>CAJVRM010000064.1:0-109612 GCA_911693285.1 Hymenoscyphus albidus | reverse complement strand
TTAAGACTAGATTCTTCACTAAGATTTGTCTACCTAGATAGGCTGGCCTACTTTTCTTTCTTTCTTTGATTTATGTATTTCATTTGTTGTACCCTGGTTCTCAAAACTAATTAAGGATAAGGGCTGTCCCGAAAGTGGGGCTTCTCTTTAAACTGTTTCTTGTAAATTAGCGTCTCTTCTTTTACACCCCCTGTAGCCTAGGGCACCCCCCTAGCGTCATTTGCCCATATTGGGACTCTTCTAGGACCTAGCCCACGCGAGCTAGACTCCGCTTGACGTTAAATAGCAATAAAATAAAATAAAATAAAGTGACGATATATGTATTCGGGGTTCTTGGTGCCAATTGTCATGATCTTGTAACCCCATCCCAGCACCGTGAGGGAAAGCCATAAAATCCAAATGGGATTATGCTTACATTAAATGGGGTCTGAGCAGTCTTCTTATCTCCAGCAGCGATCCTAAAGCGTCGAGCAAAGTCCCAAAAATGCATTCGCTCATCTTCCGTGACAAAGAATGCCTCGCCATCAACGACCATATTTCCTTCCTCATGACGACCATCTAGCAGCGCTTTTGAAGTAAGAATATGGGCTTCTGGGGCAATTTTGACATAAACCCAGGATTGGATCGCCTTATTTGCGCCCAGTTGGAAGCGGATATTTATGGTGTTGGCCATGGCAATGAACCTCTCACTAATCATGGGATCTCGGGGTCCATAAATTCCAGGAAACCTGAGCACAGTAGTGCGAAGATGGCCCTTGAAATTTCCCGTGGTCGTCCTTTCGCGAACATTAGATGCGAGAACGAGGGCATCGGCGGCCCCTTTGGTGCCAGCTGATACGCGTTTGTTCCGGTTTCAAAAGTGCATAGAATCGCTTCGTCTTCCGTCTCCGGCTTCGAGTTGAAGCCTGAAGCAAGACCAACAGCCTCAGCAGGGCCATTGCTTGTATTCTGGGATGTTGCCTTCCAAGTTCAAGGATGTACTAAGTGGATTGGTAATTCACCCGATACTGAACATTGTCAGGAGTAAAAGACCCTGGCATGATGGTATGGACAATAACATCCGGATCGACTATTCTGAGTAGTATCGCCACCTGCTCGCGATCTGTGAGATCACATATGTGATAAGCAGTCCCTGGATTCGAGTGCTGCTGTGGTCTGGATTGATGGTATGTTGCGACGACCCGAGAAAATTCGAATTCAGCAGCCAAAGCCTCAACGACATGGGGGCCCAGAAACCCACCTCCGCCAGTCACAATGACAGTCCCAAGAAGAGGCATTCTATTGTATGATGGATAAAGTGCTTGTCTTTCGGGTAAGGGTAGTCGCTAGTCTGTAACTAACTAATGTCTTTTCTCGTCAAGATATAGCTAATCAGCGTAGCATTCTATGGTCTTAGCCAGGGCTTGTCCGTCATTGTTGCCTTCCTCGATACCTAGAGTCAAATAGAGTTCAGCATTTGAGCCTTGTTAACCCTCAGGAACTTAATGAAGAATCTTTTTATTGCGAGGAGTTTGTATATATATTAAGGTATACATGACTAACGTGATCCTCTATACTCTATCAAGCGCGCTCCACCATTCGTATACTATGGCGGAGTCACGTCCCATGTCACGAAAAGGCGGTCTTGTGTTGGCAAGCGGATCTCTTTTAGCTGCCCTCTGGTATTGAGCAATATAAGGTCCATATGTAGGTACCCAATTTTGGTCTAGATTCCAACCCGTAAAAACAGCTTAGTTTAAATTAGTATTATTATAGTCATTAGGCGAAGTTCAACAGTGATGGGCGTACCAAAAGTGAAGGCGGTATACGAATCGGCATTATGTGTCTATGGAAGATGTTGAAGTTAGTATTACTATTTTCATACGTAATAGCGAGCTTTGAGACAAAGATAGCGGGCAAAACAGTTTCATAGGAGGAAAAACCGTCTCAGTCCCACCAAAATGACTGCCGAAAGAGGATAAGATACTAGAAAGCAGGGAATACTAACAGCATATAGTGGACCTGCTGTTAGTTGAGGTAAGACAAGGCAGGCTTCTACCCCATATGCATAAATCGAAGTCAGATCCTCTGTTTTGGCTTTTTCGAGATTCTCCCTCATGAAATTCTGTAACAAAATATTAGTCTTAAATATACAAAAGGGGGGAAAGATGCTAAGTATACTCTATCTTCATTGACTCGAGCGGCTTCGTACACCGGTATATCTACAATACTACCATCCTCAAAACCAGCTACTACACATTAGTATAACCTCATAAGATTTTCGCCCATTTAAAACCTACGCAGGTCTTTTCCTCCCGGCATCACAGGGTCATAAATGTTAGTATCTCCAACAAAATGAAACAATTCGTGGAGAATAAGACCCTGTCGGGTATATAGCATCGCATTTAGGTCATTGATATCTCTGCTCGGAATAATTAAAGGAGTCTCTAATAAAGGATAAAGCTTTCTCCAAAGTTGG
This sequence comes from Hymenoscyphus albidus, assembly GCA_911693285.1. NCBI lineage: Eukaryota > Fungi > Ascomycota > Leotiomycetes > Helotiales > Helotiaceae > Hymenoscyphus > Hymenoscyphus albidus. Next base: position 107,154 of record CAJVRM010000064.1, on the reverse strand, counting down.
AAAAGCTTTATCATAGGTGATTGGCCATTATTCTTATTAAGGTACTCCGCACCTGGGTTTTCGACGTGATGATATTTTATGTCGGGGTCGTCCTGTTCAAACGCGGCATTCACTTCTATTTTCAATGTACTGAGAAAATGAGTGTGTTCTCTGATTGTGGAAATTCGGCGAAAAATATCTTATTATAGTTTGTAGTTAGTAAACAGGATTTTAGAGAGAGAGAAAAACGAGATAAAGTGGGAACGCACTTATCACGTGGGTATGATACGTTGCACTGCCAAACCATTGGAGGAAGACGGCATCTTCGGGTTGGACATAATCTACAATTAGTTGGGCCATTTCGACGATTTGGTTGATATAGCGTATTACGTCATCCGCGATAATGGGAGCTGGGGGCTTGGTACCCATGGTCGGCAAGCCAGTGATTTCTAGACCCCATCGTTTATTGAGAGACCTAGGGAAGGTATTATTGGGATCCTGTTGGGAGAAAATGTTTCGTGCGAAGGATAAGTAAAGGAGAGGGAAAATAGATAGTATTGTCCGAATAAGATACATTTTGAGGGGCGTGGGAATTCGCATGGAAAAGAGTAGTTTGACTAGAGCTGTACATAAAGCAGTAGCACTGGTCAGACACTATACATGGTCTATATCAGATAAGTTTATTTCGGGAAATCTTGTGATGAATTCGCGGATCTTACGATTAGATTAATATAATTAAATTAGTTTATAAATTTATGAGATTATTTCATTATCCCTTACTCCGTAAATGGAATACTACCGGTAGGTTGCCCAGTGAGCTTGGTTCGATGCCCTCTTGTTAATTCCTAGTACTTGAGTATACTTCCACGTATATGAGACGATCTTCTTAGCTTAGAAGGCTATACGAAGTATAGTGGGGTTGTACTATAATAGCACCAATAGGAGTAAAGACGCGAGCAGTCTTTTACGTAGCGTAGCGTAAGCCAGCATACCCTAGACAGCTTAAAGCCTAGCCCTAGCTATCAACCCATAATAAGTATAGAGGGTGAACAGCACGGGTTACCCCCCGCCTTTCCTAATTTCTAATATATTCACATAAATCTAGTTGACTTGGAAGGCTATGGTGTAGGGTTGAACCTTTTCCATAATAGGTACCTCCTTTTCGCTACCGTAGTGGTCCATCGCGCTGACGTTTACCAGGAGGAGTCGACAGCCATCGCGAGTTTCCACAATTGTCCTCCAAGAAAGTTTTGGAAGATGCCGACTTTTTGCATCTGGGGAATTGGCTCGTTGGCCTTTTCAGTGCCGTTGGCGAAGCGAGGAAGCCGATTAGTTAGCATATGAATATCCATGGTGGTTTCATTGGCAGCTTCAGATGCATGATCCTGGGGGTATCGGTGGTCAACGTGGTCATTGCTAACTAGTAGCAGTAAGTGTACACACCGCTATCCTCAAAGGTGGAAGCAAGAAATAAAAAACACTGTAAGCGAAGACTGTCCAATGTAAAAGTATTGTTGAATTCCGTCAATCTCCGAGTTTTTCGGAATGCTGAAATACATTGAATTGCCGTTGCTCTTACAGTAATATTCCACTTTCATCCGAGTCAAACGCTGAACCGATGCATATCAATAGAACAAGCATCAATAGAAAATATTGACGTTTCCTATAGTTGACAGGAAATATCATTCCATTTCATCTCAAGTCCTGGTTATGCGTGCTGTTCTTCTCGCTCCTGTCTTGACAATTTCGTTTCTATCAAACCATTCAAAACTCTTTCGTATGTCCACATTGTTACTGCACTTGCCGGCGCCGCCTTCAGAAGACTACCCCCAGTTAGCATTGCAATCACAGTAGGACGAGATATTTAGATGTTTCGTACCTAACTGTCAGCCCCCGGTACAGACCTCGAGTTCCTTCGTTCCTGATAATGTACTGCATGGTATGATATACCCCTCGATAGACTGGAATATTCTTGTGAACATATTTCGACCTGGTAGGTCCCTGCACTTGTAGCCGTTTTCGGATCAGGTCTAGGGGAAAGACGCCCGTCTTCGCAATCACCGAAGCTAGTACACCCGCAGTAGTATCTCCGGAGCCAAAGGGCATTTGTAGATTGCTCATAGGGAGACGCAATGTTTCGTACGTCGCAAAGAAAACGCCCATATATGGGATAATCTGGGCCACGCCAGCGCTTAGTCCCTGGAAGAATCCGCGAGGGCCTTCATGGCGGAGAATATCTCGAACTGAAGCCAGTAGAGATGAGTAAACCCTTTCCGTTCCCTGGGCAGCGAAACGAGTCCTCAAGAGATCCAGAGGGTATGTTGCGGTTGTAGATATAGCACCAGCACCAGCACCCGCAATAAAGCTCTCTGCAGCAACGGGTAATTTGCGTTCTCCGAGAGTCGCTTGTAGCGCCAGCGAGATAGTGCGATAGGTCGTAAACTGAATTGCGCTGTACGATACGTACATCAATTCAGCTGGGATGTTGCCTTTCCATAGCCCCGTGAGTCCTTCGGCGCGAACTATATGTTTGAGGGTTGGTAAGGTGCCTTTGTATATTGGTGAGCCTCGTGAATCTCGATGCGACAATGGGCCGGAGAGGGAGTGTATTTGTAGTTGAAGCCGAATCTTGACCACGTCGAGGGGTGCTATAACGAATCTGTTGTCTGGTCAGTCGGACGTCTATATTCGTGCGTCTCTTCTGGGGCTTTTGACCTTGCTATGAGCCCAGCAGTAGCTCCTGCTACAACCACCTGGAATCTGGTGCCCTAAAGAGTTGGATCAGTCATCAAGTCAAAGGAGTGGCTGTATTGCATATATGGAGAGATGGGTGTATGGATGCATGAATGCATACCTTATCTTTGAGGTGCTCTCCCCTTCCAGACATGTATCTGGTAGTTCCCAAAATCAGACGAGAACTAAGGTACTTGGCGATGAGGCGGCAGCGTTGGTGGGTTGGAGAGGCGGGGGCTGCAGGTAGGTACAGCAGCCAAGGCTACGTAAGGTAATGTCCGATATGAGGTCAAGTATTCGGGGTTAAGGGCTGGAGCACGTGTAGCTGCACCTACTCTATACCTAGGTAGCTAACTAACTACTCGGTATCTATGGGAATAACTCCGCGCAACTACTTATAGATCGATTTTTATGAAATAACTTAATAAGTAAAGGTACTATAACCAAATAATTAACTATAATTAACGTATATTAAGTACTTTTCTAAACAAGAAAAGTACTAATTAATATAAGTTAAGTAATTTAACTTTTATAATTAAATTAATAATATTATAATAAGAGTTCTTGTTATTATATTACGTCTACTATATATAGTATTATTATTATTTTTAATCTTTATCCCTTCCCTAGTCCCTATCCTAAAGGGATTCTATTTAACTTAATTAGAGGCGTATAAAGTAGTTACTAGTAACCCTATTAATATATATAATATAACGTGCATGTATAGCGAACCGGCCAAACAAGCGAACCGGCCAAAATTTTCTACACTCGCGATTGAAATTGTAAGAACTCTACCACAACGCCTCTAATTAAAAAATACTAATCAGAAATTTCTTCCTCAGATACTTCCTCTATAATATTACAGGTGCGCGTATTATGACCAGTCTCTCCGCAGTTGCCACAGCGCCGTGCACGTGATTCTTCCCTCGGCTTCCGACCACTACTTCTCTTTATTTCCTGCATTACCTGCTCACCAACGTCTCTATCATCCTGTAGGTCCTGCGCTTCCTGTTGACTAAGTGATCCTCCTTGCTGTAGGCGTGTTTTTTTAGCTCTACGGCGCTTACTTAGTACTTCATTTGCTTGTCGAAGTCTCTGGTTCTCAGCTTTCAATAGTACTATCTGGTGCATTACTTTTGATGCACCCTTCGTAAACTGGTCAATGGCCTCGTAAATAGGGGTTGGAGAGCTACTTTGGTGGCGTAAAATTCGATCTTTAATAAATGCAGTCTGTGATAAGGCTTCAGTAGGGTTATTTGGTGTCTGGGAAACCCAAGGCTGAGCGGAATACGGGGGGGAGTTTGGAGGCGTTGGCGTCTTTAGCTTAAGATCAAGTGTAGAAATTACACTTTCTGGGTCAAATGGAAGAAGCCCAGCCCCTCGGAACCCTCCTCGGATATTGCTTTCTGTCATTGCAATATTAAATGCGGCGTGGAAGGCAGGAAAGAAATCATCCTTAGTAATATGGATGATCGGAGCCCGCATCATATCTTCAATTTGCTGACCATATGCCCTTTTCAAAGGGCTAAAACAGCCAACGTCGAGTGGCTGGAGTATATGAGAAGAATGAGCAGGCATACAAAGAGTGATAATGTTGTTTTCCTTGCAATATTCCTCAAATTCGTCGGAGTGGTGGCTTTCATGGCCGTCGAGGACTAATAGACGATAACCACCAATAGATTGGGACTTTGTATGCTTCTCAAAATGTCGAATCCAATCCATGCCTTTCTCATTTGTTGTCCAACCATTTTCAGTAATAGCAATCACCCAGTTAGGTGGAAATCCACTGTTTTGGTACCAAGAAGCGAGGTGATTTTTTGCGGCAACAATCACAAACGGTGGAACACACCAGCCTTGGGCATTAACCCCCTGGATTACTGTAACCCATTCCCGATTACCAGGCTGTACTCTTTTTGCTTTTACACGTCCTTCTGAGCTTGTAATAACCATTGCAGTTGAGATAACGCCCATCATAAACCCAGTCTCGTCAAAGTTGTAGATATCTGCATCGTAGATTCCGTACTTCGCTATTGTGTTTCGTACAAGCTCAAACCAGCCACGAATGACTTCTGGATCTTCGCACTTAGCTCTCTGATAGTCGTATTTTCGTTGGAAGCGTGTCTGGAGTTCTGGGCGGCGCTTAACAAAGTTATAAGCCCAACGCGTCCCGACGCGTGGCGCGTCGCGTGCTTCAAGAAGTCGATTTGCTATATCTTCAACTACAGATATCCGCGGAGGAAATCCTTTTGTAGCTAGGTCGAGGATATGTTGAACAAGTACTGATTCCTCTAGCTCGGTCATTTTCCGTGAATTGGCTAAAATATCGCGTCGTGAAGGTATACCAAGCAAACGTCGACCTAGCTTGCGGTGGTCTACAGAATAGGTCCTGGCAGCAGCTCGAGCACGTAAATTTGGGTCTTTTTGCATAGCTTGGATAGCTAAGACTAACCGGCTTTCGTCATTTTTCAGAGGCATCCTTCGTTGTAGAGAAATTTAATATTTCGTGGAGGTGTGGTGGGGTCGCCGGGTTTTGGCCGGTTCGCTTGTTTGGCCGGTTCGCTATACATGCACGTTAGTTTTATATATAATTTCTATTAAGTACTTATAATAGAATTATTAGAATAAGGTATAAAAAGTAGAGAACTAAAAAAGAGCTAGCTAAGGGAAGAGTAGTACTCTAAGATAAGAGCCCTCCTATACTATAGATCCTTTCTAAAAAGACGACTGGCTTACAAAGTGAGACTTATTTGACTTATGTGGTTCCATATTAATCGTATAGGGAGTGTTTCTAGATGCAAGAGTGACATGCTACTCCTCATGGAACAACAACGGACAGAATTCTAGCGTTCCGTAACTACTTCTAATTAGTTGTATTAACTAAGAACTTTTATGAACTGAGCAATCTCTTATTTATAGACAATACCACATTTAGCTCAAAACCGATACCGCAACTTCTGCTTATATCTCTATGTAAAAAGAGACGCGTTTGAATCGGGGGCTGGCTAGACATGAAAAACAGCTTGGCGGGACAAGGACCCGGGAGGAATAAATAAGAAAAGTGCAGAACATACAGATTACAAGGGCAAGGCATCTGATAGGGAGCGGTAGTGACCGGGAATACAGCGAATCGATAAACCCGAACTTTGGCAAACTGAAAGACGGCCAAGTCTTGTCTTTTAGTAATGCGTATGTGCCAGGGAGATTATTCTGGAATATTGTTTGAACTAGGAGGTACAATTTTGTTGACAATTTACAAATATTTATGGCAAGTCTGAAAGGCCCTCAGATTAGGTGACTAGCTTTGTTAAGCGGTTTATTTGTAAAAGATTATATATCAAAGGCGTGCTACACCCATAGTTTAATTAATATGGGATAACCATAGTAGCATGTTCCGGATACTTGTTTATATTCAGGATCAAGCTATATTACACCGACTTGCAATTGAGGTATTAACAACTGAGACTTCCTACAACTATTGCCTCCGTTATTCTTTTTAAATATTCAGTTATAAAAACATCACACCAAAGTTTCCAACAAGAAAAGGTACAGTATCGGTATTTTCACCAGAAGCTGAGCCACCCTTAATTTCTGTCAAGCGGCTGTCAAAAGAATGCCAGCAGGCACAGCGTAGTCGTTATCATTTTGAATGCCCCCCATGTGCAAGAAGCAACCGTCTCTATCAAAGAAGCTAGGATCTATTTATCTCTCAATATTTGCATTGACTAATATTTTCATGCTTTTCGGATGAACCCTATCACTCGATAGCAAATTGGTTAGGAAACATTCCCAAAAGTTAGGCCCGAAATATATCTAACTGGTGTATATAATGATTGTTTCCTCTAGGACGTAGTACATTACTTTCTCCCTTATTACTTTGCCCACCTTTCACCACTATTTCATGATTGCCATAGTATTATATTTTACTCTATTCGCCTTTGGTATTAGTGGACACAAGCGTGACTGATTTATTGTAAGTGTGCTCAAGAATTATTGAAAGTACTTCCCTAAGATAACTGCCTTGAGAGATTAGGCCTTAAATGGCCAACTAAGAAGTAGATTTTTTGAGAAAAAGTGGGCATATAGGCAAAGAATAGTTATGTTTTTATTATTCGAAATTCGTGACCAGCATTGTGAAGTCAGATGTCAACTAGATAATGGCGCATCAAACATGCTATAATCCAATTAGAAATTTTCTATTCGTCCACGCAACCCGAGTTTTCTTTGCTACTATTGGAAACCCAGAATTATAGTGATCAAGGGAACTTTTATCTCGGTTAACTCAGAACGTACTCGAAGAACCCTATGTCTATATTTTGTGGTTTGAAATACCCTTGTGCGACAGCACGTTTCCTCGGACAGAGGGTGAGAGCTACAGTTTCTCCATTTTTCTTCAGCTTGAATTCATGAATCTGATCGAGTTTGTGTATCCTCCGTTTTATCCACCTTACAGCGCAAATGCGGTTCTGGAGTTTTTCGGTCGTCGTGGCCGATTTGGAGATAAGGCATCGTCTCCACCCAGACCTCCGCAAAATATCTATATATGAGCCAAAGCAAGCTCTCCACTTTATGTATAGGCAGTGGGGTGCAAGGAGAGTTCCAAAATCTTGGCTTGTCGATCGCTTATCCACCTTAGGCGGCCAGGGCACAGTAGTTCTAATGTTTTACTCTTTACTCTACATTAGTCATCAAGAGTATTCCAGGTTTTTGGTAAATCTTATTGCGAAATTGCCCTACCCGTTTAGGAAAAATCCTCATACTCTCGAGTCTCCGTGAGAAAGATGATTGTAGGTAAAGTGTCAATTCGCATCCACCTCGTCCCAAAGGACGTCTAGAATTTGCTTAATAGTAAGATTACATGCGACCATCCTTGTGCCGCTGTGTTCTCACTGTTCTATACTCCTACTACTCCCCTTGAAAAATGTGAGCCCCCGCGAATCTCCAAGACCATTATTCCTTAACTCCTATGCTGCTAATTCCTAGGAAGGCATTCCGTACTTTTCTTAGATATCCATGCTTAGCTCTGCATGCTGCTAAATGGTGCCTACTCGAAATTCTGGTATATAAGGACTTGAATACCGCAGACTTACTGTGAATGGCTTGGAGTTACTGCCACTACTCCTTCTTTCCGATATAGAATGTAGTTTGATCGATTATGTTAAAAAATAGCCTTGTTTCGAGAATTATAGAATTGAACCGAGAACTTTGAAACACCGATTATAATTAAATAAACTCATTTTTAGTTGATTGAAAGTATGAAGAAATTGACATGCCTATTTGTATAGAAGCTAGGGATACCAACCTACGTAGGTTAGCAGAAGATGTTTGGATATAGTGTTATGGGTATTGTTCGCTCTACTAAGCGACCCAGTCCCGAAGAACTTCTGCAAATTGTCTATTGTTAATATATATACACTTCCAAGAATAAGTTTCACATTTCCACTCCGCGTAGATGTAGCCCGCGCTTTTTGTGCCCAATCAAGCATATTTCTCATTTTGCTATCATGAAGTTTTAGGCTCAAAATTCCTGGATGCTGTGAGAGGCCAGACCTCGAATAGCTCAAAGGTGTGGTTTCGAATATTCAATTAAGAAGTGCGTGAAGACTACATACATGCAATCTCTTCCTCTATATATAGAGAGAGGAAGAGTTTCTAGAGTCTTCCAAGAAACTGTTTGACAAATACGTGACGTCAAAAGAATAGAGTAGAAAAGTGTAGAAAAGGAGAAACCAATTTAGCAGTGGAGCAATGGCCAATGCTGAGCGGGGACTTTGGTCAGTGCTTAGCGAGGGCATGGCCCGAGCCTCCATCATGGGTTCCAACCCTCACATATATCCTTTGGAATTCTAAATTCTAAGGCCTTATCCTTTAAAATTTTCCATTCTAAATTAGAGAGCCTTTAGAATATTCTAGCTTGGAATAGAATCTTAGAATCCTTAGAATCGTATTCCAAGTGCCGAACGCTGGCGGGAACTAAGCTAAGAAGCTTAGTATTTATATAAGTCTAAAATACGTCTAAGTCTAGGTGATTCTATAGCTTTTAGTAAATAGATCTGCCATTATTCTCGATCGCGTAACTACGGTTGGTCATACTTTTGGGTAAGCTCAAAAATAACACGCTATCCCGAGTCTTGCTCACTCGTGAGTCCTGCTCATCCTTTGGCCAGTCAAACCTTCGTCTAAAGAACCATCTTAAAATCCGGATCTCGGTCATCTGCATAGCCAATGTACTTGTCGTATTTTCCATTCGCTTTGTCTTTGTTGACTTTCGCGCAATAAAGCACGTTGAATAGAACCCTATTCTAATTAGTATTTGAACCTTTTTGGACGGAAGGGGATACATACATGAACCAAGCAAATACTAGCAATCCAAGGATAACTGTATATCCCTTATGGAATGTAGGAGAATCTCTCTTTGGATAGATAAAGGCTGCCACAAATCCTCCACTATTAGCGATCATAAGTTGAAGTGCTGTCGTCGTAGCTCGCTTGTAATGACCCGCCGAATTATTTGAGTTCCATACCAACACGCAAGGAACACTGGCATACATTCCCGTAGCCATGAGAAAAGTCATACCATATTTGACTTTTGGGTGCGAATTACTGATATTTGCTATCACAGCATAACCGATTATAGCGGGTACCAGAACAAACAGCATGATCACCCCTCGAAGCTTGAGACGATCCGAAATGATAGACACGCATACGGTGATGACAGATGCAACAGCATATGGAATGACAGACCACAACTGGGCTTCATTTGCAGTGTAACCCAATTCGACGATTATGGTGGGGAGGAAGAGTCCGAACGAGTAGAGGCCAGCGAGAATACCGAAATACGCAGCTGCTGAGAGCCAAGTTGAGATATTGAGAACTCCTCGTTTGACTTCGGACCACTGAAAACCTTCTTGTTGGTATTCGCTGCCTTCTTCTGCTAATCTCGAGGGGACATCGAGATTCAACCGTGAGCGCGCGAAAATACGTTCCTCGGGCTTGAGGAAGGATGCGGTTTGTACGGAGTTGGGCAGAAGAAAATAGGATACCACTCCAGCAACAACAGTCTGTGAGAATTAGCATTTTCCATAACACTGGTTTCAAACTTACTATAAGTCCCTCAATGATCAAAATCCAGGTCCATTGGGCTTGCTCCCCTCGTCTTCCAATTGACGTAAGTCCTCGAGCCAGTAATCCACCAAAAGCTCCGCTGAGTGAGGCAGCTGTGTAGAACAAACCGAGTCTAAGGGCCATTTCTCCACGGGTATAAATATGTGATAGATATAAGACCTAGAAATGTTAGGATGTAACATGGAGTGAATAAACGGTGAGACTTACAATTCCGGGAAGAAGTCCACCCTCTGCAAGTCCCAAAACTGCCCTCATAATTACGAACCCGGTATAGTTACGGACGAAACCCAAACACATGCACACAATACCCCACATTACTGTCAGAGCTGGAAGCCATACTTTTGGTGATACCTTCTTGAGAATAAGATTACTTGGTATCTCACTTTCACGCAGAACTATGTCAGCGACCAATTTCAACTAATCAATAGACCATGTAGATTGTGGGAGCTTACCTCGCGATGTATGTTGCATAGTAAACGGTGAGTCCAACGTCGTATTGATGATCATTCATTTTCAGGTCCTTCTCCAACCCGTATGTTTTCGCGTTCCCAACATTTGTGCGGTCCAGAAACGAGCAAAGAAACAAAACCGCGAGGACTGGAAGAATTCTGAGAACAGCCGAGCATCAGTAGAATCCTTATTTGACGGGATGAGACAGAATATGTACCTAAAATCAAGCTTCAGAAGGACTCTTCTTGTCATTGCAGCATCTTCCTGGGATAACTCCGTCTCTCCCGATTTCTCGGCCTCCGCAAGCTTTGCTTCAAGCATCTCAGCTTGAACTTTCTCGATGTAAGGCGTGGAATGCATGTACAGGAACTTTGGTTTAGCAAGCTAATACTAGCAAAATCGTATCCCAAGTTTGAAAAAGAAGACAAGTCGAAGCTTGAAAGATAAAGAGAGACCCGGGGATTTTTGCGGGGTAACAACAAGCTTTCATGTAAGCTTTTACCCTTGTTTGCCCAGATTCATCAACCACCTACCACATAGTCACCTTACTCCATTTTTGCTCTAATCTGCCTGTGGAGACAAAAGCTTGATAACTTGGCAGCATTCCCAATGAATCCGCTAGTGCTGACGAGGCTGACGAGTAAGATAGGTCGCTGTGGAGCCAAGATCATCCCGGTCGTCGGTCATTTATTTTTCACCGGCACTCGGTTATTCTTTTTACCTTATTAGAACCTCGGTCTTTGACTTCAGCCCGACATCAACAGCACAAAATACGCAACATTTCCACCCTGCCACGTCTTCGCCATACCATTTAAGGTGCCCAAAGAGGAAGAGAGAGCAGAATGTCGAAACTTTCGTCCCCGCTTAAGGCTCTTATCTCGGCCCCCTTCGCCAAACCAAACACTCTCCCCACGAACCCCCAAGTTTTCTCAGTGTACCAACGATTACGGCAAGAAGCAGATGCAAAGAAAGTCGGAAGATCAGCATGGCTTACATTATCTGTATTTTTCACTCCGCCTTTCCGTAAGGACGTTGTCTAATTGGGAGGAAACAGACTGCTGCAACGATGACGATGAATTCCCCCGCCTCGTTAGCGGAACTATATCGCCTCGCCACAAGCCCATCAGCAGAAAGAGCGGAGGCAGTCAAAACCGCTGAATTGATGAGAGAAATAGGATTGAAGTGTATTGGGTTTAATGGGGTATATTAACTCTACCAAGAGTCTCAGCAAAAATCTCATTTTCCTCCAGGTTCCACGAACAATCAATTGTCTCGGTGCATTTCGAGCTAGTCTCCCTCCAGAGGTTGTAGATTCGTTATCTACAAAGCCCACCAGGTTTGCCTTCCCTCTTCGGTTTAACGTTATACCCACAGCTTGCTAAGGAACATCTAGAATTCCTAACCAGGAAAATATCAACAGCATAATTGCTCGTGGCGACAGTTTATGGGATTCTATCTACCATCCGTTCTCCACAAAACTTGTTGCAAAACTAGCATCATCTCACCCAGATCTTCCAGTGCACATCTTGAATCATGAATACGGTGCTTTATTCGCTGACCCCCCCTCGCTTCCTGCCGGTGCAAAGGTAGGTCGAGTATTGACCTCGATCGTGGCCGTTGCATGCCTACGCTCTCAAACTGGGGTTGGTCCTCAAGTCATTAGTCACGTTTTTGGTTTAAGGAAAGCGTATGAGGATGACAGTGCTCAAGCCGACGGGGAGTTTCCCGTAGAAGGCGGAGAATGGCTAGCGAGCGACGAGGGAAACATGTGGCTTTTGGAAAGTGTAGATAGCATAGTTGAGGCATTGGGTAAGGGAGAAGGAAGTACATTTGCTCCGGGAATGATAAAGTCAAAACTGTAAATATCCAGATTTTATGACATAGATGGAAAAGAAATGCTTCGGTATAGACATATACAGAAGAATAGCTTTCGTACAAGTTCATTGCCTCTTCAATCGTCAAGGATAAATGCTAGGGTCTTGAAAATCTTACATTTCACGGTACATGGCGGAGCTCATTCCATAGATTTAATAACATCAGCTTCCGCGAACTTGGCCCCAGTTTTCTGTCGGATCATCTCAACGTCAACGCCAGGTGCCAGCTCTGTGAGAGTCAACCCTCCCTTTTTTCTGTCCACTTCAAAAACGCACTGTGTACATAATTAGCCTAGTTCAAATTCGTTCGCCAGATAACTACTCACCAGGTCTGTGATAATTGTGCTAACACATCTTGCACCTGTTAATGGCAATGAACACTGGTCCAAAATCTTTGGGCTTCCATCTTTCGCTACGTGGTCTGTTGCAACCACGATCTTTGTCTGGTCTGGGTTTCCGACGAGATCCATAGCTCCGCCCATGCCTTTGAAAACCTTTCCAGGAATCATAAAGTTGGCCAAGTCTCCATTTGAGCTTACCTCGAGCGCCTAAAATTACATGAGCATAAATATAGAGATGGAAGCAGAATATGAATACTTACACCGAGTACTGAAACATCAACGTGGCCCCCACGAATCATGGCAAAAGATTCAGCACTATCAAATGTTGAAGCTCCAGGGACAAGGGTTACTGTTTCCTTCCCAGCATTGATTATATCCCTTGTAGATATTAGTGAGGAACTTAATGACTTCTTCTCCAGTACTCACGCGTCAATTTGGTCTTCTGTGGGATATGCGCCCATCCCCAAAAGCCCATTCTCTGATTGAATCCAAACTTTGCTCTCTGGGGACAGATAAGATGGTGCCAGTGTAGGAATTCCAACGCCAAGATTGACATAATAACCATGTTTGAGTTCCTTTGCGGTTCTCCTGGCTATTCTTTCTCTTCGTAATTGAGAGTCTGGTTTCTTTCCATCGCTTTGACCCTCTACCTCCTTCAACTTCCGTATCTCGATAACCTTCTCTACTTCCGCAGGAACTATGCGGTCAACATAAATCCCCGGCAGATGAACATGATCTGGGTGGATATCTCCAACCGGAACAATATTTTCGGCTTCCACGATTGTAACTTTGGCGTTTTTTCCCATGACCTGCCCAAATGCTTTTGTAGTATATCTGAACTGAACGTTTCCTGCCTCGTCTACCTTGTGTGCTCGAAGAATGGCGACGTCAGCTTTGATTGCCGTTTCCATGCCATATATTTTTCCGTCGAAAATTCGCGTCTCTCTTGGTTTTCCGGGTTCAAGAATTGTTGCTTTACCGGTTGCGTCATCTACTGGACCTAGTCGTACGGGGATATCTCCGGTTTGCAAAAGTGTATCTACCGCATTGTTAAAGCTTATTTTCAAATGAGTTATCTATAGAAATTACTTACTGACACCAGTTGGTGTGAAAAAAGCAGGTATACCAGCACCTCCAGCTCGGATTCTCTCAGCAATTGTACCTTGTGGACAAAGTTCAATCGCAATTTTGCCAGACAAATACTTTTTCTCCAAAAATTTGTTCGTGCCGATGAATGATAGGATCAATCTATCAATTTGTCCGGACTGCACCAGAGGGGAAAGTCCACCACCGCCTGCTGCTCCAGCATTATTCGAGACCGCGGTCAAGGAGTGAAGGTCATTTGCTCCCCTTCGTTCAATGGCTGCAATTATCGTTTCTGGTATTCCATATAACTTAGAACAGCACTGTATGTCAAGATGTATATATCTGCCTACCTGCTGTACCACATAATCCAAATCCAGCACTCAGAATAATTGAGCCACTTTTCAAATCTGCCACGGCTGCATCTGCATCCTTGAAAACTTTGGATTCACCCCGCACAATTTTTGGGGCTGGGTCTCGTTTCTTCCCCACGTTTGCTTGCTCGCATAGTTTAGGTGTGGTTTGAAGTCGTCGGATAGTGTAGGAGGGGTTGAAGGTGGTCCTTGGGCAAGATGATGTCAATCGCAATGCGCTTTGACTATATCTCGACAGATAACTCAAGGATATTCTTCTAGAGGCCATGTTGGTACTTTGAGCAGAAACAGAAGAAGACAATCAATAACTCAAGAATCGTAAAGCTCAAGCTGAAGGATGATGACGATTGTTATTCAGTTCATATCTAACCCCGACGCCGGATAAAGCTTTGATCCACTCTTGGTAACGGATGTATTTTTATGCGCCGACCGAGGTTGGCTCAAGGTGTTTGTTTACCGTCCACTTTCACTAGCCAATCGCAGTAGAGTTGTACAAAGGGTCTTTTTTTCTCGGCTCAGACCCCCCTTCCACCCCCTCTAACAGGTCAGGTGATTAGCCCTCCTCAAAACTCCCGATTCCGATCAAGCGAGCTAGGGCGAACTATTGGCACTGACTCGGTTTCGGTCGGTTCAGATGGCTTCCGGACAGGACAGCTTGGCCTAGGACGTGATGAACGAGGGCTGCCCTTTCCATTCCGTGATCTTAGTGATCTTTCTTCAGTTCAATCATACTCGTACTCCGCCAGTGACCAGTCACTCCTTTCCAGTTCCATAATCCTTGATTATTTATCACATTTGTCTTGCGTCAGTGCATCTGCCACTGCATCTGCAATAAAGTCCAATTCACCGGTCTCGCCGTACGCCCAGCGCGTAGTTTAAGCTATCCCCGAAATTTTCCACTTGACACGTCTTGGCGGCCACCTTCCCAAACTTGATTCGTCTCACGCAAACTTTAGGCTTTTACGGCTTTTCAGCGAGCCTCATTGAGTCATCTGGGATCCTCCTACGAAGTAGAAGTCTAATACTTTTTGATCTGCCTTGTCTGCTTAAATGCGTTTTGCCTAACCCAACAAGGAAGTGGGTATCCCGCTTTCCGCAGTGCCGCAACCCTCAAAGTGGTTTTACCAACTCGTACCGTGCGTAAGATTACACGTACAAGTACTTCTAATTGTTGGAGATCCCGCTGTCAATGTCGACAATTATACGAAGTAGGTACCTTTACGGGAATGTACTGTAGTAAGTACATGAAAAGTTTGGCATCTTGGGGAGTGAAAAAGTGCCTACTTGACAAGTGATAACGTGCAATTGAGCACGCACTAGCCAAAGCTGGAAGGATTAGTACTGGGTATGACGCGCGTTTCCTATTTGCACTAGAGTGGAAACGCTGGCCTTCCAGGGGTCCAAAAGGCATCCTACTTTTAAAGTATCCGGAAGCGGATCAAAAGGCATTTTAAGGGCAGAGTCTCATTTGTTGTGCTGGACTTAGCGATCAATTCGTTCCAGGCATACCTAATAATTGTAACTTTCCCGGGGTTTTTACCCTGATCTCCACTGAATTTAACCTAGGAAAGTTACAATTAACGCCGGGGAGTCTAAGACGAAGTTACAATAAGTATCCATGCTTTATCCGTGTTTCGAACATGCGATGAGATGCAAGAGATGATCTACAAGCCGGAGGACATCGAGTGCGGAGCATCCAAGTTAAATACTGGTTAAGTACTGTGCGATTCCGCCTGAGCCTTCCTTTCTTTATATTCCTGTTCAATCTATCTATTGTTTTCATCTCAAAACACACATTCCTTACTTTCTACTTCTGTGCTGGGCACTTTAATTTTCAATTCTCTATCAACACAAATTCTATACAGCCTTTTCGACTACACCATTTTTCGCTCATTCACGATGTTGTCTTCCATTTTCATGCTTGGCTTGGCCACTTCCGTCTCTGCACATGGACTCCTTACCGCGCCACCCTCCCGTGCAGTTGGACCTGCAATGATCGAGAACTGTGGTCCATCAGTCGCAGCCCTCGTCACTGCCGACCCCACTTCTCACGTTGAGGATATGCCTGAAGCTTCTGTTAAGGAACCAAAATTCAAGGCCGACAAGTGCAATCTCTTCTTGTGCAAGGGCCTTCAATTTGACGATAACAAATCCCAAGTTCAAAACTTCACCGCAGGCCAGAAGGTGAACATGAAAGCTAGTATTCCTATTCCTCACGAGGTATGTCTAATATCCCTCTGCTATTGGATTGTTGGGTGCATTGGTCTAATTCTATACCACAGGGACCCATGAACGTCAGCGTTATCAAGACCTCAACCAACAAAGCCATCGGGTCACCATTAATTGAATTCAAGAGTTACGCAGACGAGTCTCTTCCTGCTCTTCCAGCCAACAACACGGACTTTGATGTCACAATCCCAACAACCTTGGGTGCCGATTGTACCGTTCCTGGTGATTGTGTTCTGCAGTGGTTCTGGTTCGGAAACGGTATTTATAGACTCCTAGTGCTCAATTTAGACGCTTAACTGACTTGCCATAGACGCCAAGCAAACCTACGAGTCCTGTGTTGATTTCGTCGTTGCCGGTGGTGCTTCAACAGCAAGAAACTCATCTACCCTAGCAAGTACCCCAGCAAACCCAGTGAAATCGGCAAGTCCCTCGGGCGTAGCAAGATTGAAGTTCACAACTCCTTTGTAATCGCCAAAGAAGGAATAAACTGTATAGATCAGGGGCCGCTAGCTTAGGAACTGGCTGTAATAGTTTTTGTGTTGTATAATATAAATATAGACTGTTTATACTTCAATTAGTGCTGTTTGATTCCAAGATGTGTGGTTATATATGTTTATTCTGCAGGAGACGATAAACCTGGACTCATGCAGCGATCATTTTTGGGTTTGGTCTGAGTTTGGCAACCGTTTAATGCAGAATCTTGTTCCCAGAGCCTTTTGGCAATGGAATGCTTGTCCATGTTCGTAGTGAGCGGATCGTTCCTATACTTCGTATATATCAAGGGTGGCCTAGGTACGTTCTAGTATAAAGAACCATGGTAGTTTCTAGAATGTTTGAAGGCGGTTGAAAGGAATCCCTACAAATAGCAGGCGGCTGAAAAACAAGCGGGACCTCCAGTTCTTAAATCCTTCATATAAAGTGCCTATGAGAGACCCAAAAATATGCTTCAAGTGTCTACCCTAACTTTAATAGCCCTGGTCTTGTCTGCGAGCAACAATGAAGGCCCGTCACGTGAGTGAGACATAAACACGTGACCAGTCTCCCCTGGCCTAGCCAATATCTAGAGCTCTCCTCTTCTCATGTTCGCTACTTAGCTCAGAATCCTCATCTACCAGCGAGCTATAAGAATATACTTCGTTTCTAATTCTTATATTAATCTTATTTTAATTACTACTAAGCTATAATTTCAGTATAAGAGTCTAGAGAG
Organism: Hymenoscyphus albidus; assembly: GCA_911693285.1. Taxonomy (NCBI): domain Eukaryota; kingdom Fungi; phylum Ascomycota; class Leotiomycetes; order Helotiales; family Helotiaceae; genus Hymenoscyphus; species Hymenoscyphus albidus. The sequence goes on along the minus strand of CAJVRM010000064.1, from coordinate 89,762 downwards.
ACTCTTACTCTCTTCATATAGACGAGGACTGTGATATTCGATCTACTTACTTCGTCCCAGGCGAAATAAATGTAGGTTTTTCAGGGGTTTTTTCCCTGTTGCCGACCTTAGCCACCCTAGCAAACGTACATTTATTTCGCCTGGGACGAAGTAGAATACTACAGCTAAATACCCCTCCTGAACAACTACCTACAGATATAAGTAGCCAAGAACTGGCGATGTTAACTACAGCATTAATCTAGGCAGAGGCCTTACAGACCGTTATTTCTGTCATTCTAATCCTGAACCTAACGCAGTTATAGCACTGGAATGGTACAAAGACTCGCTACCAAAGATCCTCCAGGTTTTTCATGCCTGGGTAAAGGATAATTTGTAGTCGGACTACTTCCATCCAGCCTACTAATACGAGGTAGGTCACAAATGCCAAATAGTATCAGGAAAATACCCACCGCCTAACATTCTGTCACAAACCAAGGACACTCCCTATATCCACAATCCGATAGTTATGCCCCCGGACCAAGCCATCGGGGGCCTATCGCACAGATTCGATACCCACAGCAAACGGGATGTGGTAGCCTACTTGATAACGACGAAGAATATGTTCTAGAACGCACAACGGATTACCGGGAGCTTCAGAATATAGAGTACGACGAAGGCGAATGTGTCGATGAAGCTCTCTGGATATAGTTCCAAGACAACTTTCATCGTTGGGGCCTATCCCGATTCCATAATGTTAGCGGACGCCTTCTTGGTAAACTCCGTCGCGTATCTAGGTACTCTTATGCGAAAGGTTTTATGTTAAGGGAGAAACTAACAGCGTAGCCGAAGCCCCGAATCTCTACTCACATCTTCGAATACAAGCCAGTATAGCCTAATAACGAGATTGTCTTTGTCTGTCAAAATCGGCGTGGGAACAGACTCCTTAACAACTCGAGTATCACTTAGTATTACTTATAGTTAAGTTAGGTTAAGTATAAGTACCGGGCTTAGCTAATTTAAATTAAGTGGTAGATAAAACTACTCGGTTGGTACTCGAGTACTTTACTATAAATAGTTTTATTAACTAAAATAAAACAATTATCTTTAAATATAACGTCCTTTAGTAGTATTTCCTCGTTCTTATAAACTAAAAAACCCTAGACTTTTAATAATCTTAGTATAAGAGTCTTAGCGGAACGAGGAATAAATCTATATCGAGATAAGAGGATATTAAACTAGATTAGACTATTAAGCTTATCATTACCTTATAGTTCTCTTTTAAAGTACCTATTCCTATTTTATAAGTACTTGTTATTAGTTACTCGATTCTTACTATTAAGACTCTTAGTTCTTTTACTAAAATTCTATATAAGAGTACTAGCTAAACCTAGATAGTTAGACCGGTTACCTAATACTTAGCCCCGTGTAACGAATACTCAAACTGGCTAACTAAACTTGGCTGGGTGTTCGCTGGTTGGTATGCTATGATAAGAAGAAGACTATCGGGTTGTTCACTTGGAAGTGAACTCGTTACTTGTATCAAAGATGTCAAACTAATATGATAAGATTGATAACTAAGTTGAGCACGAAGCTCCTATCTAATGGCAGACGTGCCAGTATTATATAGAACCTTCGTTCTCGCGGATCAGTGCTCATCGCCCTGATCGATTCCGATTCCTCAGAGGTCGTCAGTCCGACCACCTCTGATGCCCATCAATCACGTGACAGTAACTAAAGGAAATCCATGGATCGCTTAGCTGGCCTAAGCAATCCCTATTTGCTATAAGAAACCTGGATGTGCCTGTCGAGGGTTGCGCCTCTTTATTATGACAAGTATCACGTGAGCACGTGATTCGTGACACCCCGGTTACTCTATACTTCCTTTCACTCCTTCCCAACTCCGTCATCTTTCTCTCCTCTCCAAGTCGTTCAACTCCACCGACGTTCTACTAAGATATTACATCGTCAGCGATGACAGAATTACCCGCGCGAGGAACATCAATGAAAGTAATACAGATGCTGCATTCCGAGGATTTTGTTGATGTTGAGGACTACGCATTCACCACTAAGCTTTTTGCGAAGTTGTAAAAAGGTCTGCTGAAATCGTATAATTATGCCTTTGCGCGTTGGTAGAATACCAGCAGGTACTATAAGCACGCGACGACTATCCCAACTCGCCTAAAATAAGCTTGTCTCAGATTGTTTCGATCAGGCCAGCTCAATTTTCTCAGCAATCGTCTTACAAAAAGTGACTACAAATATCAAACTCCTCCAGTCACAGTGCCAGTCAACACGCTGGCCTCAGGGCGCGCCCTCCAATGCCCTCAGACGGGAAGACTGCCATACAAAGTTCAGTAAGCCACCCTCTTCTGGTATAGTCTTTCATAGATACTAATGATCTATAGACCTACTAAGACGGTATCCTAGCAGTAGTGACAACTTCTATGCAAGATCAGTAAGCGATTTCCCTCCTCTTCGGTTGTATTCTTTTCATGAATGCCGAGTATCCACAGACCTACTAAGACGATACACCAGCGGCAGCGATAACTTCCAACCCACAGCAAACCCTGAATCCTTAATAGCCTCTACTTCCGGGCTTTCGCCAGACGATAGATGAACCCCACCATCCAAACCCGCCTTGTTCAACTCGTGGTTCACCAACAGCTTGAGCAATTAGATGAAGTATTTGATTCACAAACTCCACTTCCATCCGGGGCTACAGTAGTCTAATTGAAATGGATTCACGACTTCTGACCCTTGTTATCCAATACTCAAGGTCCTTTGCCTACAGACTTAGCTTTCGCCAGCCAATAGATGAAAAATCATCTTCCAAATCCACCTTGTGCAAAATTATATTTCTACTTTGGTAAAATCTTACGTAAATATATAGAGGGTACTGTATCTACGTCGCGCCACGAGTCGTTTAGAATATAGATATCTTTTTGAGTAGATCGGTGAACCTCTATCTAGATAGTTTACCAAAAGTTAACGGTACGAAGGAAATCGCTTATTTTCAAGAGATTGAATGGAATTTTATTTATTCCCTTTTGGAATAAATAATAGGAAGCTGGTTATTACGTGTACCTCCTTCAGAAGATGAGGATGGAATAGCAGATACTGTAAGTTGCCTTGTAGTTGAATTTCATAGCCAGGTGTGATATATCCTACCTGAAACCTGTTACAAGCAGGTACCCGAACATCGAAAATTTGTAAAGACCTAGGTATAAAAGATCCAAGTAGATGTAAACTATCGACCTTACCTTTATCTAACAGATTATACAAGGAATCCTCTGGTATAAAAGGGTTAGAGACCTATAGTATCACCGTATATATGATGTACTGTAGAGGATGAATGTGGGGTAGTATTGTTACGGGTTGTTTTTAACATGTTTGATGGAAGCTTAAATTTTTTAATCTTTTTTTTTTTGGTCTTGTAGACTGTAGATGGGTTTCGGGGAATTTTTAACGGGGATGATGGGTGTTTGAGGAAAGGATATAGTTTTTTCTTCTGTTGGAAAGATTTATCTCACAGTAGAGCGCGATTGTTACTGTACTTTGTGTCATGTTCTAAAAACTCGGTGCGAGAATGGGATGGAGATGCGGAGTGACGCGCTCGGGTTTGGGATCAGCCACACCTACCTAGTCTGGTGGCTTGGTTCATCCCAAACCCAAACACTGACTTCAAGCCACGAGGGGGATTGTACAGTAGTCAGAGGGTTGACGCCTCAACTAGTCATAGGCGGGAGCTTACGAGGGGTAACGTAACGAGGGGTCCAATGAATGGAAGGGAGGAGGTGTGGGGAAGGCACTTTTCCAAGTAAAATTCGAAATCTTGGTGCTATTTATTTTTAGGTCCGTTGTGTTCGTTGATCGTAGAATACCAAACTCATCGTTGCACCTGATTCTCATCCCATTATTATGTATGGTTCTCGTAAGGAAAAGGAATACGAAGGTTCCCTCGTAATTGTTGCCAACCCTCCGTAGATGGGATGAAGGAAGAATAAGGTGCCTTCCTTTCCTTTGCATGTGGTTGTGGGTGTCAGACAACACATCAAGACACCAGACTGTACCCACCCCTCTTCAACGCCGCAACGGCAACCTTGTTGTCGCATCACTCGCGTCTTTTCCTCTCCTCTTTTGTGCGTATATTGCAGCGATGAACCTGGTGCGGAATCAACAGAAGACCCTCACCATCGTTTGGGTGCTGATGATGATGCTGGTGCGGCTGGTTTTATATTTAGTTGACCGTTCAGTTCTGATCTGGGTGATGTGCGAGTGAGTGAGAATGAAAGTCGTAAATCTAATCCATCTCTGGAAGTAAAATTATCTTAGCGTTGATTTTGGCTTCCGGAAGCCTGAGGGAGAGAGGAGTGGGGAGGGAGATTCAGGGGTAGGTCTGGGTATTTTCAGTCTGGAGTGATGGACTCGGCTCAGTCGGTCAAGAGTGGAGACTGCAACGCTGCAGCAGAAGCCGGATTTCATGACGCCCGCGGGTGAGAGAAACTTGGATTGAAACTGGAATTCCCTCGCCTTGAGAAAATAGTGCTGCACTGTGATGTTCTGCTGTAATGTACACTTTCTGGAAGAATCATTCTGAAAGGAACAATTTTCAGCGAGTATTCCAAGGCAAACATCACCAAACCACAGACTATATCACACCGCTATTCTCCTTTGCAAAAGTGAGTGCTGCGCACACGATTGACAGTGTTCTAGGCCAGGATTGGGCCTGTCGAGCCCTGTAGAGTTGGCCTGTCATCCGAAAGTTGTGAAAGTGCAGGTGCAGGTGCAGGCGCAGGCGCAGGCGCAGGTGCAAAGCCTGCCTGTTCCTGTCAAAGCACTGAACTTCCGTGCAGCCAACCAGTCAATCAACACCGTTTTCTTCTCTCCACCAACCTCATCTCACGCTCACTCTCACGCCTCCATACACCTCTCTCACCACCTTCTCTTGATTACAGTACACCTACACAGCTTCTGCAGCACCATCACTTCTCTCTACGGCCTACCACACAACAGTAATTCACCTAAACCCTAATTCACTTGTTTACGCTTCACCATCACATCACGACCACCAAACACGCTCTCTTAAACCTTCCCCCTACAGTCGCTACGATATAATTCTTATTTTCTCCACGACCGCCATTCATTCAGACCCCCTATCCATTCCAACCAGCCCTACCATCTTCACGATACCTTCCGCACCTCTTTGACGACTCGGCATCTCTCGACCACCCGAATCAATCATTTAAATACTTCGTACCATAATCCAACGCTCGATTGAACCCCCCCAATTCCCCTAATCTCGACCCCAACCGCCAAGATAGCTTCTCTACACAGACCCCTTACCTCGCACTCCCCATCCTTCTTCTCCAAAGATGCGATGACCTTTGTCGACTATGCGCTTTCCAATCAGACTATGCCCGGCTCACCGCCCGAATTGACCGGCTCCAAGTCGTCCAAGTCGTCCTCCTTTCACTCCTATCAATCCGATGACAACTCCATCCTCGAAGATGTGTCCAACTTTGAGGATATTGGACTGGATGATGACTCTCGCGTCGATGCGGATATAGGAGATTTCTCGGTCAAGAAAACCATTAAATATCCACACGATGCGACATTTGCCAATGAACTCCGCGCGACGACCACGGCGAGGAAGCGCTCCCCCTTGGCACGTTCGTCTAGTGTGCAGTCGAAGAGACCACAGAGGGAATTGGTGGCAAAGAAACAATCCTTTCCTAGTTTGAGGGGACAGTTTAAAAGTGCGGCGGATAATGGGTTGATGCCTAGTTCTAATGGTTCAAGTTCGATGTTACGAAGAGGAATTCCTAGTCCGTCATCACCAAATATGCCAATGCTGAAACGAAACCGAAGTGTCAGTCCGAATACACAAAACGCATCTAGACAAGCGGTGAATCCGGGTCCCCAGAAGGTTAGAAGAGGTAGTTGGCAGGCGAATAGAGAGAGAAAGACGGCCAAGGAGTTGGAAGCGGAGTGTGATGAGGATGATGGAGATGATGTGCCTGATGAATGTTTTTTGGAAAACGTACCAATATCCCCTCGACCATTTGGAGAACGATCCGCCAGCCGACCGGTATCCACATCAACGAGTCCGGAGAGAGCGCCAAAAGAAAAGGTAAGAAGTGTTGGGAATGGAACCTCTCGATTTCCAGCGGAACAAGGAGAATTAAGATCTCCAAGGTCACCAAGATCACCACTACCAGGAAGTCGCGGGACAAGTATGGGTCAGTTTCCAATGAACCATGACAATTATCCAAAAGGGAGAGCGAGGAGTTGGGCATCTGCTTTGAGTCGGGAAGCCAGGGAATTGACGGAAGCCCTTGAAGCTCATGCGGAAGATGAGGAAGCAAGAGCGGCGGATCCATCAAATCGAAATCGTAAGGATTCGTCTGTACGACCCGAAAAGATGCGAGTAAGGTCTGCGATTGCCGAGTTACCACCACTACGAAGAACGGATATCATGATAGATCCTTTACCAATATCCAAAGAAAAGGAAGCAGTTTTATCGAGAACACGACCTTCTTGGTTACCTCCTAAAGACCCGGCGGAAGAGAAGCGACATTTAAAGGAATATCAACGTATGATGGAATTATCACTCAAGGCCGAACAAAAAAGGGAAGCCCAGCAACAAACCCGGTCGCAATGTAAAGATGATACCATTAAATCGTTACTAAGAATATGGGAAGATCATGTACTTCCAAATTGGGAGGCTACAACACAACAGAAACGAACCAGAGAGTTATGGTGGAGAGGTGTTGCGCCGAGGAGTCGAGGAGCTGTATGGACCAAGGCAATCGGAAATGAACTTGGTTTATCTGCTTCTTCATGCTCGGCAGCCCTTCGAAGAGCCAAGGCTCTGGAGAAGACAATCAAAAGTGGTTCTCAATTGAATGCGGAAGAATTGATGAAGAAAGGATGGTTGGATAGGATTGAAGTTGATGTCAGGACGACATATCCTGAATTGAGAATCTTTCAACCAGATGGACCTTTGCACGAGAGTCTTTTGGATGTTTTAAAGGCGTATGCTATGTACAGAAGTGACGTTGGATACGTGCATGGGACTAGTGTAAGTCTCTCAAGCCTCTGTTTTATAACAATAACTAATTGTGTTTTAGACAATCGCAGCCATCCTCCTTCTCAACCTCCCCACACCAGCCGACTCCTTCCAAGCCCTATCCAATATCCTCAACCGTCCTCTCCCCTTATCCTTCCACACCAATGACCTCGGTGGCACCTCCCGGGTCTACTCCCTCCTACTCTCCACCATCTCACATAAATCTCCTAGACTCCATCTCATCCTCACCAACCCAGAATTCAATCTTCAACCGGATAGCTATTTGAGAGACCTCTTTCAGAGTATGTTCACGCATTGTCTGAGTTTGGACAACGCGACGCGTCTTTGGGATGTGCTTGTTTTCGAGGGGGATAGTATTCTGGTTCGCGCGGGCGTGGCATATCTGCTGGCACTTGAGGGACGGTTGCTCGGTGCGGGGAGTGGAGAGGAGGTTAGGGCCGTGGTTGGAGGTGGGCTGGGAGAGTTGGAGGAAGAGGAGTGGATGATGGGGTTGAGGAGTGCGGGGAAGTCGAGTACCGCGACGAACTGAAGGGGTTTTTTGAATTGGATTGAATTCGAATGTTCGTAAAAGCATTCGAAGTGGTATAAAATGATGGGGTGGAGGTTATATAATGATTGTGTTTTTCACTTACTTTTTACTCTTTCCTTTCTTGGGATAGGAAACTCTTGTAATTTTTTTGTATATTTTGGACATTGGAGGCGTGGCGTCTTTTTTTCCCGTTGTGTGTGTGAGAGAGAGGGGATGGAAGGAAGTGGAGTGGAGTGTATATTGAAAGTTTGTCGTCCCCTGTATGTATGTAGATTTGATGTCTCCTTCCTCCTTCCTTCCTCATCCCTCCTGTTTTTGGGGGGTGGGGGAGAAGGAGGATGGGAGAGGTATGGGTGGGGAAGAATGAAGATGAATTGAATTGAATCTAATCTGATTGAAATTTATTGTGTTTGTATGTGATGTGTTTTGNGGGGGGGGGGAGTGCTGTATGGTTTTTGGGGTTGGAGTGAAGGGGTAGGGTAGGGTACAGTAGTGTTATATATGCTATAGTAAACAGCTAGTCTAACCGCTTATCGTAAACAGGAAATGGGAAATTTTAGACTCTTAGGTACTATATAAATTTAAGAAGAAATCTAAGATGTGATGTACGTATGTATGTATGTATGTATGTATGTATGTAGTGACGGAGGCGACAGCTATAGACATAGACATACCTCTTTAATTTTTCAATTCTTAAATATGTAAGGAAAGTAAAGTAAGTGAGTAAGTAAACATTGTTATTGTGTATTATTATTATATACCTATCCCCCCCCCCTTCCCCCCTCGTTGCAGTATATGTATATATTCTTCCATTTCGAATTTTGAATTTTGAATCTGCGATTACGATTTTTTTCTTATTTACTATTACTAGAGGTTGTGAGGGTTAGAACCCATAGTGGGGCTCGGGCCAAGAGCCCTCGCTAAGCTAAGCGACCCCGCCTCTGGAACGCCATGGAATAAGATAGAATGCTATGACGCAGAAGATTGGTAATACTATGGAACAGTGTTGAATGCAATGGGAATGCTACATTTAGTATAAGAGTAGAGGAGGAACATGTATTTACAGACCACGTAGTTCTTAATTGAATATTGAACCCACACCTTTGAGTTGTTCGAGGTCTGGCCTCTCACAGAGGTAGTCGGATCGGATCGGGTGGAATCAAGCCCGACGACGTGCGCTACGGTACGGTACGGGACGGGGGCTTGCTTGGGACTGAGTCTGTATACGTACTGTACAGTACTGAGTAGGTTGGTTGTACATGTACTATTTTTGGGTTATGTACGACAGTACGGGATGGAAAGAAAATACTCAGGGGGTGTTGCTACTGTATATTCGATTCTGAGATGCGGAATGGGTAGATAGATAGAGCTACGGGCTCGGAATCAAGAAATCTAATGTAGTGTGGGAGGGGAGGGGGAAGGGGTTAGAGAAACTCGATGGGCTTGCTGGTTATGGTTGGTCGGTTGTTGGTAGTATATTAGGACTGGAGTGAATAGGCGATTAGTATCTGGCTGCTATGGGTATTAGGTAAAGGGTAGTGTTTGGATTTTTGAGGGGGTTTTTTGAGGGGTTTTGTAGGGAAGGGGGTGGAGGGGGTGAGTGGATGGGTTGGGGGGTATGTGTTGGGGGTTGGGGATATATGGTGGTATAGGGCGAGTAAAAGGGATGGGATAGTAAACTCTTCGTCTTTCTACTAATTCTAGGGTCCTAGGTAGAAGGGTTTTTATCTAGATTTTTTCCGTTCGTAGGGGCGTTTACTATTATAATAGCTTAGGTTCGTACTTATAGCGGGCAAGGGGTACGTATAGCTAGGTATATAGAGAGTATTTATTTATTTGACTTATTTAGATTCAATATCGCCGTGGATCGAGAGGTAACTTGGAAATTAGAATTATATTCTAATAAGACATGAAATGGCCACCACCATCTGCTATCTTCTAGCTCATTATAAGGGTTAGCTACTATATCACTTACTACTACTATTAAAGTTCTTTTTTTTCATTACGAAATGTGTTGTGCTGGGTCTACTTTCTCTTTTGCTCCACTTCCTTATTTGATCCACTTATAGTTCTGCTGCCTAAATGCTTCATGTTTGCCTAAACCTTACACTCTTTATATAAACACCTTAGATAGCTACCTTTTACAATGCAATAAATTCTCCATGACCTTCAGTACCAAATACCCTTTCACCCCAATAAAATGTTATATCCATCTTACCCTCAACTCCTTATCTACTACCTAATTTATCCCACTTACCTAAGTAAACACCAAGTCCTCTAAGCCTTCCATCTGATAAAGACTCCCTACTCGTACTCGGCCCCTAGCTAGCTTCTCCTTATCCCGCTTACTTGTATCTATTCCACATTGTACCCTCATCTTGAATCTTCTAACACAAGTGTAACGAAATAAGAAAAAGAATAACTATAAAAGCCTCCCTACTTATATAAAGATCTATAAGCCCTAGTTCTTAATACTAGAAACAAAAAAAAAGTTCTATTACTTATCCACCGATTTCCTAATTTATAAAAACCCAATAAGTCAAAGGCGCGCTAGTCAAATAAAGAATTTCCATCCGACGTACTTTACATGAAAGACATTTCCAAAAGATCCCCCGGGGGCATTTCAAAAGAATACATCCTTTTTAAAATAGTCATTAATTCTCGAATCTCGAAAAATCGCCAAGATCTCTCTCCTATTACCCAAAGCCAAGATACATACATAGTCATCGAACCACTCAAGTGAGAAAGACTCTATCAGCGTCTAATGAAGACTTAAACAACATCCCATCCCGTCCCATTCACCAACCTATCACCCACTACCAAACAACCACTAACCACCAACATCCCTCACCCAACCAAACAAGTCCCGCCAAGAAACCAATATTGGAAAGTCATACCAGTATGGAAAACAGTTGTCCAGCAAATGAAATCACAACAAAAACCCACTCAACCCCAACGAAACGCTTACAATTACTTCTAAACTACCATACAACAACAGTTATCATTCCGCTGTAACCATAATGTCCACACATAACAAGAACACATCACCAACAACCCCATATCGAATCAGTCCCATACACCAGCCAAACATCAGGTGAACACTAGCTAAACAACCCAATGACACAACCACCGTTCAAATTCTCATTTAGCGACATCTCCATCAGGTCAAGGATTCGCGCCTTGGATCACCAGCATCCTCACCATCCAAAGACCTTAGCTCAATACCCTCATCTTTATCCTCCGACCGTTCTCCTTTGGCGAAGAGTGTATCCATCTCTTCATCCACCTCCTCATCCGTCTTGCCCTTCGTTTCAGGAACGTAAAAGTGAACCACACAGCCAACAACACAACAGCACAAAGACTGGGCAATCTGGTCAACGTAACGAAAATGACTAAAAAGACCAAACGGACTGAAAATACTAAAAGCCGTATCATTTTGCGCGCATACGTAAGCCCAATAATTGGTCAGGATTTTAAACCTACAGTAAGATTTCAGTCTTGTGCAGTCATGGGTATGGATGGATGGGAGGACTTACACAAGACTCACGCATACGAACATAGAAATACCCATCGCACGAACGTACGGCGGGTAGATTTCGGAAGCCATGGTGAGAGTAACAGGAGCCCAGGTAGCAAAAATGACAAGATTGTAGAGTAAGGCAAGTCCCCTACCCATGCCCAAACTATCATGACCAAGCCCATCAACGCCAGAATACACAAGCAGCAATACGCTCATGGCAAATGAACCACATGTCAGAAGAACTTTCCGACCGCACCGATCTATTTCCATAAAACATGCGAATATCCCCACCGCAGTGTATAACCTTGGGTCAAAGGGGCCGGTGGGTAGGTGGAAAGGTCCGAAGAACGTGTTTAGTGTATATGCCTGAACACGGTTAAAGTTATGGTCATAGACAAAAAATAGGCTGGCCAAATGTTGAGAGGCGGCGAGAAATACGAGGATAGCAGTCCGTGTTGAGTATGTCCCTTTGAAACACTCGATTAGAGGAAGAAAGATACGTCTGTAAAGACTCATTATCTTCCGCTGATTTTCTGTGTATGACGCATGTTCTTGCTGGATTACCCTCCACTCTTCAGCAACAGTTCTATTGTCTTCTGAAAGCGCTCTAAGTTGAGCTAGAACCTTGAAACCGTCCTCAACTTTAGGAAGATGACCTGTGAGATGGTGTCTGGGGGTTTCAGGTAGACTCAGTAGGAATGAAAGAGTAACGGTGGCAAAAAGACACTGTGAAAACCTGTTAATGAAAATGAAAAGTCAATAATCCCAGGCCTGAAGCAAACCTGGACACCCAGCTTAGCCCTCCAACGCCATATTTTTGACGGATATGGCCTTTCCCAACTGTGATTGTCTGCCTGCTCTGTCGACACTTTCATGTAGACCCATACGATGACATACACTACAACGCCTATCACAAAAGCAAGGTAGCCTGTTGTATGTTAGGTAAATACATTCTAGACAGAACCAAAACTTACCAAGCACTACATTTCTACCCCTGTCTCTGGGACGGCTGATTTCTGCAATATAATTTGGGACAAGCACTGCTAGTATTCCTCCTGCGAGTCCAGAAACCACTCTAGTGAAGAAGGAGTTCAAATCTGGCGATATTTATTGGAGTGACATCCCTACCACAAATACAGCCATTGAGAAGTATATTGCACTTTTTTTGGATCTTTCATTAGCAAGAAGTCTGTCGTATTGTCAGCTATTGTGTACTGGATGGCAGTGCAGAAGCAGTCGATACTAACCCCCAGATGAGTGCGCCAAATATGGCCCCCAGACCCAACGAAGTGGACACTGCAGCTGGACTCAGTAAGGTGTCCGTTTCCTCCAAATTGAGCCCAGGCCTGTGTATGATATCAATCCCTGTACTTTGTTCCGCGGCTGATGAATGTCAGCAACAAAAAAATCCGTATTGACTCTTCACCATACCAAACAAGATCCCTCCACAGCCTGCAGTCAAGATGTATTTGACAAGACTCAAATGAAACCTCTTAGGTGGCAAAGAACTATACTAATTAGTAATAATCAAAGGATATTATGAGGGTATACGAACTGATTGGGAGGATTTGCGTCATTAGCCAAAAAGCCCTCATTGTCAACGTGATTGATGTGATCTCCCTTTGGACTGGGTATGGATCCCAAGCCTATCTGGTTTTGAGGAACGGAAAACATAGGCGCAGCACCTTCTACTGGAAACAAGCAAATGTTTTGCGCTAGGTCTGAATTGAACGATGTGCTTCGCAATGTTTTTGATGGTTGTCGAGTACCTCGGAAGCGATGAGATAATGAAGCGATGATTGGTGCAGCGTGCGAAAATATGGGAAATCAACGAATGGATTTTGTTGGCGATGATGTTTGAAAGGATTTTGGGAGAATCTGGAGCCGAAAAGACTGGAATCTGGAAGTACTTGAGTTCCTGATAATGTTCGTAATCGTGCCTTCCCCAGCACTTGAGTTTTTGTTCGATAGGTAAGTGGAAACGAGGAAGGCAGGATCCGACACTGAGGGTGACTCAACCCCATTTTCCGCAACAGCGGATTGAAGGAAATCGCACCTGCCTGGAAAGAAAAACGATGGAGAGTGACGTGTTGAAAATCTCCTGGAATGGGGAAGCTTTTCGTTCATGGCAAATTTCTGGCCTGAAATCAATCCTGTCCGCCTCTGATATGAGACGAACACTGATAATATGCGTTTTCTAACTTTAAATTTTCTCAGAGATCGTGTCACTAGTGCATGTTAACACCATTCGATTATGATCAAACTGGTGATATCGAGAAGTCTCTTCATTCAACCGCGCCTTCGTCACAACTCCCCCCTCATGATCTAGGCGTGGAGAGAAAACTCGAGGAGAGAGCATTGAAACAATGGACCTCACTAGCCTTTCCATCCTCGAAAAAAAAAGATTTCAATGCGTTGCAGCGCAGAACGTGGAAGAACGAACGGACTGTTGACCACAAAGCAGCATTCGAGTGCAACAAGAAACATTATTTTCCTATTCGCAAGTCTGGGGAGCATTCCACACCTCAACGGAAGATCGAAGAACCATGCTGGTGATACAGACTTGCAGAAATCAAGACTTGATTCAGAAGTCTTCGAACTCTGATACAGTAAGCGGAAGGTCTCTTCTTCTTTTTCCCACCAGAGAACATATATTTGTGCTGTTGAATTTGAGAGCAAAGACTGAAATTTTGCGCCTGTGGCAGCGTTCCTACGATGCTGAGAACAGTGAGAAACCTTGAAGGAAAGTTCTAGACGCCACCCAAAAGAACCCTGAGCCTTAAACTTGTCTAAGTTGTGGGAAATATTTCAAGTGATGATGGCAGAAGACGAAAGTAGTAGTGCAATTATGCAATAAAGTGCATATTGTTTGGCTTTTTTGTAGGGATAATGTAAGTCTCTGACGACCCCAGAAGTTAAGTCCAACTTCCTAAATATTAGGCATAATATGAGTATGCCAAATCACACAAAAAGGCAGAGCAGCTACACCTACGTGAATCTACTGCTACCTCCATTCCTCACCACAAGCAACTACTCTGCCTTCCGTTAGCGAGGTCTTGAGACTCGTACACTTCCCGAAACATCCAGAATAAAACCGCCACTCAGCACTTGACAGAGAGCTCCAGCGACTTCCACAAATTGTGAACAACGCCCCGGAAAACAACAGCCATTATTCTACGCCGCCGGACCACTTCACCTACTGATAGAATGTCCCAACGGACACACCGAGACCGAACGAGATCACCATTTTCCTGAGGTCTTCAACAAGGCACCAAAACATGCATCGCCATCAAAAAACCTTCACGATCATTCCCTCATTAGGCATTCGTTGTTTCCGATGCAAGAGACGTGGCATCTCAGTGCTCACCAGCCCGTGTTTATTCAAACATTCGGCAGCACCACACCGCACCGCACCACACCACACCACACCTTCCCACTTCAAACATATGTACTCCGTCCTGTACTGTACATGGTATCTATCTCCCTAGTCTCACTGCGAGCGAGATAGCATTGTGGAGGCAAATTGAGTGGCGAGATGCTCGTAGACACCTGGGCACATACATACATCACCACAGTACCTTGGAATCACCCTGATGCAAGAAGTACTGTGCCGCTTTTCAAAGGGCAGTTTTGCTTTCAACCCATTTACCGTACGGCACACCTCGGTACATATGTAGCCGGAGAAAAGAGATGGTATCCTTTAGGAAGGTCAAAAAGCTTCTTCTCTGGAGGCGAGAGCGAAATCTCGATTCCCGTCTCGTCACTTCCGCACCTGGACATTGTTATCACGATGGCCCTCCCAGTGCGAAGGTCGTGGGGGTGGGAAGGACGGCAGAGAAGTGTCAACATGCTCATCGAATACTCCATACGTGTAGTGTACGAAGAATTATGCGCGGGTATTGTACTGTAACACCAGGTCTCTTGTGGCCACCGAGGTTTAGCTTTCCCGTGCTACAGTACCAGCTCGTAAGCAAGCTGGACCTGTCAAGTGTCAAAAGATGTCGTGACCGCGATCATCTCCAACAAGGCTGAGAGATCATCTCTCGGAGGTCACAGGAACCTGAATCGAGCGGCCGTACTCCGTCCTCTTGTCTCTTCTGAGCTACTCCATAAGAGTACAGAGGGATGTGTAGCAGACGCAACAGCCGTCGAAACCACGTTGCACCCCCGTTCATATTTCCGGGTTCCTGTGAGCAACAAGAGTACGTGCGTTAGCGTACCTGCAGCTAATTAGTAGAGTTGTGATCACCTCGCCCTAGGTACAGTAGTCAGGCAGTTCACCAACCCCTGTTGATGGGGGCCGTTATGGCGCTACCTTGTCACCTTGACGTATGGTTAAAAATAACCACCACGACGTGAAGATCTCCACAATGACAACCATGATTCTCCATTGCGACCGTGACAGTGACGGTGAACATCAATTCAGCCGTCATGTGGTGGTGGAGCATGAATCGCTACGTCTCGTCTCTCTAAACCCAGCCTCCTCGTTTTCGACTAGGTTGGGAATTGATCTCCTCCACCCTGGAGCACCACACCACTGAAGAAGAAAACATAAAATCGGGGCAAAAACGTGGTGCGAGTCTTGCATGCCGTTTCTATAAACATGGGAGGGAAGTGTAGATCAGATGATTTGCACGAAAGGCGGCATTATTGTGCTGGATACGATGCTGAATGCAAAAAATCGGGCTGATCGCGCGGGGGGCGTAGAAATTCATCAGGGGTACTGTAACTCGACTCGTTGTATACAGTACGGAGATGTTTGATGAGGTGTGCGGCGTTAAGAAGAGACGCTAGACGGCGAAGAATTTTGATGGTGTACTGTACGAGTAGGAGAATTATCATCTTCCGAGAGTAGGCAATCTTGAATACTTCTGAATGCAGTGCTGACTGGTATTGACGATTGACGAGTGCGGATGGTGGTGCTGGAATACCTGGCATGAGCCTGGGCATTTCCCCACTTAGCCTAATATCAATGAGTAGCTGTGTAAGCTCCCAGGTCAGTGAACATGGTGTTGGGGTTGAGGAAAAGCTCCGGAAGGTCGAGGTCTTGAACAATCTCACAATAATCTTCCCTGAAGCTTGTATATTCAAATTTCAAGCCTTATAATTTTCCGACACCCTTTGTACGTACGGAGTATAATCCCATCCCCCAACATCGGGAGAAAACCAGTCGGTAATCTGCCCCCAATGCTACTTACACATTACATTACATTACACTATCGTCTTACAAGGAAAGTGGCTTTCCTCATCTCTGTAGGCACCAGCAAGGCGTCTCCAGTACTGTATCAGTTTCAGGTCTAGAGTGGCGTTGGGGTATTACAGAGGCACGGAGAAGTCATCTGTAGGTCCTGAACAAGATTTTGATTAAAATGCAGTATAGTATGAAAGTTCTTTAGCACTGATGTAAGTACTTGGTTTTCTACAGCAAGAAAGCAGGTAGTGTGATATCTGCACTGCACTGCTGCTGCAATTTATGAAGATTAAGTATGGTAGAAACTACCTGCCTCGGGAATTAATTTGGTACACGCAGCGGCGGGTATATCTCCAACCAACAACGTCAACAACAAGATACTTCAAACAACCGCTTCTGCAATCGCAGCACACCCTCCTCAAAACCATGCCATACCATGATTCTACATCCACCAACCACCAACCACCAAAGAATCAAGATCGTCAAAACCCCCTTCTCAAGCCGCTCATCATCATCATCATCATCCCCGAAACTCCCTCGCGAAAGCCACGCAACGACATGTCTAAACGCACTTCAGCCGACAGACCCCTATCAGCACTCTCTCACGCTGTATGGCTCCCTCCGCAACGTCGTGCATCAGCGTTCCATCTGCCACCCTTTGTTGACATGGATATCTACGAGCAAACCATGGGTACAGTACTTGTATCACCACACGCACGCACGCATACCTAGGTAGTCCAGTCCTGGAGAACCGAACAAAGGAACGAACTGCGAGCCTAAAGAGAGGAGTTTAGTTTAGTGTGTAGAGACCACGCACTGAAAATACATCTCCTCTCCCCATACCCTATCCTGGGCCATACCTACAGCGTCCAGAACATCGTACTTCTACTGTAAAGCAAAGGTAAACACCCCCCCAAAAAGCGATGCGCACTAAATGAACAATCATTGGTCATTGGGTAAACCAGGGGTCTAAGCATACGGTACGAGCAGCACCGCACCCACCAAACGAGTGGTTGTGGTTCGCTCGCTTGTTGCGAAGGGTGCCTACTACCTTTACACTGCCCCTTTACAAATAGCAGCAACCAGCAGCAAGCAGCACGGGAAATTCAAAATCAGGTCAATATCAGGTTGTAAGTGCACCACCAGCACCACCTACGTACCTTAACCATACTGCTGCATGCCTTGTAAATCACAAACGTGCTGTACAGTACGTGCGAATATTCAGCAGTGCCGCATCGGTTAGGTTGGGTTGCAGAAAGGGGTCCTGAGGATAGGATGGGGTAGTGTGATGTGGTGCAGTGTATGAGATCGTTTCTTAATTTGGACCATGATGACCAATGATTCATGAGAGTCTTTTCGACCCCACGTCTCAGAGTCGGATGCACCAAACCCGAGTCCAGCCGAGGTCTCTGGCAGGATAGTACACCAAGTACAGTACAGTACACTACTTTATTGCCCTGTCCTGTATCACCACCATGCAAGCATATTTGTTCAGCTCTTCTTGAATTCTGCGGAGGAAGTCATGTTCGGAACTTCAAAGATAAGGATTAAGTTATTCAAGTAATGTAGCTTGCTATCAAAGAAAGTTATGTTTTTATGAAGACAACATTCTGCCAAAAAAAAGATTATAGTATAAACGACACTTCTAGAAGGGAAGGGTATAATAGTACTATGCGAGCCTCGTCAAAAAACATAAATGCGTCCACTCCTCCGTATACAGTACACTGCCCCCCACAACCAAAAACCAAAGCCAGAACAAAGGAAAACTTCAAGAGAAAAACAAATGCCCAATCCATGCTTACTAACGAACCGATGAAGAATTTTCTAATATGCCCCCCAAATACTCCTTTCAAACCCCCAAATAAAGTCACCGAACCAACCCGCCTCCCCCTCCCAGAACACAAGGAAAAAAATCTGCCCCTCTTACAAGCTGCATAAAAACCCACCACAACCTTATCGTGCTTGCAGCTGATTATTTTCCGAAAACAAAATCTCTCTAAGAGTTTCGTCGCTGCTTGCACTTCTCATGTGCCATGTGGCCATTACGTGCCGTCGTCCTCGTAAACTCGGCACCACAATTGGGACAGCTCGATTTAGCCGCCGCCCCCGATTTCTCGCGCTGATGTCGCAGCAGGTTGCTAAATGTGGAGAATTGACGCCCGTTGCAACCATGCTCCCAGCATTGGGGCTTGGGTCGGCTGGTCACCACCCTGACGTGGTCGCCATTGTCTGAAGAGCCGACTTTGGAGTTGGGGCTGGGGTGGTGGGTGTGGGAGTGGGAGTGGGAGTACATGTGTGGTTGATCCGAGGCTGACGAGAGGGAGTGTGGGCGTCCGCTGTGAGAAAGGAAATTAGTGGTTTGTCAGATTTGAGGGGGGAGGTGATTGGTGAACTTACACGTAGTTGTGAATGCTACCCTCGGGCCCAGTTTGGGTGTATGGCATTGGAGTGAAGGTTGGAGAGTTGGCGAAATCGGCTGGGCTCATGGTGAAGACCGGACCGTACATTTCTTGGTTGGAAGTATCGGGCATAGCTGGTGAGTATGGTGTGAGATATGATGAACTGCTGAGCGCTGGAGATGGGTGTGCTTGGTGTGATGGTAAAGTGTGGTTTGATGGAAGTGGACCGGGGGCGAGTAGAGGAGATGGAGTGAGACTACTACTATATTCGGGGAGTGTTCGTGGCATGAGATCTGGCGATGTTCGGTTTGAAACCACATATGGGTTGCTAACTGAACGTTCCCTTCTGGCACGAGTTTTGGAATCTCGTCGAGCGTGGTCTCGTTGTCTTTTCAACTCTCTTTGCTCTGGAGTAAGAGTCCCTCGTGGTGGACTAGATGAGAGAGAACGAGCATACATGGGCATAAGTTTTGGATCATCATATGCTGAAAGCATAGATGGGTTTAAAGGTGGGCAGGACATGTGTTGTTCTTCCATTTGAAAGGAGTCTATGATTGTTAGAATGGTATGACAAAAGACTTGATTTATAAACTTACGAGGCCAGGTGTAGGATGGTCGAATGCCAGCATCGAATCTAGAATCATACTGTTGAATACCGACGGTGCTGTTATATGTTAGTTGGGTTCTCCCCAGAATAGAAAACTATTCCCATACCTCATATTTGCTGGAATTGAATTGGAACGAAGGATTGTAGAAGGTTGATGTAAGGACTGTGAGGAATGTGATCTCTGAAAGGACTGTGATGGATCTAGCCGTAAATAAGGTGTGCTTCCTGATAGTCCTCCTGTAGTAGGTTCTTCTAGATACGACCAGTCGGCATCCAGTTCACTGTCTGATAGAAGTGGGAATGGAGTAAGGTCCTGGGGGATGGGTGATGATATATGTGAGTTGGATGGGTCCGGATCCTGCTCGATGAAGGATTGGGGTGACGTAGTACGAAAGCCAACAGGTACAAAATGTTGTTGGTCGGAGTCGGATTCAAAAATGTTTAGGCCCTGAAACTGTAAGGCTGTTGATGATAGATGACTGTTGGTTCTGGATCTGGACTGACGTGAGTCTTCTGTAGCCGGGTCTATATAGAGGGAGTCCATGAATGCTGTAGGTAAAGGATGAGAGGCTGTGATGACTGTTGACATCGGCACGTTTCGCAGGATTTGATGAGGTACTCGAAATAGACAAAAAGAGAGGCTTCAATCGGCAGGATCTTATAACAAATCGTGGAGATAGTAGAGACCGGGGGTACCTCAGAAGATAGATGGGAGATGAGATGAGATGAGACGAGACCTTTTCTACTTGTTCATGTTTCAGTGGATCCTCGAGGCACAAGAGTCGTTGATGGGACCAGTCTACGCCTCCACCGGCACAGTTGACAAGGCTCTAAGTAGACCATGTGTTTAGGGGGGTACCCATGGCCGTGCCCCTGACCCCCTTGACGAGGTTGTGGAGTGACATTTTGCGGGTTGAAGTTGACGAGCATCTTTTGCACGAATGTCAATTGCGAGCGTACTTGCAAGGGCCTGTAAGTGTCCATGTCAGGCCTGTCATGATGCTGGCCATGGGGAGACGGGGGTGGGGATTGGTCGATCGTGTTGACTTGGCATAGGATGCTCTCCCCGGTCCAGTCGGTTCGAGCAATAGCAAGACAGTAGCAATAGCAACGCAACAGCACCCGCGCCGCAAGCAAGAAAGAAAGCGTGCTCGTGCTTTGAGTGGAGAACTATTTCCCTTCTGGAAAGAAACCGAGAGGAAACTAGAAGGGCACTAAAATGACAGACAACGGGGACGATGACTGATCAGGAAAGGGCAGGGCAGGAAAGGGCAGGGCAGGAAAGGGCAGGGCAGGAAAGGACAGGCTTGAACGGGGTCGTTCCCATTGTGAAGTACAGATGACAGAATGCTGTGATGCCCAGTCAGGGGCTCTCGATCTCATCTCCTTGTACGACGGCAAGGCGCACTTTGCCCTGAAGCTTCTGAAAAGAAGCCTCGCCTGGCCGGGGTAGCTCTGGCTCTGGCAGTGGTGGGTAGCCTTGAACTCAAGTCGATCATGAACTGCGGTGCGGGTGCGGATGTGGGCCTTGGTTGACTGGAGAATATCCAAATGTAAAAATAAACATGGTGATTCCAAGAGCAGTGCAGTGCTGACAATACCTCTCAACTCGGGAACCTGGTCGTAGTGACCGTCACACGCTGATCTCTTCCACCTAGACGGGTTGAAGTGGTACTGTACCCAGTGTACTGCCACTGGCGGTGGGTATACTCGAGTCCTGAGTTTGAGGTAGCGTAGCTTAGCTTAGCTTAGGTAGCTTAGCTAGAGCTAGCTAACTAACTACGAGCCAGTGCTTGGTACTAGCGGCGTGCTGAGCTGCTGAAGTGTACTACCGCGAGCTGCACCGCACCCTGATGGGCATTTCACTGGCCGCATGAGAGGTAGCACTACTACACTACTGCAAGCCATGTGTTCGCAATGAGTGACTGATCAATTGCGGCGCTGTCGAATCGCTTGTACTTGCACTATCGAACAGACGCTGCTGACTGATTTGGCGCTGCCGTCTCTTGAAATTGGTGACCTACAATAGAAGGTCAATACGGAGTATTCGAGTCCTCGCCCTCGGTAGTCGTACTACTGGGGGTGAGAGTAGAGTGAAAGTGAGATGGTCTCCACTCTAGGTCTAGGTACTCTGCAGGTAGGTACTCTACTACTGTCCTGCTTCCGACCACCTGCTGGCCATGTTTCTCCAGCGGCTCTCGCTGTCTTTTCTTTCACCGTGCCTGCAGAGGCCTGCATTCGAGTCTTCCCGGCCTTGGGCAGCCGCCCAGCGTCTCTCTGCTCTTTTACTGCATTAGGCCCCTTTCACGGCCATGGCCCCCGCAGCAAAAGTCTGCAGCGTCTCTTTCCAAGTTGCCAGCGACCCAACTAATGAGCTGCTACGCCGCACATCGGCAGCCTCGTCTGACCGGCGAACCTCAGAGCGAAATTACCGACCGAGATTGTGTGAGAAAGATGGGTGAGGGGAAACGAGGCTGTGAATTCTGCAAATAGTGGAAAAAGAGGGGGAAGGAGAACAAACCTTTTGAGTTGCTCGTGCTAAGCTTCGTTGAAACGCGCTAGCGGTGGCACAGTGACAACATTTGCTCTACCACTGGTGCACCATCACCACAACCTGCTGCCATGCATTCGGGGGGTTTTTCTCTCCGGAAAGAAAATAAACAGTTCTGACTGTACCTAAATTTACCTTTGGCTTTTCCCAAAGTGACTAGTGATGTGAGTTTCCCAAGGAGAAAGAGCTGAGGTACTACCCGTCGTATAATGGTACTTCTTGACTAGCTCTTACTGGTACCACTAGCTTTGTACCTGTACCTCGATATAGAACAAGTTGACAAGACCAGAAAAACCCCTCCACTATGATCACCAGCAAGTACTACGCCATGGCCGCATCCTATACCGTGCCTCTTTTTACAAAATCATCAACTTGAAAATTTCCGACAACATCATAACGCCATAACACGACATTACTGCATCTGTCAGGTACTGTACGCAATCTGAAATCTGAAATCTTTTCCCGCTGCAAGCAAGCCAAAGGCGAGTCGCGCCGTATTAAGCCAGCCGTTAATCACCCACTTCTAAATGGGGAATCAAGAGGGTTAGATGGGATTTTAACCGGATCGAGGTCGAGTTGAGCCTCGAGTCTGCAGCAAAAACTCATCAAACATTGCATCCCCATTTTGAATTCCCACGAATCCTGAGTAAACATGAAATACGACGATCTGTCTGGAAGATTCTAGACTCGAAGAAATCAAATTTAAAAGTGCTGTAAACTCATAAAGATAGGGAAAATGGCACGTTACTCTCACTTGCAAACATACGGCAAAGCAAATCTGGAATATGGCAATATCATATTTGGCTTTTTTGTCAGTGGGAAATACAAGAACCCCACCCTGACTAAAACATATTTCCGTATAATCATAAACATCATTTCACAATCCTTCTCCCAACTCTCCCACAAAAGGTTCCATGCAACTCGAAAGGCTTGATTACACCAAGTTGTGAGATGTGGGGGTAGCATCATGGCTGTGCAAGAAAAACGGATGTCACATTTACTTTGCACATTGTTTCAAGTTTGAAGAAATCTGCCGACTTTTATTTTTGCAGAAGCTGGAATTTGTTTGTGGGAAGGAATTCGTTTGAGAGAATATCACAGCCACGGCCTTGTTCAAGCACCATGGCTGTGGTCTGTCGCAGGGCTGGATGGGGTTCCGGATACCTGGACATAGAACGGTTGCATGAATGAAGAATCGGGCTCATTTGTATTTTGGGAAATTTAAGAGCCTACGTACGGAAAGAGGGAAAATCAACGATATGGAATCATAGTGCTGTTTACGCTGGAAAATGTTTCCAACTTTCCAAGATGACGTGGAAGTGTACGAAGCTGGGAAATGAAACTGGACTTCGGAAGGCCACAACGAGGCGGCGAATGAGATGCATATCTTGAATCTGGGCTTTTACCATACTGAGTTATACAGCATTCTTATCAAGGTGTAAAGAAACCGGAATGAAAACACCCGGAAGATATTTAGAAACGAAACGTGGCAGTCTTGAACGTCGAACGATCTAAAGATGAGGAGTAAACGGTATCAAACAATGCAACCCAGAATAAGTTATGAAAGCTCTAGCTGCGGCGAAGAAGCGGTAGTAAGTTGCTTCTCATTAGCGCAGCTTATTCAAGTGTTTGGGTGTTCTACTCATGTTAATTATTTATTTCAAATAATTGAATTGATTAACTGAAACTCCAAGCACGATCAACTAACCGTTCCAAAAGGGTTTGGTCCATCACTTACACATAGTCTGAAAAGGAGAGAGATCCAGAAATGGTTTACTACAATCTTTTTGGTCAATTATTAACTGCTTTATGATGAAGTGATGAATACTTCCAAGTAAATACTTGTCACGTGAAGACGCGAGGGTGAGTACAATCACGTGTAGTTTAAGAGGCTTCGACCAATCATTCACGCGCGTTCCTGATCGCGGTCGTCACGAAATAAGCAACACCACAGCATCAACTTGAATGCAACCGCGATAGTGTTCACTTTCAGTCGAGGACTTGATTCAAAGGCGCTTGCTTCCCAAACATTGCACAATCGGTATCTCAGTACTCTCTGCCCGCGTCCACCGCATTGTTTGAGTCTCGCAAGGGCTAACCGGCGTACTTGCATCTGGCCCCTCGTCAACACCACCAACATATGTTCTATGGGACAGCTTCGTGTACTACGTAAACGCAACGACCAGATAAATGCAATAAATCATCGTTGCATGAACTTCCAGACGGATACACGTGGGGTCCGAAAAATTCCCAGCACATGGGAAGTGGATGTGAAGAGGAATTGTAACCGACCTTGAAAGATCACCAGAACATGAACACGAGAAACAAAAGATCAACTTGAAACTTTGGGCTGGAACGGTCAGATTTCAAAATCTCTCCCGGGTAGCAGTCAATCGGCTTCAACGTGGCAAAAACACACACTCGCTGACCCCACGTGTGACTGGTTGGTTCGCCATTCCTTCGCCGAAGTCTAGAAGCATAAACACCGAAAAAGGATATTCGATTCGAGATCATTTATTTACCAGTGTATCGGTTCTTAGCCTTACGGTTTCATTGAGCCGTTTTTTTCAAGACCTGCAACAACTGTGTGGTATGATCAGCCATTATTCATCTCGAATTGTAGTAGAACTTCATGCTAAGGTTGCATCTAGTCTCGGTACACATTTTATTGTTTCATTAGCCAATTGAGTGTGTGTCGTTGAGATTAGAAGTCGAGATGGCTGGTAAGAGAAAGAGGAAGCGTCCAGGAAACGCAGCCGAAATTCCCGACAAACGTCAAAAGATATCCAATTCCAAATCGAATACGAGCTTGGCCACTCCTAAGGATTCGGTTATTAAGCAGGCCTTGCTTACTCGGTTTTACTCGCGCGTGTTTACTCTTCGTGAGTACTTGCTCGAGAGATTACCAAGTTCTTCTAAGATCAGAAGAAAGAAGGTATTGCATATTGGTAGCAGTAGGATTCCAAATGAGGAAGGTGATCAGGAATTATCTCTTTTCCTTGATCGGACTTTGGTTGGTGTTCTGTGTCAAAATGATGACGCGAAAGAAGATAGACGGCAGCAATGGGCAAGTTTGTCCCAAATAGCTGACGAGTCTGTGTCTACACTGATAGACTTGAGGGCCGTGGGATGGTTTTCACAATCGGAGGTGAGCTTACTTTATTATAGATCGTTTAGCCAGTATCTCTTTTGCCCATGTCTGGACTCCGCTAATTCTAAATCCCCAGATTGTTAACAAATCAATATGGATGCTCATGAACTCAAAGAACCAGCAGCAAGTCTATGGACGCGCCCAGCATCTACTATGCCACGGATTCCAGAAAGGTGTGAGTACAAGAATGATCAACCAAGGTGAAAGCCACATTTCAGATATTCCTGGTGTAATTTCGGCACATCCAAATAGTCATGTCACTGCTATTAAGACAAATCCATGGCCTCAAGTTCTGCTTCTGTTAGGAAGGGAAGGAGATAATGTCATGGCTGATCTAATCATGGATTGTGGTATATTTGTTGAGGCTGAAGCAGGTCGTGGTGTTTATCATCAACTTAGTGGTTAGTTTCAACCCTTGACATTTGGGACGAATCTTAACTTACCTTGAAAAAGGCATGCCTCTCAGTGAATTACCTATTTTGCCGAAGAATCGAGAGGGCGAGTCCAAAGTTCAGTTTCCGATGGCGAAAAATGACGAAACAAGCAGCGATGCAGTCAAAACCACGATCCATAGTCCTTCGAGCATTGTCTTCGTTCGTCATCGAATGCTCTATGCTCGTGCTGAATTCAATGCACAGGGAGGAGTTATATTTGGACTTAGGCATATTCGTAAGTTATCCTACGAAATTTTACATTCAATTAACTAACTGGATAGACGTCTTGAATCGTTACACTCTTGAGCCAGGAAAGATTCGACTAGAAAATGATTCCTCGGCCTCACAAGGGAAGCCACCTTTGGATCCTAGCACAATTCGCATCATGATGTACCTCTTTCCTCGACAATTCGGACTTCATAATGTGTTTGCTAGCGAAGTTGATTCTCGGCAAACTGCTCAGCCTTACAAAGACTACACTCTCCGAGAAGATGAGATCAGTGAAAAGTATCCAGGAGTGAAACCCAAAATACCAAAGAGACTACGGGGAAAGGCCGTTGAATTGGTTCGAAAATTACAAGTGCAACACAAGCGTTGCGCTTACAAGAAGTTACTTGAGCATTACTGTCCTGTATGTATCAATCTAATTATGATAAGTATGCGAGCTAACTTTACAGATCAACGCTACCGCTTCGGTTTTCCCGATACCTCCAACGCAGCCACCAAAAGGCAAAGATGCCTCGGCAGTTCTCAAGACACAGAACACAACAATTACAAGAAGTGAGCCCGCAAGTACGATAGAGACGGAAGATGAGCCCCGACAGAAACAGCCTTCTATGATGGATTATGCAACTCCGACTCCTATGGTATCTGCTTTTTGCCGCTCTGTATTGTCAAATATTATACCAAAGGGATTCTGGGGAATAGGAGAAACGCAAATCAACAATGAGAAGAGGTTTTTGCTGAACGTCGATCGCTTCATTGAGATGCGGAGAAGGGAAAGTTTCTCTCTTCATGAAGCTACTCAGGGTTTGCAGGTAAGCCAAGTTACGAGATCTTGATTTTTTGTCGGGACTCAAGTAGTCACAGCATACATGCGTGAAAGACTGCTAATCCAAAACTAGATCTCCAATATCCCATGGCTCCAACTCCCAAACTGCACCGATCGAAAATGCTCTCAGTCCGACACCCAAAAACGTCTAGAAATATTTCAAGAATTTCTTTACTACACCATCGACTCCCTCCTCATTCCTCTTCTTCGGGCCAACTTCTACATCACCGAATCTGCGCCCAACATCCATAAAAACAGGCTCTTCTACTTCCGCCATGATATCTGGAAGACCCTCAGCGAACCTTCTCTCACATCGCTTAAGTCTACCATGTTCGAAGAAATCCAACTGAATCGTGCAACCCAGATCCTGGGACAGCGAAAACTGGGATATAGTTGTGTGAGGTTGCTGCCGAAGGAAAGTGGTGTGAGGCCTATTATGAATCTGAAAAGGCGACAGGCCAAGAAGGGAGAGAAATATCTGAGAGCTAGTATTAATAGTCTTTTAAAGCCGGTTTATCAGGCTTTTTGGTGGGAGAGGGTTTGTCTTTCCCCGTCCTTATCCATCCCTATACAAGAATACCATTACTAACTTTCATAGCAAAACAAACCATCCCTCCTCGGCTCAACAATGTTTTCCACCGGAGATCTATACACCCGTCTAAAGACCTTCAAATCCACCCTCCCTCTCAATACCCCGCTTTACTTCGTCAAAGTCGACGTCCAAGCCGCGTTCGATACTATCCCTCAATCCGCCATCTTATCCCTAATGTCCAAAATCCCAACCGAGTCCTCGTATCGTCTCGCCAAACACGTCGAGATCAAACCACCGGACCCAGACTTAGGACAAACCAAACCTATGAAAGTATGGAAGACCACTGCCCATGCTCCACGTGATCAAACCTCCTTAATTGAGGATATGGACAAGGGTGAGTATGGGATGGGACGGAAGAATATGGTGTTTGTGGAAAACATCGTGAGTCAGAAGTGGGAGACTAGGTCTTTGGTCAAGTTGTTGAAAGATCATGTGCAAGTGAATATGGTGCGAATCGGGAAGCGGTATTATCGCCAAAAAGAAGGGATTCCTCAAGGAAGTGTCCTCAGTTCTCTACTGTGCAATTACTTCTACGCTGATTTGGAGGCCAAACATCTTTCTTTCTTGAACGAGGGCCAAGGAGAAAGTTTCCTGGCGAGGATGATTGATGACTTTTTGCTCGTTACGACATCTAGAGAGAAGGCGAAGAGATTCTTGGATGTGATGCATGGTGGTGATGGTTTGGCCTCGAAGACAAACCCGTCTGCTAGACAGGAGGTTGTGCGGGAAGGCGGTATGAGTACAGTAGAAAAGGAGTACGGGGTCAAATGTCACCCCGGGAAAAGTCTCGTCAATTTCGAGGTTGTGAGTCAGGGTGTCAAGCTTAAACGGGTGGTGAATGAGAAGGGATTCCCGTATTGTGGGAGTGTGATTGATATGAAGACCCTAAATGTTTCTAGGGATAAAGAGAGGAGGAGGGATATGGGTGAGTTTTCTTTTCTTCTCTTTGCTTTATTTCCTTTTCCATGGTTTGGGTTGGTGGGATTGTTTGGTTCGTTTGAGGAAAGGAGCAGATTTGGGTTTCTTTCAACCACATACATTCTTTTAGCAAAAGAAATACATCAGGGAAATACTGATGGAGAAGATCCTGATGTATACGGTTTGGCGGATGTTCTGATATGCTGCATCTAAAGCGTTCTTAGCAGATTTTATCGCGCGCATGTATATGGGATCATGGTTGCACAGCTAACGCCCCAACCAGCACTCGCCGACTCACTAACCGTCGAATTCTCGAAAATGCCAGGGAAATCATTTCACCGGAAAGTCCTAAGTAAGTCCACTTCTCATATCCCATCTCTTTTCCATTTCGTGTCTTCAATTGTGGCCCCTTCCATGGTTTTGTCGGGTTGCAGAAATCTACAGGGTCCTTGGTGAGGTCCCGGGGATTCGCAAAGTGAAGATGTGGATTTGAGGATAAACACATATGAAGCTGTCACATACGACCATAGACTGAGGAGAATTGGGCATCCCGTCCGCTCTGCCATACACAAGCCTCAGATCGGCAGATTAGTAGTTGGGTGGGTGACCACCAGCGAATACCTGCTGTTGTATGTTTCTTGTCTTTTTTTGTTCCAAGTTCTTTTCTCTCATCACCTGTGCATCTTGCGTGTTTGGATGCATTTATCAGATTATATGTATTTGTTTCCATTCCGGGTTGTGTCGTGATGGGGTGGGGCTAATCGATGATCTCCACAGCATCCTTCAAAATCCAATCCAACGCCATGTACCTAGATACCACATTCAACTCCCTCCCCACCGTCCTTTCCAACGTCCACGCAGCGTTTACGGAGACCGCGGCGAAGATGTGGACTTATGCGAAGTGTTTGCCAGTTGGGAAACAACCTGGCCTAAGGTTACTGATTAGTGAGTCGTCGTCTCTTTTCCTCTGTTTCCTAGCCCCTAGTCTATAGCGGGGTGCGTTTTGTGGGTGTCAGTGGGGTTTGTGATGGGGTGTATGTGCATGCTGGAGAGTTCGACTCAGTGGAGACATGAGATGGGAGCTTACGAGAAATGACAACAGAATCTATCTCAGACACTATTGAGTTAGCATTCATACTCATGAAAAGCAAAGAGAGGAACAAAAAGAACTCGGGGTTTCGATGCGTGGTTAGGAAGGTGTGGGTTGAATGGTACGCCCCTCTTTCTCGTGCTACCCCCATCTTCAATCCCCCTTTCCCTGACTGCAAACCATGCATCTCGTCCACTTCCTTGTTGGTGTTGGGGGATGGAGAGAGAATATGTGCAAAATAGAAGAGACGGTACTAACCGCATCCAGGCTCGCAATGCACGCCTTCCGCGGTGTTCTGAGGAAGAAGCAAGCGAGGTACGGGAAGATACTTGGATGGATTGATGAGAGAACTAGGGATCTGGAACGGAGAGAGGGAAAGAGTTGTGGGTTTTTGAGGGGGGTGGTGGGGAGGTTTGGGGTGTGAGTTGGGATTGTTTGTACAGTACTGTACAGTACTCGTATGATGTATGATGGAATGTAAGAGTTACGATGAGTTCCTACTCTCCTATCGTGGGATCTGGGACACGAAGACTTTTGAATGGAGTTGTGGGGAATGTGAAATTCAAGATGAATTGCCTGGTTTTTTCTTGGAGAGGATGGTGGTGGCTTGGATGGCTATACGGAAGAACCCAACCCGTCCTGGAAAACAAGGGTGCGATGATTTTCTTTATCTGAGAATTCCTGAAGATTTTTTTTCGATGGAGGAAGGCTAGCTCCTAGGTCTTGAATAGGCGTTGGAGATTATTATCATCCCCGGCATTCGGGGTTGGGCTTGTGGTTGTTTGGTCGTTTTCTTTGTGAGGATGGCTTCAATTGGGCGGGAGCCGAATCGGGTAGTTTTGCACGTTATTGTTGGTTTGGTTAGGAAAGCTGGGGAAGTTAGACACTGGTGCCTTTAGAAGTTTTGATAAGATGGAGATGGGAGGAGGTAGAGGGGTGTCTGTAGCTAGATGAATAGTAGAAAGAGATAGCGTAAGAAATAAGTAGAGTAGAGTAGAGCAGGTACTACTACTCTACAACCTTGATAATGTGATTGTTCCTGGCTGAGAAAGGAGGTATTGATGGAGTGAGGAAAGAGGAATGAGAATGAGAAGTGGTAAGTCATACAAGCTTCTTGAAAAGAGGATGAGGGAGTTGGATGGGATATAATGTGGTTTAGGATGGGTAAGAGTCAAGTTTGTGAGGAGATATATATGGGGAGTGGTGTTTGTGGGATGTTTTGGTAGGCTTTTGATGCGGGGAAACGAGGGACGCAGTGCAAAGGTTATGGAGTGGAACTTGTTATATGACCTTTGTATGGTAGACAAATAGTTGTATATTCATATCTTGGAAAGTTGGAAGTTAATATCTTTGTTAACTTCCACGTTATTAAGGTACGAAGTAAGAGTGTTAATAGAAACGAGATCCAACCTTGTTTATATGATGCTTGAGAAGGCTTGTAGAAATTAGATTTTGCGTTTACTATCGGATAGCATAAATGTCGGAATCAAATTACCGAAGTAGAATTCTCCTAGATCTTCGGTAAGAATTATTAGGCATATAGTGTTTAGTTGAGCAGTCCAGACATTATCCGAAAATCGTTCATGAGATGTCGTTATCTAATTGATAGTTAAATAATTTGTGGTAGATCATGCTCGCGTTATAAAATCTTACAGAGTTGGCAATTTGTCAAAATTAATACCTCGACAATCTTATAAGCTTTCTTCTTTTTCTTCTGCCCTATAGTGTGGAGATTATTAAGTTTTCATGGCTATGCTTCTCTAAAGTTTCAATTACACTTTCTACACCGTCCAAACCCCCACAGATTATAATGTACTTAAGAACTAAATGCCCAAAAAGCGAGATATACTACTTCTATTAGTCGCTCAAAAAGAAATGGTGAAATGAAAAGTAACTTCCCAGCTGTCATTTTACCTATCTCTCTGGTCTCAGACTTTCAGTTACAGCCTGAACATCTCAGGCACACCCTTGGTGATCAATTTTGACTTCCCAACCTCTCCGACTCTCCGAAGTAATCAAAGCGTAGGATAGCACCTTACTTTCAAGTTCACGTTTCCCACGCGGAATTCGCACGTCTTCCAAAGCTAAACTTACCGGAATATCTCTCTTCCATAATTTTCAATTTACCATGAGCGTGTTATCCTAATCGCAGAAATCGATATGGGGTTCCAAGCATGCTGATTGGTGGAATCGGCCCATTTTTCCCCCTGCGTCGGATTTCGGGTGGGTAAAGCCCGATTCGGCAGGACAACCTCATGCGTTGAACCCTGTGCCTGTGATCATTGAGCCAGGTGGTGACACTGAAATGAGTTGTACAGCAGAGGTCACGATTATGTTTATTGCTAACATGTTTACGCGATTGATGCTACCAGCGCGAAAACCAATGAGCGCCCAAGAGGAAATCAGCGCTTGCACCGGTTAAGCGAGGAAACTCGGCCCCTTGATTTCATGGTCGCTAGCAGCCCTGGGCACTGAACGTGACCTCAAGAGAACGTGACTTGATAATTTTGTGGATACAGATACCAAGTTCTTATAATTGAATGCTATTATACCGAAGTGGATGATCCTAATACCACAATCTTTATGAAATTATATCATGATATTTTGCCCGAAGTTCGAAGTCTTGATTTCTATTTAAAGTCTGTGGTCAAATGAAGTTACGGAGTAAGCGGCTACCCACTCCGTAAGGCGCGGCCGATAAGAGATAGAAAACCGTCATTGCGGGCTGTGTCCGGCGAAGGAAACTTGGAAAGGAAAGGGTAGAAAGGGAAGAGAGAGACTGGACTGGAACAAATGGTGAAGCAAGCTGACATCGATATCATCACTTCTGGTTTCATACCCTGCGTAGCTCATTTTTTTTCTTCGTTTTTTTCCACCTCGATCCTGGTTGCTCTTCGTACAAGTATCCACCATTCGGCAGGGGATTAAAAGATGCTTTCTAGGTCCGTATTGAGAAAGCGAAGAGTTTGACGAGAATATGAACCTTCTTCCCTACAGAATGCTCCATTAGGGTTGTATTATATCTCTTATTTGACTTTGGTTCAATTCCAAATCCCAAATTCCCAGGCTCGAACTGGAATATCCCATGAATATCGAAGAGCTTCTTTCTCTGGGAAAATCTAACCTTCGTGGATCTACCTCGCCCCGCACGAACCTCTTCTTAGTTCTGATGATTCCGTAGCCCCATCCGTCCCTCCGGAATGGTTCCATTGATCTCTCTTGACAGGCCTCGCCGGTCCTTAGCTGGAACTCTAGCTCGTGATATGTACTCCGTACCTACAATGGACTCGATGGTGGTGTAGTTTGCCCTGTTGCCCTTTGAAGCCTTTCTGAAATGCTGTGACCCAGGCCAACGACGTGCCCACAGCCTACCGCCCCCCTCCACCCATTACACATCCCCATCCCCATCCCTACCAAGTAAAAACCCCCGTCCAGGCCGTCCTCCCTGGCCCACCATTGCAGGGACTGCGGCGAGACGACTCCAAACAATCATCTCGCGAATAGGGCGCAACGACCAGTCAGATCCGCCCACGACCTCGAACAGCTTTGCATGCATTCGCTTTCGTAGCACCATCTCAACCACACCAGTTGAGCGCCAACCATCAATGCTCCCGCTCCCTCACCACCACTAACTGACACTACTGACCTCCCCGAGCACCAACGCGACGAAAAATAATCTCGCCATCGCCCTCGCCCAGCGTCTCCCTCACGCTCACTCCCTAGCTCAACCGACAGTACCTACAGTAGTGGTGGCAGCAGCCGCAGCAGCGCACCAGCACCCATACCGGTAGCAGAAGTAGCAGAAGCAGCAGCAGGAGCTACGACGACTAGCTCTGGTTCGTCGTCCCGTAGTCCCCTCGAGCCTGCCTCCATCTGTTCTGGCCGAATGTTCGAGCACGAGGAAGATGGAAAGCGGTATCAACGCAGACCAGAATTTTAATTATAGGCGCCCACCACACCACGACCTCGCCGACCACGACCACGACTACGAACACGACAACCCTCATCAAACTCAACACATTCACCCAGCCCATCACCCTCCCTTCCAACCGCAGCATCATCACCACCGCCACCATCACCAGCATTTGATTGAGCCGCACCGCCAGCCAACCTACGAAGCCCCTCCCCTTCCCGACTTCGAATCGACATCACCACAACACCCGCACCAGCTGCCCCAATTGCCTCCCAAGCTCCAGCTCTTGACCACCGCCAATCTCCAGGCTATCACGGTCGATGGATTCCCGGGAGTTTTGATCGAGGGAGGTGACCCGGCCGAATTCTACAGAGAATATCGTGGTGTACAACAATCTGCCCACGGCTACACAGATACAACAAACGGAATGGCGGCGGCGGCAGCGTCCGAGTCGAGGCCAGCAGCAGCACCCTCCTCGCCGAGGTCCAATGGCAATGGCACCATTCCAAGGCACCCCTCCGTGCCAGTTCGCAATGTGAAACCCTCTTATCGGTCGGCCTCGTCACCGTTGGATGATAGGCTCGGCCAGAGCTCTGCAAAGTCGACAGCGGCACTCAAGGTGCTCCCAAAGGGCCAGCAGCCAAGTGTGAAGGATTTATTGAAGCGATTCGATTCGAACAACGAGCAGTTGAGTGCCTCTGTACGCAGATCCGTGGGCCGTGTAACCACCAAAGAGGGCGCACCAGGAGGTCGAGGTTATCTGCGTGAGCAACCGGGATTCATGGCTCGCACAGCAAACAGCCTTCAATATGCTTCAAGCACAAGAGCTGGCTCATCGACCAGAGAAACTCCGGGAGGACGAAGATCACCAGAAAGGTCAAGGACAACCCAGAGAACCAGATTCGCAACCGAAGATCAGCATTCAAACAACACCCTTTCGAGCGTGGCTCGGCCACATCGACCGCGGCATTCCGTTTCTGCTCAGCCCTCCAAGTCAATGAGCAATTTATCGCCAACCTCACCAATCTCTAATCCATCCTCCCAAAGACCTGCGAGACGGCCTCTTTTTGGTGAAGTGCTAGTTCTCGACACGGGACCACAAATTGCCACGCGAAGAACCTCAGATTCGAGTTTGCATCATACATTCTCGGGGCATCATCAACGAAGTCGATCGCAAGTAGATGTCTCGCCTTCGTCGCCGACAGCTTGGTATCTTGGAGTTACACCACAATTGGATGATGTTGATCCCAATAAAAGCCGACGACGCCCTTCGCCTGGCCATAACCGCAATCACAGTGATTTTCAAGATATGAAAGTCAATACCATGACTGGTGTCAATCCATCCTTCCAATCACCAACTTCCCCGTCAGCGCAACAGACTCAAAATCCATATTCGCGGTCTACGTCACGATTGCCAGTTTCTACCAAAAGGTTGAGCTATTCCTCCGAGTCAAGCCAACAGTCGCGGAATAATTCTCCTTTTACATCCAAAACAATTCAGAATGGAAAGATGCGAAAGCCTGACTCAAGGCCGTGGAGTCCCGCGGGACGCGCAACGACCCCTACAAGCCGTGCAATGACACCGACACAGAGGACCCCTCGAGGAGTTAGAGGCAGGAAAGTTGAACCAATGAATGGCATAAGTCTTAATGCTCATATCGAATCACCTATGCCCAAGGCATCTCCTCCTCTACGAAGCTCCCGGCCACGACAGCCTGTCTCCACTGTTACCACAACCATACCAGATTCAAGATCAAGTTCGAGGCGCAAGAATATTGACTCCCCGAGTTCTACGACACCACAGCAGTTCCGAACTGGTATGAAGCTTACTCGTAATGGTGGTTTTGAAGACCCGAAACCTCGCAAAATTGTCGATGTTGGACCTGTTGACTTTGCGGCTCGTAGAGCGAAAATCCAGAGGGCGTATACCAAATCAATACATGAGAGCGAGCAAAAGGAAATTCGGGCTGCAAATATGCGCAGATTAAGCGAGAGGCATGCTCGAGATGTTGCTCGTGCAAACAAGGAAGCGGAAGTAATGAAAACGACACCAGAAACGCCCTCGTTTCCCGCTGCGGAGGTTAAAACAGAGCCAGAGTCGAGTCCTGCACCTTTGCATATTACGACTTCTTTTTCTAACCCCAACCCATTCACAACGCAAACCAGTACATTGGTTATGGAGGATTCACCAACGCTGGGAGTTCCATCCGGTGTTGACGAAGAGCCACAGTCAGCAATATCTTGCGCGACGGGAATCACGGAGATCGATCATGAGCCACAGACAGAAGAGGCAAAATTGGCCCAGAAGCCCTCGCATACTCGGAATACAAGCAATTTGTCAAGCAAGATTATTTTCACGGCCGACGAACTGAGCCCAGAGCAAGCAATGTATGGGTTTAACATGGATCAACAAGAATCTATTGATATCATACTTGCGCCCCCTGTCGACGAGCCACAAGCGAAGTTGTCTCCAGAACCAAGCGAGGCACTAAAGCCCACTATTTTCCAGCATAAGAGAAACAGCCATAGATCAAGCCAGCACTTCCTTTCATCCACAGTATATACGGCAAGCCCCGTCGAAATAACTCCCGAAGGATCGATCCCACAGTCGTTCGCAAATCACGATGAACAAGATACCAGTAAAGGCGAGCTTTCCAGTTTTCAGTCCGAGCCATCCTCTTTGAACACATACGAGAGTACTCAGGATACCTCGACTCAGGATACCTCAATCAACGATCACGAATACAGTGTTTCTCCAGATACCCCAGATGCGCCCGCCCCCCGCCTGAAACTACCAAATCTAAGAATCGCATTAGGATCACCTTCAGTTGCAGTCAGCGAGCCCGACAATGACTGCCTCGTTACACCTTTTACAGACATGGAGGACGAGGGCTCTGTGGGAAATTCAATTTCGAGACGGGCATCGCCGACGTACGATCCTTATAATAATACCAACTACGAGTCTCAAAACTTGATAAATCGCAACAGTCATCAGTCATCTCGCTGGACCGATTACTCTGTTGACTCGACAATGGATTACAACCGAGGGACCTTTTCCAAGCCAGCTTCTGTTGTTGGGACGCCCGATTTGGAGAAAAGGGAACTGTCACTTTCTAGAAGGCCTTCCGCACTTCAGAACCCCCCAGTTCCACCTAAACCAGAAGGCTACAGTCCGATGCCTTCGCCTAGGATGGGTGCATCATTCCCTCGATTCCCAAGCCCCACTCCCCATATACCTCCACTTTCAACTGGTGATGGCTTCGCTGCTACTTTTGCTGACCAAAATCGATTGAGTGCGACTTCTGGACCCCTTTGGCCAGATTACTCTCCGCCACTACCGCCTATACCCACAGAAGCGAGCGAACCACCACTACCACCTCTGCCTACAGAAGCGAACGAACTATCTCCAATCGCACCCACTCGGACACCACCCCCGCCACTTTCTCAAAGCCAACGTCCGCCATCCAGTGTTTATCAGTCCAGTCACAATGAACAGGGTCGCAATGCTGAATCGCGGCGTGCCAGCGATGAACTCTATTCTCCTCGTGCTTCGGTTTCAACTCCTCGATCAAGCACACAAATCTCGTTTGAAGAATCGGCTGCAAATTCAACCTTAAATAGCAAACCAGCCGAACCCGAAACAGAAGAAGAAAAGGCGGCTGCCAAGAAACTGAAGGACCGCTTGGTTAGGAGGCACAATATTATCAAGGAGCTTGTCGACACAGAGTCTGTATATCTGAAGGACATGAACGTGGTGGAGGAGATTTATAAGGGAACCGCTGAAGCTTGTCCGAAACTCGACTCTGGGGATGTCAAAACAATTTTTAGAAATACCGACGAAATTGTGGCATTTACAACGACCCTTTTGGACGAAATCAAAACGGGTGCCGCAGCCATTTATTCTCCACGGGGCCAAAAGAAGGGAAAGGAAAACAAAGCTACTACCGCAGCTTCTGGATCTGTACAAGCCGTGCCTCTCAGTGGCGAGGATCGATTTTCCATGGCAGCCACTTTGAATGAAGAGTTGACAGACGAGCAAAAAGATAGGAGAACATTTGTGGGGGCCAACTTTGGAAAGCATATGAAAAAAATGCAAACTGTGTATACTGATTATCTGAAGAGTAGCGAGGCTGCTAGCGCCCGTTTGGCTGTGTTGCAAACTGATGCGTCTGTACAAGTCTGGCTGGGCGAGTGTAATATTGTAGCGAAGGATTTGACGGCCGCTTGGGATCTTGACGCTTTACTAGTGAAGCCCGTTCAGAGAATTACCCGCTATCAACTGCTCTTCAAAGAGATCCTCGAATGCACCGACAACGATCACCCGGATTACATTGCCCTGCAGGCCGCACACACTGAGGTCATTGTTATGCTCAAGAACATCGATGAGCTGAAGAAACGCATCCATATGGTCGGCAAGATTGTGAACGGTAGAAAGCGTAAAGATTCGGATGTTCGAACGGGTTTAGCAAAGGCTTTTGGTAGAAGCAAAGAAAAGGCGGCAGACAAGCTTCCCGTCACCAAAACTCAGGACGACGATGTTTATTTCAAATTACACGAGAAGTATTGTGATGACTATCTTCGACTCCAAGTTGTCCTACGCGATGTCGAATACTACACTCGACAGGCAGCCACCTACGTACACGATTTCTTGCGTTACCTTTCGGCAATGGAGCTTGTGATGCGATTGAGCTCGAGTCCTTGGCCTGAAATTGAAAGCAAATGGGCGCGATTCAACATGTCAATGCGAGACATGGGCACGGTAGCGTTGGAAGAGCATGTCAAGTCCATTCGAGCCAAGGTTATCGAGCCTTTCGAACATGTCATTGAAGCCTACGGTGCTCCGGGTCTTGCTATGAAAAAGCGTGCCAAGCGTCGTCTCGACTATGACAAGTTGATTGCATCTAGGGCGTCGGGAGCCAAGCTCAACGAGAAAGATACGGCCAAGGTCGATCAATATGAAGCCTTAAACGAAACCTTGAAGATTGAATTACCACAGTTGGCTGCGTTGACGGAGAAGCTTGGTAATATATGTTTAATTAACTTTGTGATGATTCAAAGACAGTGGTATGACATATGGCAGAAGAAGGTCAGGACCGTGTTGGAAGAAAGCCAGATTCCGAACGAAGTTGCTGATATTGTGACTATGTTCAATCGCGACTACAAATATGTCGAAGTTCGTGCACAAGAATTGGGCATCATCAATGGCAACTTTTCTGGGCTTGAGAAGGTCAGCAGTGACGGAAGAGCATCTGAATCTGAAAGTAGAAGAAGCCGACCATCGAATCTATCCACTCGATCCCGAGCCTTATCAATCAACAGCGATAGAGCACCTCCAAGTCTTCCTACGCCTGAATTCGCTAAGCGCTTGAGTGGTCAATTTGTCATGTCGCCAACTAACCCAGCACCGAACGTGCCTCAATTCGCATACGCCAGCCAGCCGAATACAACCACCCACTCACGTGCTAATTCAGGATCCCCGGCTACACTTGAAGCTATGACTTCTGCCCGGCCTTCGGCAAGTTTGGCAAGACCAACTACAGGAAGGAGTTTTACTTCTGATAGTGGCATGCATCGCGGTAACGATTACAACGCTTCTCGACGTGAATCCGGTTCTACTTACAACTCGACCTCCTATCATCATGTTGATGGTCCACCTGCCTCTACACGGCCCTTTTCAGGTATCTTCCACTCAGCAATGCCGTTACCAGATGGTCCAGAAGATAGTCAGCGGTCATCAAGAAATTCTTCTCGTGATCGACACGTGTCGGGTGGCTATAATGTGCTCTACCTGGCGGCCAGCTTGTTTGAATTCAATATTAGTGCCACAAAATCCGAGGCCGGATACCCTTACCTGACGTATCAGGCTGGCGAGGTTTGTTACACCACGCATTCTCACATTATTTTGCCACTAACGATTCTCAGATATTTGATGTCATCGGTGAGAAAGGGGAGCTCTGGCTCGCGAAGAATCAAGATGATCCTTCTGACTCAGTTGGCTGGATCTGGAGCAAACATTTCGCGCGTCTGGCAACGGACTAGAAAATTTGTTTTCATGTGTATTAATGGCGTTTTCCCGTGGAAACCAAGCATAATTGATAGTTTGGAGTTGATAATGTTACTGAAAGGGATTGAATGATGAATTTGGGTTGGGGGGTCCAGGATGACTTCGGGATTACATACATTTGGGAGAGACAAAATGTGGCGTTCTAAGGGGTTGGAATTCATTGTTTTTTTTTCTCTTGCGCCCTCCTCTCTTAATTCTTGTTTGAGGGGATTTTACTCTGGTGCAACTGGAAAGGGGGGATGTGGGGGAAAGCGGGAGGGGGGGGATTCTCTTGATTTGTCTAAACTTTTTTTGCTTCTCTCTTCTTTCTTTTTCGATTCAAAAAGAAGATGATCTCTTTTTTTTCTCTCACTTGAGACTTTGTGGAAGGGTTGAGGATGGGAGGAATCTTGATGGATTTGGGTTTCCTTCTCTTCTTCTCTTCTCTTTTTTGTCTTTTTGTGGGGTTGGGGATTCTGTGGATGAGGGGATGGGGGGGTGGGGGATAGCGGAGGATAGTGTAGTGAAGGACTGTGGAAGTTAGGACAGCGGAGCGAATTGTATGGATGGGTGGGTGGAGAGGCAATNGGTTGGGGATTCTGTGGATGAGGGGATGGGGGGGTGGGGGATAGCGGAGGATAGTGTAGTGAAGGACTGTGGAAGTTAGGACAGCGGAGCGAATTGTATGGATGGGTGGGTGGAGAGGCAATTGAATTGAATTGAATTGAATTGAAATGAAATGAAGTGTTTCATACTGAGATGACTTTGGGGGGATGTGAATTCTTCTTTTTCTTCTTTTTTTTTAATATTTTCTTTTCGATGATTTTCGGTGATTTTTAATGATTCTTTGTATGTTTGGTGTGATGGGTAGGGTAGGATAGGTGTGGATTGGTTGGGTTGGGTGGTTGAGTAGGGTGGTTTGTTAGGTATGGTGGTTGAGAGGAAGAGGAATAGGAACGGGAGGAATAGGGAGGGGAGGGTGGAAGTGAGAGTGAGTGGATAGATACCTATGTACATAGCTCCAGTAGTGAGATAGTGAATTGAAGGTAATCAATGATTAAATGAACTTGAGTCTTGTTCTGTTTTTGGACGTGATTTGTTTTGTGAGTTGTGTAGTTTTGGATTTGGAGTTGTGGTTTTTCTTGCTGTTTGAGGGGGTAAATCATATGTATATGAAGTGAGTATGGAGTCGTGTGTAGTTCTAATACTATAAGATAACAAAGACATTGTACTAAAGAGGCTCCCTGTTAACAATCAAAGCTGCTGCCTACTGTACCTGTCACGCAGGTTATATGTTAGAAAGTATACAACGCCTGAAAATGAGTCTCTTATTCGCTGGCTTCGCTAAGATATACTATTAACTTGTGGGGTGCGACTTGGAGCTTTTTAACTTCTTTATGAAACAGAGAGTGAGGGCCTGTATAGGGCGAGGCTACATAGTGTGATTTCTTTTGATCGTAAGGAGTAGGGGGATCTGGTATGGTAATATTTTGTGTTTAGTGGTTGTTAGTTAATGTTCTCACTAGAGTCCTAGGTACATTATGAATTTATAGTGGATTTTACGGGATAATCGAGTTAAATGGCTAGCTTATATGGAATAATGCGACTTTACTGTGATTATTCCTGCTACAATGAGTACGCTACTTTTAAATGGTAGAGTTATATAGATCTTGCCTTTATAGGCTATGTAATAGAGTACTTGGGGGTGTATGGGTTAAAGATAATTAATAAAGGGGCTTATTATATAGTAGTTTTAAGTAAATAAGATATAATTATTATATACTATATCTAACTTAAGTAAATAGGAAGACTAGGTAGTACCTAAATAGTTAAGTCTACTTCCTAATTAACTATAGATGGATTAGGATTAGAGACTCTCTGTATTACTTCGTACATCCTAGAGTAGTTAGGGGGCCTTATATAACATGTCCTAGCACGTCCCCAGATGCCCCTCTAGTCTCGTGTAAAATACGAGCTTCCCATTAGTCCACCGGAGCGGAGGAACCTTTTCCTGGTCAGGTGACAAATTCCATCTGGAAATTCTATATATTCTATAGAATATATGCCTCTAGAATGGAATAATTCTAGTAAAATCCTAAATAGAATGGAGTTATTCTAGAGGGGGGGTCTAGAATAGAAAGGAATTCCGGTTGCCGAGCGTTAGTAATCAATTCAATGGTTCTCATTATTTATTTATTTAAACTATACTGTTGATTATAAGACCGGGCTAAACTCGGGTAAATTGAGGGTTATATAAGGGGCGGGTCTCTATTTACATGGAATATAATAGTAAAGTCGTGTTTTCCCTTACAATCATGCCATTTACCTCATAAAATCACATCATTATGGTGGAAATATACTTGGCTGTTTCTTGAGAGTGGGTAGAAGTAAGGGTCAAGTGCTTGGATTCGTGCTGAGTTAGGAATATTGTGGATAGTCTTACGGCTTAGGATTCTGGGCACACAAGCCCTAAGCTCTTCGTATATGGTGGAAATATACTTGGCTGTTTCTTGAGAGTGGGTAGAAGTAAGGGTCAAGTGCTTGGATTCGTGCTGAGTTAGGAATATTGTGGATAGTCTTACGGCTTAGGATTCTGGGCACACAAGCCCTAAGCTCTTCGTATATGGTGGATTCACACTAAGGTCTTATTACAGCACTAGCTCAAAGTTTGTTGTTCCGTCTATAAAAGGGGTTCGTCCCATGGTACTTCGTAGCTGATGTAGAAATAAAGTCACTTGTTGCTTCTTTATTGTATTCACATATTGTGGGCTGGATTGCACTTACACCGATCACTACTATATACTATTAGACTTCGTGACTATAACTTGAGTTGCCTTTCATCATGAAACTCATCTTTATCCTCGCCTTGAGCGCATCCGCGTCGGCTCAGACTTTTGATTGGTTCTGTAATGGCGGAACAGGCGGAAATGGAGGGTGCGAAGCAAATGGCCAAGCGACCTACTGTGTAAGTACTACAGTAGCACAGATAAGAATGAGCTACGCATCGCATCGCACATAGACTTACTCTCTTCTATAGTGTTTTGAAGAGAACAATGTGCCGGGATTCAATACTCCACGACCAACCACCACTACTTCTCAGAACGCCCAAGGGGGCATCCGTTGCGGTCCTAACAATGGGGGATTAATTCGATGTGGCCCTAGGTAGTCGAAGACAGGAAGACTACCTAGTATCAGTTTAGACGGCATAACTAAGTGCTGGTTATTGAGCAGAGAAAATATACTCGGATTCTTTGCGCGAGTTATGTGTGAGCTCATGTTATCTTTCCTGCGCTGGCATACCTGAACACCCTCGAGGGCATTTTTAATCGCCAATTTATAGACTGCAAAGAATAACCTAGAGCTCTCTCCGCTGTCGGTCAGCGACAATGATCCTGATTCCTATGCTGTTCACTCTTGACGAGCGCGGACAAGCGTAGCTGCCAGGCTAGCCATTACCCACCCGCTCCTCTGTGGGTTAATTCTTTATAGAAGTACGGATACAACCCAACTACGTAAGGAGGATTGACAGCTAAGTGTCACATCATGTACGCAAATCACACATAAAATAAAGTATATATTTTCGTAACGCAAGTCCCTGTTTCGTGGATCTTGCTAAAGACCGAGGCAGAGCCGGATTATCAACTAGCAGCGTGTGACTCTTAGCTAACCACCTGTGAGGGTTGGAACCCATGATGGAGGCTCGGGCCATGCCCTCGCTAAGCACTGACCAAAGTCCTCGTTGAGCACTGACCAAAGTCCCTGCTTAGCACTGGCCATTACCCCACTGCCAAACAGGTTTCTACTTTTCCACACTTTCTTGTTTTGTTCTTCTGACATCATGTATTCGTCAGTCAAGTTTCTTGCAAGTTTCTTGGAATATTCAGGAAGCTCTTCCTCTCTATATATAGAGGAAGAGCTCGCATGTATGTGGTCTTCACGCACTTCTTAATTGAATATTCGAAACCACACCTTTGAGCTATTCGAGGTCTGGCCTCTCACACCACCCTCTTTATTCCTCACAAGAATTCGATAATCTGATTGGCCTAGAAGCTATACTTTGGGAATAGCACCTGCCTATAATAAGTGGTATACAGAGGAGGGGGAGATGCGAGCTAACTAGAACCTTTACTATGCGGCAAGGGTAGGAACGGGCGTAGGGGTGGTAAACTCATTTTTGAAGGCTGTGACCGCTTCGAGGAATTCGCGGTTCGTCAGGCTACCTCTACAGAGTTTCGGCGTATATTTTGATTACTTTCGACCGTGAGAATATTGTTAGGGATGATATAATTATGTATAATGGGACCTTATTATAATATTACATAATATAACGGAAAAAGCTCATTATTACAAATTATTTATACAGGGGTGGCTAAGACGCTACTAGCCCAACTCCGGGGTATTTCTAGCCAATAGAGGCCTGGGTTTTCAAACGAATGTTGCCTTGCTCCAAAGTGCTTCCTAATAAGGTTAGAGTAAGCAAGAATACTAGGTAACACAAAGTAGGAAAGAAAAAAAATGCTATTCTAACCCTAGAAATTGTCTCTATCTACCCTATTTCTAGTAAGATTTTTAGTTACTTTTTATCCTAAAAGTGGGGTTAATATAATTCAAAAAGCTGATTATTACATAACGTGAAAAAGCATATTATTATAAATTATATAATGTAATTTTGACCATCCCTAAATATTGTGCGACGATACGGAGCCAAGAAGATATCAATCAATGCCCAGAATACGGCCCTGGGCATCATGTGGGGGCATTATA
Source organism: Hymenoscyphus albidus (assembly GCA_911693285.1). NCBI lineage: Eukaryota > Fungi > Ascomycota > Leotiomycetes > Helotiales > Helotiaceae > Hymenoscyphus > Hymenoscyphus albidus. Next base: position 45,940 of record CAJVRM010000064.1, on the reverse strand, counting down.
CTCCGCTATTTCTCGCGAGCGGATTGAAAACGGTTTCAAAAGAACTAAGAGTTTAGTCCTCGGATTTGAGCTTAGTTAGGAATATTGTGGATACGGTACATATACTATTGCAGCCTATTCGTCGAATATTGCGGCTCAGGATTCTGGAGAAGCAGCCCCTAGATTTCTCGTAAATGTGTTTGTAACATAAGCGGATTCACACTTACGTCTTATCATAGCACTAGACTACTAGCTCAAGTTATTTTTCTGTCTATATAAAGATTGCGTCCCTGTGTACTTCATAGCAAGAATCAAACTCATTTTTTACTTGTTCATCGTACTCACCTTTTGTGCCCCTCATCCCACTCATACCCATCACTTTATACCATCGGACTTCGTCAATTTCAATTCCTCTTTCATCATGAAACTCATCATCGTCATTCTTTCCTTCAGCATGACCGCGCTGGCTCAGCGGGCAGGTTTGGAAATGTGGTGTAATAATGGTACAGCCGGGGATGGAGGCTGCGAAGCAAATGGAGGAGCGACCTTCTGCGTAAGTACAACAGTAGTATTGATAAAGGTTGATTTTATCTGACTTATTCTCCTCTAGTGCGCTCAAGACAAGGAACCGGGAAAATTCGATATTAATCGAAAGACCCTCGGTACTTCTAGAGACCCCGATGGCAACCCATGGTGCGGTGAAAAGGGACTGCAAGTAGTCAGATGCGCCCCTTTGAACTAGGAAGTTGGACACCCTTGGGGATGACGGTTCGAAAGCCAATTTACAAGCGCTGGCACTCGGAAGCCCAGCATCTGGCGTATGCTGCATTATACCCCTTTTCCCCGATGCTATACGCGCTTTGTAAAGCAAGATTTTGGGCTTGAATGGAATTATAGGCAGGATTGGTGATGTTTTTGAACGAGTTATTGCGTGTTTGTTTTCATGTACATGGCTCATATACCCTTATTGTTATTCTTTTGGGGATACTTGGTACTGTGGTTATTACAAGGCTTCTGAAGCAATTGGATTGGTTGATCCAGGACTTCGGATATCATGAGGCTGGGAGTTTGGTATCTTCTGACATAATGTTATCATCTTGTGGATGGATTGCTGATAGATGAATATACTGGAATGAAGAGGACACTTTCAAAAATGATTCAGATGATTATCACATTATTCACTTGAGCAGTTGATCACGATGTCCTTCATTAAGTATAGTATTTTTGGTTTGGGTGAATACATGACAATGTTGCTTCAATTTTCTCCAGTTTTCAAGTGGGTTCCCACTTATTTCTCATCACTGCCGTGGTTCTCTCCTTCAACTTGCCCTCTCAAAAAAGTCTCCATATTCTTCCAGCCTGTCCTGATTCCCCTGATTGGAACACTCCGGCCCGCCACAACTTCCCCATACTCTCCCTGCTCTGTCTCTACGTCCTCCCCTAGGTCATCGCAAATATCAGATTTTGATTGGCTCTGTTCCCCCAAGTCGTTGTCAGGTTGAGTTTACGATTCTCCAAGCCATAATTCAAGCCAGCGACGAGTTATCATTGTATGAGGATGATTCGATCCAAGGACTTTCTCGCGAAGCCGACCACAATCATCAATCAAAGCTATCGCCTTGCCCCCGTGGCCTTGACCTTTCCAAGTGCGTGCCAAATTGTTCATAGTAGCCAAGGTGCCTGGGTGTTCTTCGCCAAGCACGGCTTTTCTTCTGTCTAGTAACTGCACCTGCAGCTCTTCCGCCTCTTTATATCTTCCTTGATCACTATAAGTACTTGCTACGTTATTTATACTAGTCAAGGTTTGTGGATGCTCTGGCCCAAGAACCCTCTTTCTTATCTCTAAGACTTGAGATTCTAGCTCTTCTGCCTCTTCATATCTCCCTTGACGTTCATAAGCGGCTGCTAGATTGCCCATACAAGTCAAAGTGTTTTGGTTGTCTATCCCAGCAACCTGTTTCAAAAGAGGTAATGCTTCATCGAGTATTCTCTGAGCCTCGGAGTAATATCCAAACTGTAACAGTGCTAATACCACTTCATTCATGCTTGCGTGTGTATCTGGGTGTTCTCTTCCTAGATATTTCATACGCCAGTTCAACACCTGCGCATGGTTTATATGAGCTGTTTCGTATTGACCTCGATAAAATTGACATTCCCCCACTCGTTCGAGCAGTTCCATTCTTCTCCTCTGACGAATATCGGATGTTTCGATTGAAGTGGTAATGAAGGCTGCGTGGGGATAGAACGGAAACCATGCGCTGTTATCTTGAAGCCCTCTAATGCCGTTCGGTATGAGTCTATTCAAGCGTTTGACAGCTGCATCCTCCCACCATAAAAGATGTCCGTTCTCCTGTAACCAATTTCGGGCAACCAGATGGACCAGTGGATGCATGTCGTACAAGTCTTGGTCAACCTGTGCTTTGAGAAATCCGAAGGCTTTAAGGGTGCCTAGTGCAGCGGTTCTTTCTAGAAGCTCGCCCTCGGAAAGATATTTTTTTGCGCGATCGGGTGCTGACTGTCTTTTGTCAGGAGTCTTGTTTTCTGTCGACTCTTCTTCTGGTATTTCTGGAACCTTTTCTCCTGAATCCACAGTCTGTGGGGCCTTGACTTTCATTGTCCCTAGGTCTGGAGTCTTAGGTAGTGTATTGGCTTCGCGATGCCGCCTACACCGGTGCCGTTTCGGGGGGAGAATACTCTCAGGAATGTCGTGATCTTGAATGCATGCAATGAATTTCAGATAGTTTGCAGCGAGCCGATCTTGGCGTTTTATTTGTTCGAATGATATGATCCATGTCGTTGCAATGGGGTCTTGAACATCGGAGTATCTTCTTTGGGCTTTGAAAGGACTGCTAAGTAGATTGATCAAGGTCTTGTCACTGTTCCTGTACAGCTCCAAGTATTTTCTGATCGTTATCTGCTGGGTATTGATGTAAGCAACCGATTGTGCGATAGCAAGCGGAAGATGAACGAGTCGCTCTAGTAATTCCTTCGCGCCAAGTTCGTCTTGAATAAGCTGTTGGTTGTAAAGTGTCGATCGAAGAAGTTCCATGGATTCCGAAGTTTCCATCTTGTCAACTGAAATTACATTGTCCTCGGTAAACATCATAGCAGCCTTGTGGTCCCGAGTGGTGAAAAGAAATGCCCCAAGTAGCGAGCTGGGAAGGTGGTTGGAAAGTGAAGGGGAGTGTCGCGTCTGTTGTTTGGAAAAGCCGTCGATCGTCCGCATTGTCGACAATAAGCAACCATTTGCCAGCTGAACTGTCGCTCAGCCTGGATTTGACCAAAGGCTTGATATCCACTTTGTCGTCGTCCCATCCCGGCAGCTGAAGCTCCTTCGCGATTTCACGATATGACCTCTCAAAACTGGCATTATCACTCGCTCGAACCCAGAAGACAGAGCAATCAGGAGCCTTTTCATGCAGCTTGAATGCCAGTTGAATCGTAATCTGCGTTTTGCCGACACCCCCAAGACCATCCAAGGCAGCGCGTTGGCAATTAGTTCTGTAAGAGGTATCGGTTATATACAGAGTGTATATAAGACAGTGGAAGTAGGATGGTCAGATGACTGTTAGGTACATCGGGAATCAAAAGAGTAAGAACTTGACTTGTAAAAATGACTTGATTTTTCTAACTATAAGGACAGTAAAGGTCTATATATACTCCTTAGATAGATTCTAGGAGGTTCTATAGTATATACAGAGTGTATATAAGACAGTGGAAGTAGGATGGTCAGATGACTGTTAGGTACATCGGGAATCAAAAGAGTAAGAACTTGACTTGTAAAAATGACTTGATTTTTCTAACTATAAGGACAGTAAAGGTCTATATATACTCCTTAGATAGATTCTAGGAGGTTCTATAGATTATAAATAGAATAGAAGTGCTTATAAATAGAAAGGGATACTAGAATATTTCGGTTCACGTGATCGAACGTTCTAGAATAAGCGAGAACAGACTAAGGTTTAAACCTACAGTCTATTAGTAAGTAAGGTAATTATTACCTAAATGAAACAATTTCCTTCATTGTTCGTGTAGAATATGTCCATCAACCGTTTGAGTTGGTTTTCGCGACCGACGAACTTATCATTTTTGCCAAAAGGAATTATTATGGGTGTCCGTCCTTGTATTGCTAGTCAGTAATGTTTATCAAATCGATACCAGAGTTTTATATCAGGCATGCCCTCTCTTTCTGTTGCTTCCTGGAGAACTGTGAATAATATTCGACAAAGCTTAGAATAGTACGAAGCCAATATTCTTCGCCAGTTCATGTCTTTATCACAATACCACATATTTCCGAGAATCTCAGCGACATTATAGCGTACCATGGAACAATAAGAACATGAAATTTATTATTTGTGAGAAACAGATGTTAGAACCTAGATACATAGATCCCTCCACTTGCCCAAGTTGCCCCATTTCATATCGCCAAAACAACAAACATTCTCTTCAAGACTTACTTGGAGTTTCAACCAACTTTTGTTTATCAACGAATCCCAAAAATACCCTTGCGAAAGCAGCAGCTGTTGCTGCTGCATAGCGCTGCCACATCTTATTCTTGTGAGAATCCGAGTAGTCTGCGATACCTCGAATAACCAAACACGGGAAATTGTTCATAAGTCCTGCCGCCTCCATCTCAAAGCAGAGCACCTCCTCTTGTTTTGCAATATCATCGCGTTGCTTGCTGTTCTTCATCACCGAATTTCCCGAGACAATATTTCCGTAGAATATCTCAGGTTGTAGATCCTCCCTGTCCTCTCGTGTAGTCGTTTCTTCTGTATCGCATTTGTCGCATGTGTTATCGTCGCTATTATCGTCCGTCGTGTGGGGATATGAAGCCTTAAAAAGCCGATCAACCAAAGCCGGGTATGTGTATTTGTTGGGACCCTTAGCCATCTTGGGCTTGTTTGTTGCCATATATTCAAGCGCTGTTGAGATTCCCAGTTCTTCCATTTCGCCCTTGGTTTTCAAGGATTGGAGTGCGTGTAGAAGTACTTTTGGTGGTCTGTCCAATTGCCCTCTTCTTTCCAACCTGCCTTCCTTGGCATGCCCTTCGTCCCACTGAACGACACCTCCATGTTTCCCCGTGGGTTGACGCACAACAATATCCCCAAGCCTGATATCGTTGCTCTTACTCCATACTCCACCTCCAATACCAACCATCAAGCCGAATTTGATCGAAAAACTTCGCAGCATATTGCCGGCCACGGTTGCAGCCGGTGTGGTTCCCATCGAGCCTGCTGGCAGGCATGCAATGATCACATTATGCTCCCCGATACTTCCAAAGGTGTCCTCGTTCGAGTCCGCTTTGTCTTTGGGCAATGATGCATGCTCCTGGTCCAGCATTGCGATCATGGCTGCCCACTCAATGTGCAAAGCACAAACAATCCCAATCTGATAGTCGTCGTTGTTGAGACTGGTTGTTGCCATTGTGTTTGATTTCTGTCCGATTTTCGCTTTCTTTCAGGGAAGAAGGCCGAGACGATAAGTTGAGGTGTGAAAATGTAGCTTTTAATGTAAGGGTGGCAGAGGAGGCTGAAGTAGAGTTGAGGCAATCTGGGGGCTGTATCCTATGTTTTACTCGGATTGTCCAATATGCTAGAGTATCTGGTTGATGTTAACGATATGGGGCAAAAGTCTCTTGATGGGAAAGAAGGCGATATGGTGAATATTGGGAATGAGGCTGTCGATTATGCCCCCGACTGATCACATGAGCCTGAAGCTGATACTTGAACCTGCACGTACAGCCCTTTCGTTAAAGTAGCAGGACATTTCGCGACCCCGGAACCTTTGGAGATAGGCAGTCTCGGGCACTTCGGACACAAAATACCTTGCAAAATGCCCTGCAATATACTAGTAGATGGCCTAGAATCCCACTCTTTTTGAGTACGGGCTGTATAAAAACCGGCTTAAGTGTGCGTTACTATATTACCCTATCGACTGAACTACTTTTTCGAATATTTGTGAAAGTGTCTGAAAATAAATGTGACTTCGAGTCTTCACTCATGGTTGCTATACTATAACTTGATACTCACCAGAATAAGCCGTGAAGATCATAAAGTGGTTGTCATCTTGGTTACGGCTAGTTTTTGGTGGTGGCGGAGACCGAGTGCCTCGTGTTACAAGACTCGAAGCGCTCACCGAGGATAAATGAGTGAGTGGCTGCAGCCTCTAAGTCTCCCACGCACGTTAATCATTGGATACCATATCACAAAAGCAACACTCCTCAACTCTGAAGATAGCATGCCAGAAACTACAGTATCCAAAGCCACGCTGGTTTTATGTGGTTCATTGATACAGCTTAATATGGCTGAAGCCTTTCTTGAATAACCACAACAAGAGATAATACACGGGGAAATATTTGTGAGGTATTATCTCATGTAATAGAATGCTAGCCTGTAACTAGATAGAATATCGTTACGGGCCAAATGTAGAAAACATCTCGCTTGTTCTGAGGGTATTCGCTTAAGGAAAGTAAAAAAAGGGGAGTAAATTTGAAATAATCGTTGAGGAATGTAATGAATGTTCAACCAGGCTATCGGCTTTCATTTAATTTCTCCAGATCGCAAGATTGCCTCTTTGATGATTCTTCCTATCCTAATCCTGTTGATCAACCCAAGTGGTGGATTTCCAGACAGCCCTGTCGTGGCAGTATGGCTGATCTCATTGAAGTAGCTCAAATGATCCAGACCGAGACCTTGCATAAGTGGCTGATTCAAGACATCTTTCAGAACCAATTCAACAAATGGCTCCTCACGCAGCGTACGAGCTAATTCTTTCCAATCCCAACACATATTCTTCATGGACTTTTCATCTTTCTCGAGGCAGGCAGCTTCGTCGATATCCCAGAGAAATGGAACGATGGTACCGGCTATCAATCTATCCCGCCAAAACGATTGGTCGAGACGAATTTGATTTGAAAGTTTCCGGCAAGTGCGGTGAAGGCTTAGAATTGAGGTTGTAGGAAGGTTGGAAATTATCTTGTCGATGATTTCGGTAGGAAGTGTATCCAGTGAAACTCCGTCAGACTTGGGGTTTTGTTGAAACAGATCGACTTCCGAGGCTGGGATTTCCACCAGATTGTTAAGCAGAAAGTCTGTTAAGTCGGGAATATCAAAGGGGTCTGCGCACAAGAACTCCCAACCCATTTCCATGGTCCAGCTATCGAACCAGAATCTTCTTGCACCATAATAGCCGTGCTCCCATTCCACGCCTTTTCCCGTGAATCTCTCTTGGCTCTCCCGAATCAGTGGTTTTAGACGTTCTAAACACCGATAAAAGTATTGAATTGCTGCTATGCCTGAAATCTCTGTGTGTGAGTTGATATCAACTTGATGCTTGATGGTGTTCTCGACAAGGGTAAGGCAGCGCAAGTGAATCGGGAAAAAGGATCCTGCAGTGGTGATATCTGGGAAAGTGTCATCGCTTTGGAACGTGGGGTCCGCTTGTCTGATCGGGATTTGCGTGCCCGAAAGAGTGGTGAAATTTGTTAGACTTAAATCCGATAAGTGTGATTGATTGATATTTCTTGTATTGTTAGCTCATGTTTTGTTATTTATTCTCGTAATGGGATCTTACTCGAAGGATTTCTCGTTGATGGTACAAAAGCCATGTTGTGTCCACTATAATTTGTTAAGAATGCATGTGTAAAATGGTGACCCAAATCCGAAATATTTTTGATTTCATACCTCTAATTGCGCCTTCGATAACTTCTCTTGGTCGTACAATACCGCTTTCTCATCATCGTCGAGATCAAAAGTTTCGGGATAGTATATCCCACACAGAGCCAAACCGCACACACAGCAGTAGGCCATTGTAAAGTAATGAAGGAGATCGATTTCCAGGATTCACACTGAAGTTTGGCAGATCAGAGTATCCTGTTCCCCAACGCGCGTAGGACCTTGATGGTGACGTGATCTGCTTACTGTATGTGTAGGTTACACAAAAGAGTGAAACATGCGCGGCCTACGACGCGGCCATTTTGCGGCAAATTTTGGCCAGGACAAAATAGCTCATTGATGTTCTTACCTTTGATTCGCTTAAAAGTATTGTATTTATTGCTGAATTGCTACTACTGTAATCATCCCCCAGATTTAGAAGGGTGCATGTATTCATTTAGAACAATGTGGCTGCTGATTTACTGCCATTTCTTTCGCAATCGCACGCCAGATAATGGGCGAAGCGAGTGCATTGATAACACTAGATCCTCATTACTATTCTTGGACCATCTCACCTCATTAAGGGAGATTAGTTTGATCCTTCGAAGCTCAGCTTTGTGTAAGGCTCAATCCCGCGTACTACTACTCCTCCAGCTACTGAAGACTCAGCAATTAATTATTTTGTTTCAAAATGTAGTTTCATAGAATTCATCCTTCTATTCCTTCTGGGCGATAATTTATGTGTATTCGAGTCGAGCTTCACAGCCTCCCGGCATTACAGAAATTTACACCTTCTAGGAAAGGCAACCAATTTGAACCGAATAATGACGAAGTGTTAAACTTAAGTAGTTGTGCGTCTGCTGTGTTCGCTCCTCTTCAGGGCTTCAATTACTTTTGTCCCTTTCCCTTTTGTACTCATTTTCAATATGCTTTCCCAATTTATTTTCAATGCCGCTGCTCTGACTTTCTTCGTTGCCTATACTTTCAGTGCATCAACATCCTCTAACCAGGGAAGTAGTTCCAAGTTGATTTCATCCACAAGAGATTCGAATACAAATTCCACTCGTATCTCAACGTGTATGTACTTCTCTGTTTTCCAAGATAATCTATCTCATTTCTTGGTAGCTACAACTTCCATCATCTCGCAAAAGAGCTCTTCTAGCTCAACAAAGCTGATATTAACCTCATCAAACACCTCAAAACCGTCCGTAACTAAGAGCTGTAAGTTATTTGGGGCGAAGTTGGTATGAGCCTATCTTTAACAACTCTAAGCTTCGGAAAAAGTATCAAGAAGCAGCATTTCTCTATCCAGTCTTCAAACGTCTGAGTCTACAGTTTCATTGACGTCCTCAAATTCAACAAGACCCACGTCAAGCTCTACATCCACGTCACGATCCTCTGTCACTAAAGCTACCTCCTCCAGCACGATCGATACAGCAAAACCGGGCTCTAGCACAAAGGCAGTCCTCTCCCCCACGAGTTCAAGTGAAAATCCAACTACCACATCAAAGGCCACTAGCAGCTCAGTCTTCCCAACTCCACCACAAAATGTTGTCATCACTAGCGGTCCTGATACAATCACTCTAGGACCTCAAACATCTACTGAAACTGGAAATTTCGAATCTAAACAAACTAGTATATCTGGTCTTATTGACAACAGTGCTACAACAACTTCTAGAGATGGCCATAATACCATTCTTCCTATCTGGTTTCTGTCTGACGACATTGGTATTATCAAGTTGCCGCCTGCAAACCTTCCTGTTGGAGGAATAATTCGTAAGTAACGCTAATCTTTGTATTTTATCCGTGTTAATTTTGATAAAGCTCCCCCGCCTGGTTTCCCGCCATTATTCATCGGATCTGATGGAAAACCCACTGCTGCTGGACCACCTGAAGGAACCAAAGACCCCCAAACTACTTCGCAAGACAAACCTACATCCACAAACGATTCAAAAACAAGTGAAAATCCCACCTCAACCGAGCAAACTACCACCAAAGCAACCTCAAGTACATCTTCCACCATTTCTACGTCTAGTAGTAGCAAGCCAACATATACAGCAAGTTGCGGCACATGTATAAATTATCAAGGAGATGGAGAATCAGTACCTGCTGATAATGGAGGAAACGACAGTGATGATAGCAATACCTCTAAACGCTCACTTGCAGGGCGTATCCATATTCCCCTCCACAAGCGAGCGGACGACTTTGATACGTTCAACCCGGGTACTTCTGACGCTTGTCAATTGGCTCAGAGACTGAAGATACCCAATTATCCTAGTAAGCTCTTTGAGTCAATCATATTTTTGTATGTGGAGTACTGGTACTGACCTCGTGGTAAATAGCGCCACCGAATCTTCCTAAGAAAGCTGGTGCAGGTGCCGACATGTGGTGGATAATGACAGAAGTTACGGCACCCAACACGTGTCCCGTCTTGGACTACAGGAAAGTCACAGACAGTGCAGTAGAATCCGAAAGAATAAATCCTGCAGACGCGAATGCCTATAAGAAGGGTGGCGATTGGTCTCAGAAAGATCCGACTGTCAATGTAGACCACGTCTGTAAGTATATCTACCAAAAGAAGTTTGAGTTCTGGGACTGATTCTAGGAAGACGAACTGTCAATACTGAAGCAATACTTCTCGAGTCGAATCAATTCGAAGAATTGTAAAGAATTCAAAAGCATATTTGACGTTGCAGACAAGGGAACACCACAAGTTCCTGGAGATACCCGCCTGCAGACCATCTGGAGACAACTCCCAAGTAACATCAATCCCGATTTTGCAGGAATGGATGCAAAGGCAAGTGACTATACCTTGATAAGAAACCTTACTAACTAGCGAGCCAGATCAATGCAATCAAGGCACAATTCTTTTCTAACGCTTTCTCAAATCCTTCTGGGGGCGATAAGAACCTTGCCTATGTCTATGAACTGGCTATCGCCATGAAGTTGACCAACGACAAGGAAGTATCGCCAATATTTAAAAAGACCAATAATCGTATATATGCAGCATTACTGGGGATGGATGCTTTAATAGATGCCGCAAACTGTGGATCATCCACAACACCTATCATCATAGGAGACTGGGCCTCTGAGTACGAAAAATGGATCACAAACCTCCTCAATACGGCAGGAACAAATGTGAACAGCAAAATATCAGCGATACTTTCCGACAATAACAAGCTTGGTCCATCTGCTCGCGTGGGACCTGGATCTACTACTGGTGCCGATGGCATTGCAACAGCTACTACAAACTCAGTTGGCAATGGCGTTAGCGCATTCTTGCAAGCTTATCCTACTCCAAATGCTTTCACGCTAGATGTTGGGGCATTATTGGAGTTTCCTACGACTTCGACATTGGTTATTAAACGCCAGGCTTGTAGTAAACCAATTTCAAGTGGCGCTACGTCCACGTCCGTTCCTCCCGAGACGAGTTCTCCAACGAATAGTACCTCAACTCCGATCGAATCTACTGTCACTGAAACCTCACAGCCACCTTCAACCACAGTCTCATCCATAGCCCAGACTTCTACAAGCACAAGCTCTGCCCCGCTACCCACCAGTTGTCCTGACGGTTGTACTTGTACGGAAGCGCCAGAGGGAGGGTGCTTTTGCTTGTGTGCACGAGGGGGTAAATTTTGAACGTGAGTTTGGCTTGCTGGGGGCGTTAGGTTCAGGACTATCATTTTGTATGTTTCTGGAAATTTGGAGCAAATCTTCAGATGGTATCGTATGTGTTACTGTAGTCATTTTCTGGCTGTTTTTGGAAGTTGAGATGGATTTTCACTCTTTTGGAAAGTTACTCTAGGCCAAACATCGCATTCTGCAAACAAGCAATACATCTTTTTTGCGAAGAGGTCCCACTTAAAGCTCAGAGCAGCGTGCTTTTCAGAATAGTATAGATTGAGGTTCCTATAAACCTTGGTGGAGAGTCGAAATTGGCAAAAGTCCTGGGCATTGCTCCCTGTAAGAGACCAAGTCATTCCTCTATAATAACGATGATGTGATATTGTACGAAAAGCCTAGTAATTTAAATAGATTTACTTTCATGTAGTACCTAGCTTACCAAAAAGTGAAGAGTATTCAATCATTCCGCAGCAGTGGTATTCATAGGTCAAGTTAAGTTTTGCAAGGCTTTTGACGAGAATAATAGCATCTTGACTTGTACGAAGTGTCTAGAACGATTTCCGCGTCTTTCTAATCATGAGGAGCAATGGTTGTGATAGAAGTACCAAACCAAGTCAGTAACTTCAGACGCTTGATATAATTTGCTTTCCTTCTTTAGATCCCCTCCTATATGTCAGCTATTCACATAAATAGTCAGATTGTTCAAAGCTTTTAGTAATATTGAAGGCTGGCAGTAGATAATAATAGAGAGAGTCTCAATAAACCTAGTACTCATATATATATTGGTTCTGCTACGCATGCTCACCGTAAAATCAATACCCGGCTTACGATCCCGAGTATCAACGCTCGGCAACTGGAATTCCTTTCCATTCCAGACCCCCCCTCTGGAATAATTCCATTCCATTTAGGATTTTGCTGGAATTATTCCATTCTAGAGGCATATATTCCATGGAATATATGGAATTTCCAGATGGAATATGTCACATGACCCGGGAAAAGGTCCCTCCGCTCCGGGTCCCAATACACTGACGCCCCGGCGTCAGTTTAGAGCTGACTAAGCGCGGGTTTTCACGCCCCCCCACCACCGAAATGCGCGCGCGTCGCATTTACATCTACCAGCACTGTACTTTGGACTGTAATCAATGCACGCCTGACATAGCTACATAGCGAAAATGGACGTTCAACTCTCGCTGTCGCCACTGCCCTTACATTCACCTGAGCAACCACTTGAGCCAGCGTCAGCAGATGCCACCCCTCATACGTCTATGCCACTGCCTCCAGAGGCTATATATAGCTCTAAAGAAGAGCTATATACTTCAATTCAAGCCTGGGCAGCACATCATTGCTATGCTTTTCGTATTGGACGGTCAACAAAGATCCATGGCGGTCCTAGGACGAAGATCACGTATAATTGCGACCGTTACGGCCTACCACCATCCGAAAAACATCCGCAACAGCATTTACAAGCACGTAAGCGACAGACAACTACTCGAAAAACTGGCTGCCAGTTCTCAATAGTAGCGCTTGAATGTATAAATTCTCAATGGGAGTTACGCTATAGGCCTGGCGTAGAGTATAGCTGTGAGAGGCCAGACCTTGAACAGCTCAAAGGTGTGGTTTCGAATATTGAATTAAGAAGTGCGTGAAGACTACATACATGCGAGCTCTTCCTCTATATATAGAGAGAGGAAGAGCTTCCTGAATATTCCAAGAAACTTGCAAGAAACTTGAATGACGAATACATGATGTCAGAAGAACAAAACAAGAAGCTGTGGAATGGTGGAAACCTGTTTGGCGGTGGGGTAATGGCCAGTGCTAAGCGGGGACTTTGGTCAGTGCTTAGCGAGGGCATGGCCCGAGCCTCCATCATGGGTTCCAACCCTCACAATAGTCTACATAACCACCTTCCAAGTCAATCAGTTAGCTCTCATCCAGCACACCGGAAGCTAGCACAAGCAGAGATAAATCAGGCTAGATCTTTACACAATGCAGGTAAGATAGAAAGTAACTTGAAATAATTTAAGTCTAATATATATTTAGGGATTAAGCCAAGCCAAGCCAAGCAATTACATACCTTCGCCAGATAACTACTACCCCACTTCAACCGTACGACATATATAACCTGAATGCCTCTTTTAAAAGAGAGCAAAGACATGGACTCTCTCCAAACGACGCCCTTATTCAGCACCTTACAGATAACAAAATACACTTCAAAATCAATGTCACGTCAGAGAACCGGACACAACACCTCTTCATTGCATATCCACAGTCAATTCAGCTTGCACAGACTAATCAAGATGTTGTATTAGTTGATAATACATATAAGACAAATAAGTTTCAGATGCCACTCTTACATATGATTGGTAAGTACCGCTTTTGACTTATTTGTACGCTTATAATACTAAGTATTCATAGGTGTTACAAGCTCTGGATTAACGTTCTCAATTGGATTTTGCTTCCTTCCCGGTGAAACACAGCAAGACTTTATATGGGGATTCCAATGTTTTCAAGAGCTTGGAATTAACCCTGGAGCTATAGTTATAGACGGTGACCAGGCTCAAAAGAATGCGTCAGAAGAGGTGTTTCCGCACGCCCCTACACTACTCTGTATTTGGCATGTAAACCAATGTGTACTTGCTAAATGTAAGAATGTAGTCGGGGAAGAGGATTGGAAGGCTTTTGAGGCTGCCTGGCGTATAGTTATTCAAGCACAGACAATTGAGCAATTTGATAAGCGCTGGCTTGAGTTTCAGACTCAATACTCAAACCCTAAGACTCAACAGTGTGTGGCATACCTACAAAACGAGTGGCTAAAACCTGGTCAAAAGGAGCGTTTAGTTGAGGCTTGGACAAATCAATACTTACACTTCGGTATACGAGTAACCTCCCGTGCTGAAGGAGCTCATGCATATATTAAGCGCTACCTAGGGGGCAAAAAAACCAAGGGGGACCTCTATTCATCATGGCTACTTATTGAAGCAGCTGTAATCAACCAAATTACAGCTGTATCAACTCGTATAAGTATGTTACAGGACCGCGCACCACTTGATATAGACAAGAAGCTATATCAAGGCTGTTTTGGGGTAGTCACTTGGTATGCACTACGACTTGTACAACGACATCAAGAGACTGTTTCTCGGCCACTACTGCCCTGTACTGGTGCTTTTACCCGGGCAATGGGCTTGCCTTGTGCACATATATGCGAGATAAAGAAGGACACTACTGGGCTTACTCCATCAGACTTTCATGAGCACTGGTACTGGGACCGTAAAAGCACTATACAGCCACTACTTAACCCTCTATGGGCTGGTAGACAGCGTATAGCAAACGCAGAGGTTGCTCACACAGGCCGCATTCTCTCAAAAGGGGAGAAAAAAGCAAAGCAATTACCTAAATGCTCTGCATGCCACAGGCAAGGCCACACAATGAGTAGCCGTAGCTGCCCGTTGAAACTACAAGCATCAATTGCTGCTCAAAGCCAGATTTTCCTTGAATTAGATACAGTGCCCACATCACCCACATTATCCACATCACCTACAGCACCTTCAGCACCTCTAGCATCAGCACCTTTAGCATCTCTAGCACCAACTGTACCTAAGCAGCTTTCACCAGATCGGCCAGAAGTCTTAATTCTGGCCTACCTAGCTGAAAAAACAGCCTGGCTAGCCCAGCATCCTACTATACGGCCAGCAGAATATCGTAAGGCCCGAAAATGGAAAACACCAAGGCCGAAAATTTTAAAAGAGCAGGTATTTTATATGCCTAGGGAGCGGCGTGATCTTACAGGTACTATTATTACAAATAAAGCTGACTGGACAAATGAGGAGATTATAGCATGGCTAGATAACGAGGAAAAGAAGGAGCAAGATGAGTATAATATGCTTGAATCAGAGTTTATTAGGAATAGGAATAGGAATACTGAGAATAGGAGTAGGGATATATGGGCTAGACTTGAGGAGGAGTATGCGCGAGACTCGGAGCGATATATATTGTAGAATTTATTATATGTTATTTTGTTAAGCATGTATTAATTATAGGTATAAGTAGAGTGTTCGTGGATGGTGGGGGGGCGTGAAAACCCGCGCTTAGTCAGCTCTAAACTGACGCCGGGGCGTCAGTGTATTGGGACCCCTCCGCTCCGGTGAACCAATAGGATTACCTTAGGCTAGCAGGGTATCTAAGACATGTTATATCCCTTACTCTGTAACACCGAGGGAACTGGAAGGCAGAACGTCTTTATTAGGTTTAGCGAGTACTATTCTACTTTTTGATTGGCGAGAGTACTAAAGCCAAGCCTAATAGGACGTTCTGCCTACCGGTTTCCTCGGTGTTACAGAGTAAGGGATAAAGGCCCCCTCATCCCCGCCCTACCTACAAACTGCTCCAGATTATAAGAAGTGATACAGCGAGTTGCTAATACTAGTCCTTCTATAGTTAATTGCGGAGTAAACTTAACTATTTAGGTATTCACTTAGATATAATGTACTTTCGTACATAATAACTATATCTTATTCATTCAAAACCACTATAACCTACTCCAAACCTTGCGTTTTTATTAGTCAGAAAAAGCCTCTGGAATTCCATGGAACCCCTGGAATTCCAGACACTAATCGATGGAAGGATTCCATTCCATTTTATAGGTGCTCTGGAAGGATTCCATATGGAGGATTCCACCTGGAATTCCATGGAATATGTTTCCATGTGCCGAGCGTTGCCGAGTATTTTCAGTCATACTAAATGAAGAGTGGAATTGAGATAATGGTGTCAATTCCCCAAGTACCTAAGCTATATTATCTACTGCTTCTTCACTGTAAGCAGACAGCAATGTTTCCCAGAAAAGCACGAGCATAAGACACAAGCATCCCTCCTTCATCCCTCATCAAGCATAAGAGTAAGTACCCTTAGCTAAGCATGTTCCACACTCTGTCGCAATCGTCGCTTAATTTGAAGTACCGTTAATTTTATACTTGGTAGTTCACCGGGTGACGGGACATCAGGTCTGCCTTGAAGAAAGAGGTCCATCGTCTTCCCATGTCTAAAGCGAACACTTTCAGCCCCAGATTCCAATATCTGCCTCGCGTGAGACCATAATGTGCTAACAGTCGGGTCATCAACAGATCTAAACTCAAAATCAACCAGATTTCTGTCGTCAAAATACTCAAACAAAGGCTTGTGATCCAGAGGCATCCAGTAGAGAATGACTTCTTCCAAACTTTTGTGTACGTCTGTAGAAGTGCTTTCCTCGGTAGGAAGAGATAAGAACCTTCGAATGATGAAACTGCTATCTTTCGTATGTCTCCGCTGCATATTTTCTTCACCAAATGATTCATTGTCTCGTAGCCCATAGCCGCACTCATTGAAGGAGGTATAACAAGGATATCATATGCGCGATTAAAGTAGAATTGGGGCGGAACTCGGTAGACCTGGGGCTGGGCGAAGGATCGCACAGGGATGTTATGCTGGTATTCATTGAACAAGGGCGAAAAGTAGTTGAGTCCGACTGCGCGAGCTTCTTGCGATGTGTGCAAGATCGAGGGAACCGTTTTAGCGTGACTTTTGTATACCGGTCTGCATGCGAATGAATTTAGATATTTCTCCGTCCTTCTCCTATGTTTCGCATCGATATTGGGGCACTTGATGTTCCGAGTAGTTCCCATCCAAAAGTCCACAAATCTTGGCATTTCACAACTGAGCTCCCATATAGCCAGTCGAAGCTCTGTTGGAAGATCCATGAAGCGAGTAAAACTGTTGAGGGTTGTAGGTGCAAGGCTATTCTCGTTGGCGCCAGCGTTGTTTGAGGGATATTCCGCAACCTTTGGCGAAGTCGATTCAGCCATATTGTACAACGGCATAAGAGTTGTCTCTCGGATAGCCTCTTGATCAGATTGCTGATTTCCCATGGTAGGCGACGTACTCAAATCCAAACCTGCTAGATCCGATTCGATGTTGAGACCTGATGAAGTTTTCTCTGTGGACGAGGACGGAGACATGATGTGTTTTGTGTTGTGTCCTGTCATGTGGTTGCAGAGGTTTAGTTGTAAGTTGTCATGTGGATATGTTTTGTAGATAAACGTATTCTATGGCACCTTAAGAAATTGCCGTACATCCAACAAATCACCAGCACAAAGTGAATTCAGCCTTGGGTTAAATTAGACGTGATCTGATTCACTTTGTCTGTCAGCGAACACTCGTACTAAGTCACAATTGAGTGACAATTGAGTGTTCACCTGCAACCATCTATTTTGACCTGTAAACCTGAGGCTGACATGGACCATTCTTTTCTATCACTGTATTAGTGAGTATTGCATGAAGAAAGCTCTAACGTATCTTATAAAGCCTTTTTCATTCTATTTTGTAATTGAATAAAACTTCTGCATGTCTTTTTCTTTTTGCCCATAGAGTGTCATTCAATAGCACAAAGAAGAGTATCAAATCTTAGCCATCTACTCAAGAAGCTTTGTCACCTTCTCTGTATCTTTTGGCAACTTACTCCACCGGCTATTGAATACCCTCCCATCCTTAATAACAGCCAACAGATGCTTTTCCGGCATATCCAGCACTGTGATATCATCCAGAGGATTCTCATTCAAGATCAACAAATCAGCCGCAAATCCCTCTTCAATTGCACCCAAGAAATTCTCCATCCCAAGTCTCTTCGCAATATTCACCGTTGCGCTTCTCAAAATTTTCACAGGACTAAGCACCTCAGAGCGGATCGAGAATTCTTGTGTTTGAAGGATTGTCATCGGACCAAGGAGATCAGTGCCAAAACAAATGGTTACACCTGCATCGCTCGCAAGACGAAGGGCTTTGAGACCAGATTCTAGGATGCCTTGGTTTTTATCCATGGATCCAGGTGGTATGTAACCTTTGAAATCGGGATGTGAAATGGCATTGTAGGTTACCAGTGTTGGTGTCAGAAAGATGTTGTTCTTGGCCATATATCTTGCCGTTTCTGCGTCGATGAGGTTGCCGTGTTCGATTCCAGTTACACCATTTGAGATTGCATGGATGATTGAACGTGGTGTATATGCGTGGGCTGTGACATAAGTTCCAGCGTTTCTTGCAACTTCGGAAATTGCTTGGATCTCAGAGGAGAGAAATTGAACGGAGTCCATCTTATCAGTAGGACTCGCCACTCCACCACCTGACATGATCTTAATGAAATCTGCACCCCCGTGGAGTTCTTCTCGAGCTGCTCTGGTACAATCAGCTACACCATCGCAGACTCGAGATAAATCCGTGCTATTGCAGCTAAACGCCCAGGGAATTGAGTTAGCAAGTGATTTTAAATGTGAAATAGATTCGGGAAGCGTGTAGAGTAAGGACAAAAAAATAGAAACATGACATACCCACAACTCGAGTTATCATACGGCCCTCTCACATCACCATGACCTCCAGTCTGAGATAACGCCTTCCCAGCAATAAAAAGCCTAGGTCCTTCAACTAATCCATCAGCGATAGCTTGCTTCAAAGCCAATGTAGCACCACCACAATCTCTCACACTCGTAAACCCTCTCGCAAGCATTTGTCGACACATATACGGTTGTCTCAACAATCCCACATCATGAGATAGTCGAAACAAATCACCAAGATTCTTTTCTCCAGGCACGGCAGAAATATGCACGTGGTTATCTATAAGGCCTGGACATAAATATTTTCCTTTTAGGTCGATAGTTGTTTCGTGAGGGTGAGTGACTAGAGTATACTCATTTTCTGTTGTCGTAATTGATTCTATGACGCCCTTGGAAATTTTGACGGTTTGATGGGGTATCGTTGTTCCAGAAACTGGGCTTACAATGGTGGCATTTAGGAAGATGTATGTTCGTTGTGGAGGTGGGAGCCAAGGTGTTATGATACGGGGAGATGCCATATTGGCGTTGTGAGATTGATGGATCTTTAGGTGGTGACGGCAGGTTTTCCCTGGAATGGGGTATTTTTCCAGCGTTATCCTTCCCCCTATCTTTAGCCGAGGCTGGTGGTTAGTTATGCGAGATCAGAAGCGGTAAATTGTTGGAATCCCCTTTTGCAGTTCCACAAATTAGGGTTTGGAAGTTGTGGCTGTGACTGAAATCAATTCGTGAATTTTGTATTAGATACTTATAAAATGGCGCGAAAAGAAAGTGAAGGAACGGAAACACCGAAGAAGATCAGATTGGCTGTTTAAGCGATCGGGCACGGATCGGGCACGGGAGTCAGAGGCCGTCAGGCACGTGATCCGTTAGAAAAAGTGAAGAGCTTCGACTTCCCCGAGCCTCTTCAACAGCGACTTTCGAAACACAAAATCCATAGATGTGTTTTCTGAATTCGTTCGTTCGTGCAAATCATTATCAGCAACTAATTGAGAGTCAAAAACAGCTCCCAGAGCTCAATGTTACCGTCGCGGCAATGCGGTGGCCTTCCCCGTCGCTTCACCCCGATTTGTTGATTACATGGATTCAGACGTCTATCGATCCCCATCAAGCTCGAGTACAGCTGTAAAAGCAGATGGGCATAGCTCAAGCAAGCAGGCAGCATGTATGAACTGTAGAAAGAGCAAAACAAGATGCCTTCGCGATGCTGATGAACCCCAATGTAAAAAGTGTTCCCAATCAGAGGTGGATTGTATTATCCCGGAGTATCGCGTTGGCCGAAAGAAAGGAATCAAAAAGTAAGTCTCCACTCTATTGTTTGAATCTAGTACTGATAGGTATAGTAAGCGTGATGGATTGGAGAAAGCTGTTTATCGCATCGAACAGGCTATCAAACGGAAAAAGAGCGGAAACCAGTTAGATGATGGCCAGCTTAGTCAACTAGAAGGGTTGTTGAATGATGCTCAACGAATTTTACCTCAAAAGTCGCCTCAAGAAAATGGACACAATGATTTCCAACAAGAGGCCTCTTTGTCGTCTCAACAGCTTCCTCGCATCGATACGATTGTGCAATCTATTCCTGGTCATAACACTTCCGATTCAAATCCCGATGACTTTTCTGTTCATGATGCCGAGAATCCTCTTCAACTACTTGCTAGAGCATCTGATCTATCGGTGCCTACAAACACAATAAATGATCTTCCTCGATTATCATCATCGCTTGCAATACTTTCTAGACCTGGAATTACAGAAGACAAGGATCTTCGAGATTTCTTTGGACCTTTCCGACCAAGTTTAGACGATGGAGAGGAAGTAGATCCTATTGAGATGGGCCTGGTCACTCACGAGGAAACGAGGGAGCTCTTTAATTAGTGAGTAACCCGTACAGTCTTTTCTAGATTTGACTAATTAGTCATAGTTTTCACAAACATCTCTCACATACACGATGGGGACTTGATCCAATTCTACACACCCCCCAATTCGTGCAGAAGCAATCGGCATTCTTGTTTACCTCTATCCTGGCGGCATCAGCCCTCTTCATCCCTTCAGCAGGAGCTTTATCCAAACGTCTCTCAGCTCATAGTAAATACCTGGCTCGTCTCATCTTTGCTAAGGGCAATCGGTCACCGGAAATTGTCTTGGCTTTCATGATCAACATACCATGGATGGCTCCTGGAAAACACTGGTGTGATGATGAGACTTGTTCTTATATGGCCATGGCTTTGACCATTGCTGTAGATAGCGCGTTGGATAAACTTATCATTCCTTCTTCAAGTGAACTGCAGGGTGGCAGTACAAAGGGAAGACCTAACTCAGAGTGTATTACTGCAAGGAAGGCGCTGGACATGGATGGATTCGCAGATATTGATCCTGCCTCAGACTATGGGAGAAGATTATTGAGGAGAAGAGAGAGGATATGGCTTGCCTTGTTCGTACTTGATAGAGGGTAAGCTGCTAAGTTTCACAATATGAATCATGCTAATGTTGAACAGAGTCTGCTTAGCTAGAGGTCGAAGTTTTACCGTACCAGTCACACCACTCATCGAAACATGCGACGATTGGCATCGGAACTCTATCGCTGATGTTTGGGATGGATCCATCGTATCGTCAACCGTTCTTCGGCGAGATTTAGTAAACCTCATAACTTCTGTAAAAGAAAGCTGTGGCATTGAGCGTACGAAAAACGTAAGCGGAAGTATAATAGTTCAATCGTAAGTTCATTGTCTCTCATATCCCTGCAGATCTAATAATTTCCTAGTCTCCAACAAATGATAGACGGCTTCTTCAACCAATGGTACGCAACATGGACTTTCACAATAACCCCCGCGGCCACGACAAACTCGCCTTCCATCCCGCCATATGTCGAAATCTTGGTAACACACGGACGTCTCTCTATTTACAGCTCTGTGATCAACCACCCTACCGCTCCCATCGCTGTAAAACGGTTCTTCCGTGCCGCAGGACTTTCATCTTCCTTGAACGTCATGCGTGCAGCCGTACAAGGAGAATCCAAACTCCAGTCCATGCCCAACAACACTTGCATCATGATTTCCTTCGCGGCCTGTTTTGCAGTGTACCTAAGTACCATTGGAAAAGCTAGTCTCACTCCAAGTGTACGAGTTCTCATCGAGGAAAGTGCCGGAGTTCTAGAGAGGATAGGAAATCTCACGCCCCATCGAAAAGGAACAAGTGCTTTATATGGAAGGCATCTGAGGGTAGTCGTTGGTTCCTTACTCTCTGCTCCTATGTCCCAACCTCCTACGCGTTCTTCAGAAATGCATCAACCACCAGCTGGCTTCTCGTCACAACAAAATAAGAATCCCTCATATACGCCTGCACAGCCTATTTTATACACACCTCAACAACAATTGCAGCAGCAACAGCAAGCGACTATGCCGGAACTTCTTCAGTTCTCTGCCATGTCTGACGATCAAATCAATGAGGCTATCAACAATGCGGGCGAGGAGTTTGATTTAGAATGGGCGGGTTTACAGGATGGTTCCTTAGAGGGCATAGGCATGGGAATGGACAGAACGGGTTTAGGACTTGATTGGTTAAATTGGTTCAATGTCGAGGTTGGTGGGGGTTTTGGCTCAGGTGGAATAAACGGGATGACTATGTAAATTAGGTTGATTAGGTTGATTAGAGATTGGAGCTGGTCTCATGGGTGTTTATGGAGTATCTAAAAAGGGGTTGTACTGAATTTCATATCGTTTCCTGATTTCACAGAAGCTGGATCTTATCTCCTGCAGAGAACAGCCATAATCAATGGCGTGTGTAAGTGGTCCCAGATTGCTATTAATTTGCGCAGAGAAAGGACGAGCCGACTACTAATTACCAAGATTCACTTCCGTCATCTACAAATATCGGTTTTCAAGTGTTAAAGGATGATTTGCAATTCATTTATCAGTACCGATTATCTTCTCTTACTGTATTCATAAATATCTATCAACGGTACTCGTAACTCTCAGGCTATCGAGGCCCGGAATTCCTTGGGGATAATAACACAAAGCCGATACTTTTTTAGAGAGAGGAATGACGGGAATTGAATATCTTCAATGAAATGACTCATGAAAACCCTCAATATCCCTTATGAAAGATATTAAGCATCAACCCCCAGATCGCTTGGACAATTCTAGAAGCGAAACCGAGCAGTGATTCCTTGGCCGACCCCTCGGCCAAGATTTCGCTCACGTGGCCGAATCCCGATTTGCCCCGCCACTCACAAAGCCTGAGTTGATGACCTGGAATTACTCGCCCGTGATTGGTCAGAGTGGTGAGGTCAACGATTTTCATTCCCGAGGTTGAACTTGGTGGCCCTGCCGGTTGCCATCGAACCTAACTTTACCGTGCCTGAGATCTGGGTTTTAGGGCGACGACTCTCCAGATCTCGCATTGAATTGTATGAGAACAGCCCGTCATTGCCTCTCTGCCTCAGTCTTCATTCTTCTTCACCAACTTCACATTCAACCTCGTATCCTACGATTGCAGGCAACATAATTCATACTCTCCACTCCACCATGGCAACTCTACGCACAACATCGCGCCTTTTCACGGCTGCCAGACCAGTTTTCCGCGCACAGCAATTGCGAGGTCTTGCCACCATCGCCGACACAGTAACCGGAGCCCAGCCCAAAGACCAGACCGGTACCGTCAACGATCCTACGAAAGATGCGAAAATCAAGACGTTCCAAATTTACCGGTGGAATCCAGATGAGCCTGCGTCGAAGCCCCGGATGCAGAGTTACTCTTTGGATTTGAACAAGACCGGTCCTATGATGCTGGATGCTCTGATCCGAATCAAGAACGAAGTGGACCCAACACTGACCTTCCGAAGGAGTTGCAGAGAGGGGATCTGTGGGAGTTGCGCTATGAATATTGATGGGGTAAATACTTTGGCCTGTTTATGTGAGTAACCTGCGGAAAAACTGGGTGGCAATCGCAACATTCTCTGGAAAAGCGCTAATCCCATGACATAGGCCGTATTCCCACCGATACCACCAAAGAATCCAAGATCTATCCCCTTCCTCACACCTACGTCGTGAAGGACATCGTCCCAGATCTGACGCAATTCTACAAGCAATACAAATCCATCAAGCCATACCTCCAAAAGACCACCCCCGCACCCGACGGAAAGGAATACCGACAATCCAAGGAAGATCGCAAGAAGCTAGACGGTCTCTACGAGTGCATTCTCTGCGCCTGCTGTTCCACCTCCTGCCCATCATATTGGTGGAACTCAGAAGAATACCTCGGCCCTGCCGTTCTCCTGCAGAGCTACCGCTGGATCGCCGATTCACGAGACGAGAAGAAGGAGGAGCGAAAGGCGGCTCTGGATAATAGTATGAGCGTGTACCGATGCCACACTATCTTGAACTGCTCGAGAACATGTCCTAAGGGATTAAATCCTGGTTTGGCTGTTGCGGAGATCAAGAAGGAGTTGGCGTTACATTAGGGAGGGGGTGTGTATATGGATGGGGAGGAAGGGAGTTGTAAGCATGGGTTGAGGGGGGTGGTTATTCACGCATTCTTAAGGTCACTATTGTGGCCGTGTAATTTGATTTTTCTGTTAGCATTACTGAAATTCGATTGCTCTTTTTTCAAAAAACACACCTTTTGCCTCCTAGAAGCGTTCACCCTTTCGTTTTTCTATTATTTCTAGTGGATCAACGTCTCTGTCTAAGCTCAACACAAAGAAATATGTTTTGGATGTCTTCCAGTACAATATCACGCAATTTAGTTTTTGCATTCGAACCCCTCTTTGATTTGAAATTTAAATATCTCGGCACGGGGACCATTCCTACATTTCCTCTTTATCAAGAACATGTCAATAGAAGATCTAGCTTATGAAGAGATCTCTTTAGCTTTATCTGTCAATTCGGTAATCAAGTTCTCCGCCCAAGAGGAATTTCTGGACATGGAGGATTATCAAGATATAATTTCATAGTTTGTCCTAGGCGGAGCGGAGCTTCTGATTTGCGACGACGACACTATTCAAAGATTTTTTTGAATCCAGGTGAGGTGAATCTCTTTGTGGGGGTTTATCCGGGAATGATCTGGTGATCTTGGATATATCTATTCTTGGGGCAACGGTTTGTAATATAACGGTTATTGACTAAATTACCTCTAGTTGATTGGAAAGTCCTTGAATACCTATTGTGTAATTGGGTATTGATAGGATTACCCCTTATACTCGAAAAAAGGATAGTTCTGTCAGTAAAAACTCACTATTTTTTGCATATATCTACACCGTCCCGCTACTATAACAATATCCTTCTACATCCTCCACTAGACTTAACCTCTACCAAAATCTACCAGAAGTGAACTACGAGGTAGGAAGTGATTAGTAGTAGAGTAATTCACTTTGTTTACGAATTTGCTAGTGTATTTATATATAAGAACTGATGAAGAAATGAAATGCTAGGACTTCTATTTACTAATAAAAATGCCCCTCTCTCAGGGAGTATAAATTAGGGGCTCGTCCTGTCAAATCCCAAGGACTTTTTAATCAACTGGGGGGAGTTTAGTCAATTACAGATAATATGAATACTCAAGAAGATGATTGTTATTACTACACTACCAATAGTATGGTAATATTCAATATTAGTTTTCGCTGAATAATTGACTCGTTGCTGGAGTGTACAGGTAAGAGCGGGGACGGATCTTGTATAGAAGAAAGAAAGTATACATGTGTTGCGAAGAGTTCTGACAGTTCAGGCTGTCCCCATATCAAATCCTGATATACCTCCGCATGAATGGGATATTGCAATTGGCTTAGAAGGCTATATCAGAGGATCGATCAACCCCTCCTATACCATCTCGTTTATAAGAAGGGGGCTAGTGAGAAGGGAAGACGCGAGCTGTTCAGACCCTCTCAATAAGGAGGTGACGGCTTTTGAAAGAGATTTCAAATTACCTTGGACCGTATCTCCATTAGAGGTTTATCATTTTTAACAATGGGTGATCTCTTTTGATCCTTATGCCCACACTTATACATATACAAGATAAGAACATTAGGTGTCACCGCGTGTATTTTTCTCCCCTCATGCTCCTGTATTACTATGTATGAGTAACGTTACAGTACAGGGGGGTACTTATCGTACTGTACGACGCATCTTGGAAGTGTCCGCTCAGCTCAGCGGCTTCGTCCTGCTTTCAAAGTAGGTAGGGCTACATAGTCGTTGTATTTCTCTCGCCATATCAAAACTCTGTTACATCCTTTCTGTTATCGAGGTTTATCGAAATGACGGAATAATCGTGGTTCATCATGCAATACAATCACTTTCCACCAGAATCGATCAAGCTGGGATAACTAATCACAAATCCCAAAGAGCCTCACATTTTGCTCGATCCCAGCGGCCTCGAAGCCTCTCCTGCGACCCTCCCATCCTACAAAACCGTCGAGAACATTTTCAGTGGGAAACTACCCGTTCTCCGAGTGAGCACGGTGGTCTCTCAGCAGCGGCGGATGGCGTTCCACTTAGTGGAGAGATCAGCGGTGAATTCAAACAAACACAGAAGGACTGGGCAAAGTTTGGGAGTCTCGAGACACAGTTCATCATCCCGACATTGGAATATGAGAAAGACAGCATGATGAGACCAGCTGTGCTGCAGAAGCTTGGGAAGTCTTTAATGACGAAGAGAGTTTTCATGGTTACTGGTGTCAGATTGCACGAGGGGCATCGACAGGACGACAAACATCATACAGCTCCGGTGGCATATTCAAGGTGGGAGTTACACCAACTCCTACAATTCCTGTATCACTTGGTCCTAGTTTCGATTTCGAGAAGAGCAAGTCGCAGAGCGTGACTTCTCAGAGCAGCGATTTTGTTTGGGCATTTAGTCTTAGGCAAATGTTCTATCGATGGGGTCAAATCACCGAGTCTAGTACATACAAAGATGGAGCCACTCTAGAGGACAGAACCAGCAAGGTCAAAACAATCGGTCAAGCATCCTCGAGTTCTAGTTCACGTGGAGAAGTCATTGTGGTTGATGGCTCTAAACCATTCAGCGGAGAAGGATCGGGGTTGATTTCTGTACAGGAAGTTCATGCGGTTGGCGATGATATTCAGTTTGTGCTGGTGGATAATCTTTGATCTAATATGATGATGACACTCAACAATGCTTCAACACATCTTAGGAAGGTTATGATAGCAATTCTTAGTTTCAATTTTATCATCTATTCTGCTATCGCTTGCTCAATGGTGTCTGCTTTCGATGGCTTTTCGATATACGTTCGCAGATATCACCCATCTGGTCTTTGTATTCCTTAGACGTTGAAGAAAGCATCTGCCATGGAGCAACAAAGCGGTATCCTTTCTTCGGGCCACTCTCTGACATTTCACCGAATACAGACTCAATGGCAGCTAGCGACTTTAGCTGAGCTGGATTCCGTACGCTATCAAACATACCGTCTTGTCGGGAGATCCCCGAGACTACGGCTGCAATGCCAGATGCAATTGACGTTGCAACTGATGATCCGTTACCATATCTGGGCTGATTACCCCTGTCGCTTGCTTGATGATTGACGAGGCCTACTGCTTCTCCCAGAAAGCTGAAATTCCGAATCTGGCGATTCCTATCTTTCGGTGGATTCGATCCGGAGGGCTCCCCTCTTCCATCTGCAACATTGACTGAAAACACTCTCTCCCAGTATCGCGCAGGGAATCGGATTGGTGGGAACTCAGCGGCACTGAAATTTGTGGATGCGGCAAACATCAAAGTGTTTTCTGTTTCTTTGATCGCTTTCTCCAAAAGCGGATCTGTAGTAATGAAGCCGAATGACATTGATATGATATCGACTTGCCACTCGTCTCGAGCTTTCTCTATTGCCTTGTAGACCGGTCAGCAATACTCGCACAGTCCTGATCAAAATAGATATCTTGCCTTAGCCACGTTTTTAACGGTGTTTTGATCACTGTAGTCCCCATCAAATACTCTTGCGACATAAATTTCAGCATGTGGAGCAGTCATTTGGAGTAAATGAACCATGTCAGTTCCGTGTCCTGTGTTATCTTTAGACGCACTGTGCCCTTCGATGAAGTCCAAGTCTACAAAGTCATAATAGGAAACAATGTTTGACTTTTCCCGAAATCCATCATAGACTCCAGTGTCTAGAATAGCAACTTTGATAGCCTGAATATCCTCTCGGTTCACCAATAGACTATTTATTTCATCCATTTTTTTAAAGAAGTCTGCTGCCGAAGATGCCCTAATGTTTGTTAGTCTATATCCTAACTAAGACTCAATCGATTAAAAATTACTTTCTATTGTCAGAATCAATGCGTTTGAAGTCAAACACTCGCTTGTCATTCTCACTTTCTGTATATATACTTTCACAGAGCGTCGATTGCTGTGAAGTAACAGGTATGTTGACTTGTGGTGATCTCGCTTGTTCACGTTTCCGAATGCCCGATATTGAAGGTAGTGTGAAAAACATATCCGAGGTGGTGTTGCTAAGAATTCTTTTCGCCAGTGTCTCATCGATGGCGATTAGCTCCTCTTTAAGCAACCTAACCACATTGTTGTATATTGCTTTTTGTAATGCAAGATCATAATTAGGATTTGGTTCGGTTGCGTCACCCTCGTCTTGGATAAGGTCAAACAAAAATGTTCCATGGATACATGCTTCGACAGCTTGCTTTACACCATTGGTTCCGACTAGAAGGAGGATTGCGGTCCCAGAGTCTCTTGTTTTCCAAACACCTTTGGGCGGCAAGCCAGTTGGTGTCAACAAATTTCTCGCCATTGTGCAGGTCAGCCTCGTCCCACATACTCTCAATCATACCATACTCAAGCTCTATAAGAAGAATTCCAAGACCTAGTAATCCAAGGCAAGGATGTGCTGAGCGCCAGTTGGCTTCGTCCTCGCCTGGCCGCGGGTTATTCTCATCACAGAAGTCAACAGAAAGATAGAGGCCTGTCAAATTGGCTTGTGTTTTGGACTTGAGAAGAAACCCCAATTTATCTTTTGTAAGTTCTTTATCTAACCATGGAGTCCCGCAGACATGTAGCATGGAATGTGCTAGAATAACAGCCAGGATCCTCCGTTCCTTGAGTGTGAAATGATAGGGCGCAGTTTCTATCAGCTCTCGCATTGATATGGTAGGGTTTGTGTCCGAAAACAACACATATTTTGGCGTACGGTGTCCCACTGGCAGTTTCCTCATGCAATCTCCCAGATAAATTAGTATAAGCCTAAGATTGGAAATGTGAGAGATGATAGGATATGAGACAGCCTAGCCTGGAATGGTTGACATAAGACTTACATTCTTCTCCATTACCACCATCGTCCAACAGAACATTATCGGTGCGTATAAAAAGGCACGCTCTGGGAATATCAGAGTGGTTGAGAACGTCACAGATGTTCTTAATGGGTAAGGGAGCCAGCTTTCTACGCTTTTTGGGGCTTTGGGCTTTGGGCTTTCACGTCAGGTTCCGACCGTACTTTAGATATTTTGGAAATTTCTTCGATCTTCCTGAAAAGCTATTAATACTGGCTCTGGCGAGACTTTTGATAGTGATTACCGAGAGTGAACTTGGACACGGCTCTGCCTCCATTTGCGAGGAATGTTGTGCGTAGAAAAAAGAGTATCTACGTTTCGAAAAGGCAAAGTTTCTTCATCTGTTGAGGGGCCACGAGACACGTTGCCGGACGTTGATAATCGTAGTCTAACTTCGTGGGAGACACCAGCACATGCCGATATCTTCCAATTCTTATCAAGTATCTTGTAAAATTCATCTAGTCTTGCCCGTACTTCGGTCGTCGGATACCTTTTGGTGGTATGAAACGGCGGTTGATCCAATGCTGTGTCAGGGTGTTGCAATAAATCTTGAAGAATGTAATTGAAATGAGTGACTTTGGCCAAAAACTTCTCAAAATGCTTCGGGTTTTCAGGCAGCACAATAAGATGCTGTATTCTGTAAAATGAATACTCGTCTAGCAACTCTTTTCGGAGTGACAAAACATGCAATTTAGGAAATCTTCGCATTCCGAGTGTCTATAGTAAGTAAGTTGAGGAGGGGGCGCTGCTTACTTTGATGTTTAAACTTACCAGGTAAGCGGTTTAAGCTGTGCCCTCCAGTACCTTAGGTTTGATGAGGCGCTCCAATGCTTCCAAAACTTCGACCAAACTCTCTATATACTCCTGAGAGTCATCTTGATTCCAATTTGCGGTCCCATTAACAGCAAGGCTTAAGCTTTCTCGAAGCATGCTGACCTCAAATTCAAAAAAGACAAGAAAGGTTTTGAGGGCGACGGGATCCGCTAAGCTGGCAAAGTTTGTCTGCTTTGCCTTGTATGCAAAAAGAGGGGATGTGGTAAACAATGCTTTCTCACAAGGCTGATGGCCTTTTAGGCTTGCGGTTGATTGCGACGACGTACCAAACAGGCCCCCTAATGGAAGCACAGAATTCAGAGTAGACCACATGGACAATGCGAGTTTAGTACGTTAGAACACTGGTTAAAGAATGAATGAATTCAGCGCACTGTGGGTGCGGTTCTTGTTAGAACCTGATTATCGTCCTGCTCAAACCATACTGCATTGCACAAGTACGTTGCATTGCAGCGAAAGGTCCATTTGTGGTTAGTACTTCGGGTGTTTCGACCACTCAGAAGATTACAGTAGAGTAGGCGGGGTGTAACCATTACTCGGGTACATACTTGAGTATAATAAGCTGACGGATCATCCATACTATCTACTTTGCCCCACGAAATAATTGCCTGGGCCTTCGTTTCTGAGAGACATATCCTTCATTCTACGAGCATTCTGAGAGATGACCTCTACTATTACTACGCCAGTGCTCAGATTACGGCCAATGCCTTTACAGCAGGCAGCAAGGGATTGTGAGGAGGCTCTTTTGGGGTGTCTTCAGCACCCACAGCTCCAGCTCCGGTGCTTTGAGAACCAGCTTGGTAGTTTTCGTCTATGGGCAGCAAGCATGCAAGTGTTTGTCAACTCAAGAGCCTCGCTTGACTATCGTTTGCGGTTGAACGAGAATGCTCGGGATATGGTTTTACAGTTGTTACTGTTGTTACTGTTGTTGCAAGACTTGCTCATGAACACCATATATTGTAAGATACTTCATTAGCTGGGTTATGAGCATTCTCAATCTAGAGGGAAATGAATCAATCTTTCACAAATACATTGATTCAGGAACACCCATAAATTTTCATAAACTTCCCTAATCAATGCTAGTTTCGCATATATACTGACTGTCATAGCTGATTGCACAGGTTTGAAAATTACCATGGACAACGTATCAAACATGACGAGACAAAGCGAGAAGGTCAAAGATTCTTCGACGGATTCGACAGCTAGCACGACTGGACCTTCAGCGGTTGAAAATATCTTGGCACAAGTTGATGGAATCATCAGCAGGTTACAGAGAATCTCATCTGCGATTCAACAAGCGTCAAGAGCTCAACTTAATACCAAGATTACACGTTTTGACATAGACACCCCCGTGGACTTAGTTCAGCATAATGAGCTTAGGGAATTTGTTGCGTCAATGTTGAAGATTCGCTATCCTGACTCAAGTGATGAATTTCGTGATCTGATACTACATGCTATACTTTAACGCCACAAAACATTCCTGTATCTCGCCCGGGGTCGGACACGCACCTTCTCCCATAGAAGTCCTGTCGAAACTCAAATACCTCCAAACGAACCCCCTCTCAAACCGCTAATATCACCAGAGGAGCCACAACTTCAAAGTTCCCCAATATCTGGCCCAAGCAACACATCGGAGTCCTGGGTCAGGCAAGACACAACTTCGGGCTCTCCGCAAACTACAACGACTCCGGAGAATATTCCGTTGCAACTTGATAGCGGAACTTTCAAAACTTCTCCCAAGATTGTTCGGTCTCTCCTCCAGGACAAAAATATGGCTTGGCCTTCCCCTCCACCATACTTAGTCCCTGAACCTGAATATGAATGCCCTTATTATTTCGACATGATCCCCGTCGAAAAAATCTTAGACCCGCACCGTTGGCGGCAAGTAACGTTCCAAGTGTCTCCCATTCCCATTCAAAAGCCTAATTTGGAGTAGTAAACACTTGGAGGAAGACATTGAACCATACACGTGCTGCTCTTGTAGTGGACAAGATATCAAAACCTTCATGACTTTTCAGTACTGGATCCAGCATACACGAAATTTACACGCCAGGAGAGAATGGATATGCACTTTCAAAGGCCATTCAAAAACACCCTTTCATCACTTGGATGACCTCCGTAACCATTTGAGGACAGCACATTCTGAATCGGTCATAGAAGCTCAGATTGAAATGCTGGGGCGGACGAATTCCAGGCCAATGAAGCAATTATTTCTCGAGTGTCCGTTCTGTGGGGGGCTGCCACTAGAAATCAATCTCAAATAATAAGAACGGCTTGGTAAGCCGGATCCGCTACCTCGACATATTGCGGGCCATCTAAAAGAAGTTGCCATGTGGTCACTTCCCCCACTTCCCCCCGGGTTTTCATCAGACAACAGTTATATGACGATTGTCACAAGAGAACAGGAGGAGTCCAGTCGCGATGGAGATTTTGACAGAAGCATCCAAGCCAGCACCCTGTTCGCGGATCCTCCGTTACTCTTAGACCTTGAAAATAGCTATGGAGAAACTATACCTAGTGATTCAACCTCTGATGAGCTTGAGGTCATTGAATGGGTGTACCCTCATAACGCGAGATTTCTGGTGACAGAACCTTTTGATGATCCCACATTGGGAAGTTTCATGAACAGAAGAATACAAGAAATTCATCCCATTATCCAAAGGTTCCACGGGGCTTTGGAATCAAATACAGTTTTATCTCCATCTAAGCAGCCTTATGTACGAATTGGGAGCCTTAGGAGGTCTTTGCAACAGATAGGTCGCGAATTGCAGGCCAGGGACTGGCTGGGTTCAGATTTTCCCTGGCCAGAGTTATTTGAAGCCACCAGCGGGACGTGAAAAAGCATGTGCATACCTAACGGTCTTAAAATTGGAATGTGCATTGACTTACTCAAGAAGCACTCAATAGATGACATCAAACTACCAGTTGGTCGACTCACTCTCCGTAAAATATTCGGACTTAGAGTCCCCGATCTTTCCAGTCGATTCTTCAATTTTCAGTGGCGCTCTTGTACAAACTTGTTTGAAGTTGGTTCAAATAGCCACTTGGTGGAGAATTCCTCAATCCCTATTTACAATCAAAAGCTTGTCAACAAAGGTGCAATCGCCGAGCTTTACAGAATAGAGGTCCTCGAAGAATTCGTCGATCAGCAACTACAAGCAGTCGCTGGCGATGCACGTGGTGAAGGTTTCGAGGAGGTGGTGAGTGACAATGGGCTGTATCTACGGATTTCCCACTCGAAGTACGGCGAATTGTGGCGATATAAATTACTGACGTTTCCCTTCAATTTAGGTATATGTACTTGCTTTGAAAACTTTTCCTGATAAGGAAAAACGTTTCTATGCTGATGAGCAGGCAGCTCATGAGCTACTTCAAGGCCAGAACGGTATAGTGAAGTATTACGGAAACTATAGCACGTTTCAACCCTCGTCGGATCTTGGAACTCTAGTGGATGCCATCAAGCAAGCTACCTCGCACGATATGCTCTTCGAATACGGAGAACTTGATTTAGAAGAATATTTCATCCACAGAGCTCCTCCTAAATCTCCGGGAGAAATCAACAAATTCTGGTCGAGCCTCTTTAAGGTTGCTGACGCATTGGCGGCTCTACATAATTTAAAAACGCCAGGACTAGGGAATAACGATAGTGTAGAGTACCATGGGTAAGATTGTTCGGCTACTGAAATTATGTTCTGACTCTCTCAGATGGCATGCCAATATTACACCCTCCAACATTCTTTTTATACAGGATAACTTTAAGCTGGGAGATCTAGGCTTCGCTCGCTTCGTGACGAAAGCCGACCATAACCCCAAAGAGGTAATGACTGGTGGCACAGTGACATACGGCAAGTTTGTTCCCTCAAACCCCAATGTAAGATCACTAATTCTTTTTTGAAGCTGCCCCTGAGCAAATCAGGTCGATCGTCAATCATGGAGTTGCGGTATCTCAAAATATCGACGTTTGGTCACTTGGATGTGTCTTATCAATTGCTGTAACCTGGATGGTTTTCGGTCATTCAGCTGTTATAGAGTATCAAAATCGCTGTCAACGCAGCATTAGACACTTGATCGAAAAAACCCTGTTTGATGAAAATCTGCGAAACTCCACTCTTGAACTATGGCCTGGCGATTATTTTCACAATGGCAATGCAGTTTTAGACGAGATTACAGAATGGCATAATATATTACGGGGAAATTGCCACGAATCCGATGAAATTACCATCAGTTTGCTCCGCTTGATCGACCAGAAGTTGCTAGTGGAGGATACGTCAAGAATTACAGCTGTTGAACTCTCTTCAGAATTGGCGGATATGCTAGACAGCACAGTCAAAGGCCCAGTGGTTTCACCAACAACGGAAGAACCAGAAACCAAGGTCGAAAACATTCTTTTGGACTCTGCAATTCCAAAAAGCACAACGCCTCAACACACTAAAAGCAGTTTCAGAACTGAACCTCCCGAACACACAAGTGATGGAGTCGGACCGTACAGCTGGCAATACTATCCCAGCTATCTTGTGACTTTCAAGCTCTTCAACCAGTTTCTTGTACAAGTATTTGGCCAGATGGACTTTGGCATACATGTAGTTATCCAGACAAATGTTTTGTCCCCTTTTACTAATTCTTTTACAGTTGAACAATGATAAATTTGGATTTCGGGTGCCTAGACCACTAACAGAGGTAAATCAATACTGACGCCCCTAGCAAATCCGACACTTAGCATCTCTAACTAATCAAACTGTTGTTTAGGGGGAGCTAGATGAGTTGTCAAATATGCGGCAGCGAAAACGGCGAAGTACAGAATTGTACACTTAGGTCGGAAACGAGGTAATCGCAAACCGAAAAAATTATATATTTGCTATCACTATAATGTCTATACTCCCACACCCTCACTTCTATACTTCACGTGCCCAGGCATTTTTACGTATATACCCACTACCTTCACCATCGTATCCTCGTTAAATAAAAATCGAGCCTAATAGGCTCTTGATGTAATTAGCTTAATTTACATATATCCTTATTAGTATATTAACCTCAGGTCCTTTACTAATGCTTTTCCTATTAAGAAGCTAGGCGATGTGTTAACAAGGATACTTTGCCTTCGGTCGGGCAGAATTGCCAACTATTATAATATGCTTATATTAAGTAGAAGATCGAGTAGGACGATGTAAATGGAGAGGGGATCCATGCTACTCTCACAACTAATATGTTCTATACGTCATTCTATACTTCAGAAAGTAAACCCGAAAGTTGATAATCATTACTCGCATTTTTCATCTTCATAACCCAAGGACAAATCTATATCCCAAAAAAGAAGAAAAAGAACGCCCTTATGGACATGCGTCTAAGTTGTAATCTTACTGTACAAACAAATCCCATCTAGTACATATAGAGAAAAAAAAGTAAAGGGGGAGTCGTCATTTCCTTACGACTCGGACTCAAGGTCCGGTCTATGTACAAAACCCTGCTTTTCACCCAGAGCCCGTCTCGAGTTCAGCTCATCAAATGGCACATACGCGTTCTGCTCCCGACTAATGATATGCTGCTTCGCCTGGACGAGGGAAAGTAGCATCTGATTGAGGGGACATGGAACTCCCAGTTCCTCCGCCCGTCGGATGAAATACCCATTATAATACTCGACTCCTGCCTTGGTGCCTCTCCTGACAGCTTTGAGCATGTCGGATTTGTTCGTTCCCGTTTTGAGAATAACGTGATAGAGTCTTTTCTGAATTTCAGATGACTGGAAACTCCTTTGCGTCTCTTGTCGTGAGAATTCGGGCATTCGACCAATGATTGTAGATATCTCTGCCAGTAATTGGTGCTTGATTTCGCGAATATTATGGTTGAACAGAAGCTGGTCGTTGGAACAATCAAACATGACAGTCAAAGGCCCAATGACAGAGTTAAATATAGTTCTATCCATAACTTCTTCAAAAAACATTTGTCGATTGAGGGACCGTGCGTTCAAATTCGGGGCTTTCGTAAGAAATCTCATCATGCGGCTGTATTGAATCGTGCCCCAAGCCTTCTTCTTTCCCTGGGTTGTCGTTTCTTTCTCATTGCCATCTTCTGAATCGGGCTTAGACTCACGAGGAGTATTCGTGCAAATGAGTTCCCCGGATCCTTTCTCCACAATGGTGAAGCTCTTTTCAGTTTGATAAATATGATGGGAAAGTTTTGCCATGGTGTACTTCGGTCTTGTTGCTGGATCTGGGAAGACTCTGGAATTGACCTCGTCGATCAAGCCAATACCATCCCTCATAAAGCAAATCGTGGAAGAGGCGTTAAGGCGATGCGAGATTGAACGAAGCGCTGGAATTGTGGCATGCGCGTCGGTAGTGACCATCAAGTTGTCAATTATAGTACTGGGTGGGTCAACTCGACGAGGAACTGGGCGACCTCCAACAAGCTTTTCGTAATCTTTGAACACATAGCTCTCGGTTAGCTCCACGTTGAAGCCCGATTGGACGTCCAATTTTCCATCTCTCCATACTCCAATAGCAGCGCCTTCCTCAAACCATTTCTTCATCAGATAAGGGCGATGGATTAGCAAATTGACAGACGGAGGGAATGGCTGTGCAGCTAAGGAGTGAGCAATGTATTTTCCAATCCTATCTAAGCCCAGGACACAAACGGTTGTGGAGTTGCACGGCTGAGTGGCAACTTCGACACTCGATTGAGTGATTGTCTCTTCCCTTACAGCCTCTCCCAACTGCTCTTCAATATGTACTGTTGGGGTTATATTCTCTTCCTGTATCTCTTCCCTTATAGCCTCTCCCAACTGCCCTTGTTCAATCTGTACTGCTGGTACCATGTTCTCTTCCTCAACCTGGGATCCAACCCTAGTGGAAAATTCAGCATCCCTGACAGGTTGAACACTTGTAAGATATACACCAGCATTCGCAGGGCCTGTATATTCGGTCTCACGAACGGCTTTTTGACTAGACATCTCCTTTTCTCGCTTGGATGATTCTTGATCTGGACTTGCAAGCTCTGAAGAGTTTCCACTGGTTTCCTGAGCCCCGCTCACTAGGGCGACATTTTTTTGGACGTCATTTACAGTCAACAAGCTTCGCGGTTCTTGGTGTATCACAGTCCCAACATCCTCTGGCGGAAAGATTTCTGGAAATTGAGTTGGAGTAGAGTTTGATAGACTAAGGACTTTGACGTCCCGCTGATCCAATTGTTTCCCTGGCAGAGCTTTCTGGGGAGCTTTCTTCTTCGGGTGCCGTTGTATGGGTTGTTGCATAGGTAGCCATATTTTATCATTCTCCCTCTTTAAACGTCCCGGCAGACCCTCTCTGATCAGTCTTGCTGGAAACCCATCTGCGAAAGGAATATCCTCCCGAGGTTTTGAACGTTTTACCAATGCGCCGTATTCTCGTTTAGCTTCTCTTGTCAAAACCGTCTGTCCCATTCCGCTTGCCACAACCTTCCAGCGTGGCCACCAATAAGTTCCAACCCGCGAGCTGGACAATCGAATGGCCCCCCGGCCCGCAAAAATGCTATCGCAGTACCATGATTGATTTCGAGGTATTCGATTACACACCCGCAATAGCGGACGGCCGCAAATTGGGGGAGACAGGGTGAAGGATTCTCAGTCTTTATTGCAGCCGATTCATGGCAAAATATTTGCAGGCTGTGCACTGGCAGATTGTCGAACCGTATCCTTCTCAGGGAAAACGCATATGCGGCACCATACAGAGAGCAAATCGAGTGCCCTCGAGGGCAAGCCAATTATGAATTGCCTGTGGATAAAAAGAAGGTCAGGCGTTGCGCGTCAGTGGCCAGCAAAGAAGATGCTTTAACCACTTTGTACAGGAGGGAGGATATGCAAAACACGAGTGACCAAAGTCGTGGTCAAATTTGGGCCCGGGTGGCAAAATTAGGAAATCAGTATGGTACAGATAAAGGTCTAAGACGTCAAGAAAAGAGGTGTTGACTGCTGCTGGCGCTGACGATAAAATCTCCAAACTAAGAAGACCCCTGCACTACTGAACAAATTCACATCCCTGTACGAGTACAAGCTGACTAATGCTCGTAGCCTGATTCCCTCCGTGTCCTTCTCAGCCTCGTCAAAAACTTCAACTCTTTGTCGCAAAGGCTGTGCTGCGCGCCCAACCACACGAACAATCAACACCACCAAAATGGACTCCTCGAAAGTCCTGTCGTTGGTCGACCAACTCGACGACGACATTGATGATCTGGAAGAAGCCTTAGGGCCATTGATCAAGACTGCGCTCTCAGAAACCACCTCAAAACTGCCTCTACTTGACAAAGCAAAGCTCTATGTCCTCGTCACCTATGCGATTGAGTCTATTTTGTTCTGTGAGATCTACCAAGAGGCATTTGCGATTCCAGTTTTCTAATTCATGTACAGCTTACCTGCGGGTAAATGGCGTTAATGCGCGAGAGCATCCTGTCTTCAAGGAACTCACCAGAGTCAAGCAATACTTTGACAAGATCAAAAATACCGGTCCACCTGCACCGAGAACGCATACCCTCGATAAAGCTGCTGCGGCAAGGTTCATTAATCCAGGTCTCGTATGTTAAATTCGTGGGTCCTCTTGATCGTTACTAATACTGACATAGGCTGCCGCTGAAAGAGAGGCTCTGAAGCAAGCGGAAGCTATGGCTAAGCAACGGGCACGCGCACATATCAAGTTCGAAGAGCTAAACAAGGAAATTGCAGAAAGAGAAAATTCGAAGAAGCGAAAGGGTGATACTTCTGATGAAGTTGAGGGAGACGACGATTCATCTTCTGAGGAATCATCCGAGGAGGTTGCAGCTACCAAAGAAACGCCCGTTGTAGCCAAGCCATCAAAGGCTGCCAGAAAGAAGCGCAAGGTCAATTCAAAGTCGCCTTCGAGCGGGTTGACATCTGGCGCATCAAGTTCAGCGGAGAAGAAAGGAAAGGGCAAGAAGAAAAACAAGAAGCCAAAAAAGGGAAAGGGAAAAGCAGCATAAAGATCAGTAGTAAGGTATGATTTGGGTCTAATAAATCGTTGAGGCCAAGCAGCGAGGAGCATAAAAAGTTCGTATTTGCATAGCGTTGGCGTTTGGAATCTGGGGCATACCCACGTACGAGATGTTCGATACAAGAGTAAGCTTTTGAAAGATTGCAGTTTGTTCTTTAAATCAGCTACAGTAGTCTCAAATCAAATTACAAAAGATGGTAGAAATCAGTCCAATAAGACTTGCTGGACCGGCAAGATGGGGTCCTTCTTTCAAGTAATGATTATATGACTTCTGGATGCGTATCTTCAATCGTACCTATTGGTTTCTAGAATTGTTTTTATCGTGTCGTGGATACGAAATCTCCTGGCTACACTTTCTGAATATAATGGGAGTAACGTACTTCATAAGGAGTCCGGATTTATAAGGAGTCTGGATTTTTTACCCCACCATTGACCACCCTACACACTTTCAATCTACATAACTTACCCAATTATTGTTCAAATGTCTCGAAAAGTAGGTCTATTTGCTCTTGCAATTAGTTCATACAATAAGGGTCAATTTACAAGCTTAAAAGCAGCTTGTACAAGGTACGATGCGCCATATTCTACTACTTACGACCGCGTCAATGGAGCTATTCCACAACGCGATTTCCGACCCCGAAACCAGAAACTCACCGACCTCGAGGAATCAGCACTTATACAATGGATGTTATCAATGGAAGCTAGAGGTCTGCCAGTACGGAAAGATTCGATACGCCAAATGGCCGATTTACTACTGGAAAAGCGAACTGGAGTAGGTCGAATTATTGTCGGAAAATGCTGGGTTGACAACTTTATAAAGCGCCACGACTCTTTACGGACGAAATACACTCGTAAATACGACTATAAGCGCGCAAAATGCGAGGATCCTACGATTATCCGAGATTGGTTTCGATTAGTACATAATATTGTTGCGAAATATGGTATACTAGCGGAGGATATATACAATTTCGACGAGACTGGCTTTCAGATGGGAGTAATTGCGACCGCAAAAGTTGTTACAGGGTCAGAATATACAGGACGGGCTATTCATATACAACCAGGGAATCGCGAATGGGTTACAGTTGTCGAATCAATTTGTGCAGATGGATGGGTGTTGCCTCCAATGGTTATATTTGAGGGCAAGGTGCATATATCGACTTGGTATACAGATCAATTACCAGCAGATTGGACAATTGCACTTAGTGATAAAGGGTGGACCAATGATTCCTTAGGTCTTAAGTGGCTTTCAGACGTATTTGAGAAATATACCAAGGACCGTGTAAAAGGAGTATATCGACTTTTAATCCTCGATGGCCATGGTAGTCATTCTACTCCCGAATTCGATCTTTTCTGTTCAGAACATAACATCATAACGCTTTGTATGCCACCGCACTCATCTCATCTTTTACAGCCATTAGATGTTAGTTGCTTTGCAGTTTTAAAGCGACTTTATGGACGAGGAGTCGAGGAGCTAGTACGAGCCGGCACATATCATATCGATAAACCAGACTTCCTTTCAATATATCGTGTAGCCCGTACAAGTACTATGGTCAAAAACACAATCTGTAATGGATTCGCAACTACTGGCCTTGTCCCGTACAACCCAGATCAAGTATTGAGTAAATTACATACTCAATTACATACGCCTACTCCTCCTTTACTTTCTCCAAACCTACTACCTTGGGTCCCTGAGACACCCCATAATACATATGAGGCAGATCAGCAAACCCAGACAATTAAAGCATCTATTAAACGACGTACAAACGTTCTCTCAAGCCCTACTGCTATTGCATTAGATCAATTGGTTAAAGGGTGTAAGATGGCTATGCAATCAGCTACGGTTTTGGCAGAGGAAAATCGACGTTTACGAGCTGAATCTGAACGTCAAAAGAAGAAGAAGACTGTGCGACGTCAATATATTGCTACTGGGGGTGTTCTTACAGGTCAGGAAGGGAGGGAACTTATTCAAAATAGTGATAATATGGTTTTGGATGAAGCTGTGGCCCCGCTAATTGAACCACGAATTCGTGCACCACGAACCTGTAGTATATGTAGATCACTAGCGCATACTGCTCCTAGGTGCCCAGATCGAGAATAAGAAAGATAGTATAGTTTATATAAATAAATATTAAGTGGTTAAAGTTCTATGGTTTTTAAAAGTTGGATGGTGGGGTAAAAAATCCGGACTGCTTATAAATCCGGACTCCTTATGAAGTACGTTATATATATATTAGATTAGCTAATAAATAAAAGGAGTATTTACTATAATATAATTAGCTTAAGTAAGGGTATTTATAGTTATAATAGAGGGATCCTTATCTTATCCAAAGCTAGAATTGTTATATAATTTATATATAACTTTAAAGTTCCTTTATAAGCTACTATATCTAGATTAATAGGCTCGACCATGTTTTATAGGATTATACCGCTTACTAAGAATATTCTATATTCTTTTAGGAAAGTTACTTTTACATACTTTACTATTTTTTCGTTTCTCTTATATAAAGGCTAGGAGAGTAAATATATTATCTTTTATTTATTCATTATACTCTCTCTTTTATAAGATAGTAGTTTATAATACTTATATAGGTTACGTAGGTTACGTAGGTTACGTAGGTTATATAGGTTACGCTAAAGGTAGTACTTATAATAAGTCCTAGGATAAGTTAGGGGGGGTAGGATTTAAGGCCTTCTTTTAATAAGGTATATTAAATATATATATATATATTAACTTAAAGGATAAAAAGGTTAAAAAAAAGAAAGAAAGAAAAGGAATAGATATTCGGTTATATACTACGTTTAATAGAACTAACTAAATTATAGTAGTAGACTAAAAATTAGTAGTACTACTAGTATATACTCGAAATTGTGACGACACGTACAAGATGTTGCTCTAGGAGCGTCCAAGGTGTAGGTTATGGAATCGTAGAACTGTCTATTCGAAGATTCTAAGCTAAGGAGAGAAGAGAAGAGAGCAGAGCTCGGGAGCCAGAGGTTCTTATATACAGGAGGTTGTGCCAAGCTATTGCTAACTGAGCCGGGCTCAGGAAGCACGGTATCCGCTGGGTTCCAGCCAGGGGCTGGTCTGAGGTGTAGTGGCGGTTAGAACCGTCACAGAAATAGTCGAATATATATTAAACTAAAAAAACTTTTTTATACTAGCTAAATAATAGTATAAATCTTTTATTAGATTAGTACGAATTATATATAATTTAGGAAACTTTTATGTAAGCCCTTAGGTCCTAGGAATAGTATAAAAGTTTATAATTTATACTATATTTATACTATTTAAATTCGTAAGCTAAATAGGCCTTAAGGGTTTAATTTTTTTATAAAGATTTTTAGGTAGTATAAATCTAAAAAGATTTATATTTAAGATTTATAACGAATTTATAATTAGTATAAAAGAAACTTTTATAGTTATCTAAATAAGCGCGTATATCCTAAATTATATATAAATTAGATTTATATATATATCTTTTTTATATAGTATAAATCTCTAAATTAGGCGAGCTAAATAGGGCCTAAAAGTTTCGAAATAAAACCTTTAAAAAGTATCGTTTTTAAATTTAAGAACCCTTAGTTTTACTGAGTTATTAGCCTGTTTTTATAGAATACGATCTCGCCCTAGGTAGGTTTTAATAATTAGCGGGTTTTTATATAATACCTACGCCAATATAAAACCCTAGTAGAAGCGTACTCTAACTTGGAGCTAGCTCTTATGTAGAAAGCATAAGCGGTATATACTTAGACCCTTTATTCGTAGAGTAGATAAATATCTTCGCGTCTTAGTGTAACGAATACTCAAACTGGCTAACTAAACTTGGCTGGGTGTTCGCTGGTTGGTATGCTATGATAAGAAGAAGACTATCGGGTTGTTCACTTGGAAGTGAACTCGTTACTTGTATCAAAGATGTCAAACTAATATGATAAGATTGATAACTAAGTTGAGCACGAAGCTCCTATCTAATGGCAGACGTGCCAGTCTTATATAGAACCTTCGTGTTCCGCCGTCGCCTACATCGCCTGTCGATGCTGTCGACATATCGCCAGCATCGCCTGTCGATACTGGCGATGCAAATGGTCACGTGATTACAATGTAATGAAATCCCTGGATCGCTTAGCTAGTCTAAGCATCCCTATATGCTATAAGAGATATGATAGTGCTCGACCTGTCAGGACGCCGCCTGGTCTTCACTTGTCACATGCTTACGTGATTCGTGACACTATTAGCCTTATTTAACTATACTTAATAGTAATATTAGTTATAGTATAACTTAGTTGTCCTTACATCTTATAGAGGACTTATTATAGTTAGTATCTAAGAGTAATAGGTAGATAGAGATAAACTTATTATATAATAGCTATTATTCTATATAAATAGCTAAGGTTTGTTTTAGGCGAGCTTAGCTTCTAGTTTCTTTTTAATTACTTTTAAATATCTAAATTAATGGGATTTATTACTATTAGTACTATTAAAGATTCACTTATTATCGAAAACAACTTAACCCTTTTATTAGGAAACCCGGGTTTTAAGTAAAAGAAGCTATACTTATAAGTTAAGTAGATATTAATACTATAAATATCTCTTAAAGAAGTTAAAACGTTTATATTATGTACTTTAGAGTTTCTATTACTAATTATATTTATAAAGTTAGTTACAATATTAGCTCTTATTTATCTATAATAGGATCTTATATTAATTTTATATATTTAGAAAGAGGTTAGTAACGCTATATCCTACTAGATACAATGGAACTACGCCCATTTTATTAAATTAGCTATTGTATATAAATTAAAGATTAATCCCTATTCTAACTGATAAGTAACGTCTATTCTATTAAATTAGCTATTATATATAGATTAAGGATTAATACTAATTCTAACTTATAATTTAATATATTTAACCCTTATAATAAGAGTACTCTATTACCTTCTTAATATCTATTATACTATAATATAAAAAGCTTAAGTACGAATAACTTAGCGTAGATATTAGTATTAAAGGCCCCTCTCTATTAAGACCTTTTATAAAAACTTTTAAGAATCTATAGGTTCCTATACTCTTTGTTTATATATTTTCTTTAATCTTATGATTTTATTAGGCTAGTAATAGAGTATTTAAATAATTTCCCTCTAATAATATATTATTAAAAAAACTATACTCTTAAAACTTAGAACCACTTACTATAATTACTACCGATATAATCTACCCTAAATATAATCCTTTATAGTAAGCTATATAACTAGTAGCCTCCTTATACTAGATACTTCTTATTAGTAATATCTAGATTTCGAATAATTATAACCTCCTAAGCCTTAAAATAGGCTACTAAGTCTTTAGCTAAAGTATCTAGGAAATCTAAAACCTCAATCTAGTATAATATAATAAATCTACTTCGACTAGTAACCTTATTAACTTTCTTTTCCCTATTCGAGTCTTATCCTATATAGGCTTTATAGTAACGAATTACCTATAAAAGATAACTTATA
Organism: Hymenoscyphus albidus; assembly: GCA_911693285.1. Classification (NCBI taxonomy): domain Eukaryota; kingdom Fungi; phylum Ascomycota; class Leotiomycetes; order Helotiales; family Helotiaceae; genus Hymenoscyphus; species Hymenoscyphus albidus. The sequence continues at coordinate 1,748 of CAJVRM010000064.1, read as the reverse complement.
ATAAAATCTATTTGTTTATTTCGCGCCTCTGGTAAGAACTAATAATGTTGGGAATACTAGAATTGTTGGAATGCTGGCATTCGGGTTTTCAGCGGTGCAGGTCACGTTTTCCTATGTCACGTTTTTCCCCACGCATCTGATACGTGTTTCGTATCAGACACCCACACTCTTTTACCCATCGTCCGAAGCAATTGTAGATAGGAGGAACACACAGAATACAATCGAGAATCAGCGCGCTTACTTTGTGTCACACTTTGAGAGAGAGAGAGAGAGAACAAACCTGTACAGTCGTATCAACACTGATCAGTGGTTGAAAGACCACGGAACAGCTAGGTATCAACTTTACCAGAAGAGACAGAAACGGCGAGATCGGAGACTCACGAATCCTTTTTCGTACGACTGTGCTAGAGAGTATTATTTCACACTGTGAAGTAATATTCAAGGAATATTCAGCTGTCGTCTTCCCTACCGAGCCCTAGAGGGACGACAATTGGAGGTTCTGCGTCTATCACGGCCACTTGAGACGTACGGGAGAATTGGACTGAAAGCAGGAAGAGATCTACCGCCAAAAGCGTTATCGTACGAACACGACCAAGAGCTTCGTACACAGCCAGAAATGGCGAAATTACCAGGACAACAGGAGGACAGGAGATACCCATTGTTAGAAGAGCAATGGGGAAGGAACTTTGACCCAGAGAATCCCGAGAATCACACAGAAGAGAAAGTCAACACGCATATCTTATTACTACTCGAGAACGAGAAGTACGAAAAGCTTCAGGACAAAGAACTCTGGACTGAGTTTCGGGAACACTTTGAAGATTGGACTCTGGAACTCTTCAAGATCGGGAGCAGGAAAGCACTCCAGGAGCTTCGTACGACCCTTACAGAGAACGGAGTATGGGTTAAACCAGTAGACGGACTTTCCTACGCAGCAGTACTCAACGGGGTCCTTCAAGAAGAGAACCAACATGAATGGACTGATGCGGAAATCCAAACTCATCTTAAACAGAGAAACGCAATCTTCAATTCAGAGAAGAACCCTGTGAATCAATCAAGAGCTGCCCCAGGAAATCGTACAAGGGACAACACCAGAGAATTGGAACCAAGAGAACAAGAAATCCAAGAAAATTCAGACAGGATCCAAGGAACGCAAAACCGAACTCTATTACAAGACGATCAAGATCAAAGGCAACACACGGAAAACCAAACTCCAAATGCCAGGAACCCAGCATTTCAGACGATGTTTCAAGAGGATGTCGGACGAGGATATACCCCTATACCTCATGACTCGCGAGACAATACTCCTTTTCCAGAAACGAGACCTTACTCGCGATTCAATGCACCTGAACATCCAATATTGCGAAGGGAACAGAACAGCTTTGGACAAAGAGACACCGAGGCCAGGACTCGCACAGAAGATCCAAGATACGAGGGGAATCGTACAGAGAATCCGAGGTACGAGAGAATTCGGACGAACTCAAACAAATTCCTGATTGACTTGATGAAGATCTATTCACATGATAGTAAAAAGTACGGAGGGGAGTTGTACGATATTTTGGATATCAAACTCCAAGTATTTTACGACTGCTGCACAAAGGTTGGATTGCACGAGGCAGAGTACCACAAGGCATTTTCAATTATGCTCAAAGGAAGAGCAAATGATTTTTACTACGACAAGATATCAGGACGGTCGTACGATTTTCCTACGATGATCACGATGACAAAAGCACATTTTGAGACAGAAGAGA
>CAJVRM010000063.1:100350-128095 GCA_911693285.1 Hymenoscyphus albidus | reverse complement strand
GACATCTTTGATACAAGTAACGAGTTCACTTCCAAGTGAACAACCCGATAGTCTTCTTCTTATCATAGCATACCAACCAGCGAACACCCAGCCAAGTTTAGTTAGCCAGTTTGAGTATTCGTTACATCCAAGTGAACAACCCGATACTCTTCTTCTTATCATAGAATACCAACCAGCGAACACCCAGCCAAGTTTGGTTAGCCAGTTTGAGTATTCGTTACATAGTAGTACTTAACGAGGCTTCTTTAAAGTAGAAGTAATAGAGCGGATTTAATCCTAGGAAATAGGATTAGCCTTATATATTTATTATAGACCTTAGAGCGCTCGAATACTTAATAAAACTTATTATAAAAGTAGGTTTTTAAATATTTATAGTATATACCTATTTTCTATATAGTATAAGCGAATAGTAGAAAGGTTTACTTAAATCGAATTTATATGTAACCTTCTAGTTGTTAAAAGACCTTATTCTCTCTCTACTACCCTTAATAAGGCCTAGTTAAGAATAGCTTATAAATCTACTAGCTAGGCTAGACGTAATCTCTTAGCTTAGAAAGTCTTAAATAAGTAGATATAGGAGTTATATACCTTACGTGTATTTATAGAAAGACTAAGATATACAAAAGTAGAAGTAAGCTAAGAAACTCCGGGTATTATAAAATTAACGTAATCAATAGAAGGCTCTATTTAAAGAGAGGATACTAATTAACTATTATATTATCTAAATTCCTTAAAAAGGTATCTAGTAAAAGATTTAGTAGGCTAGGAATATATTCTAAGATTATTTTAATATCTCATTATACTATAAGACAAAGGATTAAATAAAGAGGCTTATTTTAATATAAATACTTAAGATATTATTTTACTAGGCCAAATTAAGCGGTAATACTATTTATATAAACTACTACTCTTTTTCTAGACTATTAAATAGCCTAGGTTTTAAAGGATACTTATACTACTTTAATCTTAAATATATTAATATAAAATTCTTCTTTAATTAGTAGAAGTAGTATTAATATAGTATATTTTTTTATTAGGTTATATATATAGTAGTACTAGTTAATTCTTAGTATATCTACTTATGCCTAAAAAGTACCTAGACTTTGTAATAAAGCGTTATAGAATAAGTAGATAAATTAGTAGTAAGAATTAAGTTAAAGAAAGTTTAACTATTAAATTATAGTAGTATCTTATTATACTATATAAAATCCGCCTTAACCTCTAAAAAAAGCTAGTATTAACCTTGAATATATTCTAGCTATGTATAAATAAAAGTCTAAAAGTTCTTGTAAAATACCTAGCTTAATTATATAACCCTAGTATAAAATAATAGGAGACTTATAATCGATTTAAGTTTTTTCTAAGTAATACTATTTTAAGATATAAATATAGTAGTTTATTATTTAATTTAAGTTTATTAAGTAGAATTAAAGCTATAAAATTAGTTATATCTACTAAATATCCTAGGACCTTTATAACTATTCTCTAAACGTTTTCAAAGTTATTAATTAGTATTCTTAGAACTATAGTTAAATCTTTAAATTTATTATTCTATTCTTCTATAAATTTTAATATAGTATCTTTTTATATAAATATAATAAACTTATTATTTAAATAATAACTAAAGAAATACTACTTTAAGTATAACTTAATAATCTATTCTAGGGCCTTTATAAGCAGGTTAAATATAAGAGGAGCTATTACTAAACTAAAAAAATGAACTATACAAATATATTTTATACTTTTCTACTAAAATCCTAGTATTTATTATATATATAAAGTTATAGGAACTATTTAGAAAGTATTCGATATATTATACTTAAAGATTATATAGCCTTAGCCTACCTTCTATACTAAATCTAAAACCTTTTTAAACTTAATATATTATAAATATACGTATTTATCTAGTATATTCGAATTAACTAAGTTCTCTTTAAGAAAGGACAAGTAATAGATTTAGTATCGGTTACTATTTAGTTTAGGTTTTAGTATAAATCCTAGTAGTAATACTATAAAAGGTTCGTCTTTTATAGGATCTACTATTTATACTAGCCTACTTTATAAATCCTTCTTAATTTTAAAGGATAATAACTTAGGGAATTCGTAAGCTAAAGATAAATTTAAAGATATTTAATAGATCTCTAGGCCTTTATAGTTAATTAGAGTATTATATTATAGTATTCAATTAATTATATTTAAAAAAAACCGGGTTAGGATATTAGTATAAAAGCTTGTTCTACGCTAAGCAATTTAGAGGGGATAGTAAGTTATATAAAAAAGGCTTTAATATATTAATAATTTAAAAAGGTATTAGTATATTTCTAAATAAAGGTATAAAAGAATAAGTATAAGATAGTAAAAATTAGTATAATAATATAGAATTATTTATAATAGGCTATACTATTAACTAAACTTATACTCTTATACTAATACTTTAACCCTCTGTCTCCTTCTTATCTTTCTTTATATTCTTACTACTACTACTACTCTTATTTATAGTACCTTTATAACTTAGATATATACAAGAATATAATAGGTTATTATAACTATTACTATAAGTTTTCTTAAAATACTTTTATATTAATATATCCTTATTTTTAAAGGCGTTACTCTTAGCTAGAGTAGAACTTTTACTACTACTAGAGTTACGTCTAGTATAATAGTACTAGTTAATCTATATCTTAGAAATCTTTTATAAAATAAAACCTTATAATTTACTATAAGTAATAACTTATTTATACTAAAACAAAGCTAGGTATATAACCTCTATCTAAATCTTAACCTTCACTAATTATATACTAGTATTAGGGTAATTACTTAATTATAGTAGTGTGACGAAACTCAAACTATCTAACAAAAGTAATCGTTCCGAAGGTTGGTATGCAGATAAGAAGATCAGATGCGCCGGGTTGTTTACTCGGAGGTAAACTCGTCACTTGTACAAAGTCGTCAAAGTCAAAAGGTATTGATAACTAAGTAAACTAAGTTGAGCACGAAGCTCCTATCTAATGGCAGACATGCCATCTTATATAGAACCTTCGTTCCCATGTGGATCTGAGGATCCCCCAGATCCCTTGTCTGGATCCTGGGATCCTCAAGATCCCAAGATCCATCACGTGACTACATACAATGAAATCCTTGGATGGAGCAGCAAGCCTGCCCCACCCTTAGTTGAGCACGAAGCTCCTATCTAATGGCAGACATGCCATCTTATATAGAACCTTCGTTCCCATGTGGATCTGAGGATCCCCCAGATCCCTTGTCTGGATCCTGGGATCCTCAAGATCCCAAGATCCATCACGTGACTACATACAATGAAATCCTTGGATGGAGCAGCAAGCCTGCCCCACCCTTCACTTGCTATAAGAGCCCAATGATAGTGCTTAACCTGTCAGGACGCCGCCTGGTCTTCACTCGTCACATGCTAACACGTGATTCGTGACAAGTAGAAGGCTAGCTTATAAAAATAAAGGTAAGAATAACTAGATTATATATACTATATAAATATTAACATAATAGGCCTATTTTTAAGGATTATTACTACATAGCTTAAGAGACTTTCTCTCTTTGATTTCCTAGGTCCTAGACTCTTTATTAAATAAGATATTACCTTTATTATCCTAGAATAAAAGAGCGCTAAAATCTAATAAGTAGAGGTTAATAACTTTAAAAGTACTTTTTATAATCTAAAGAATATATTTATAATACTTTAAAAGTAAATAGTCTATAACTTATATAATAGAAAAGGGGAATATACTATAATTAATAGTCATTTATTCTAAGTCTAATATCTAATTTAGAAAGGTAAGTAAGCCTAATAGATTACTTTAAATAAGGCTACTTAATTAGCCCTATTAGTATAGATTTTAGTAGAAGGGACCTATATTTTAAGGTTACCTTTACTATATACCTAGGCTAGCTATATACGAATTACCCTATTAAAGTAATAGAGTAGAGGCCGGGGCTACCTAATTTTAGTATATAATAGCTAATTATCTTTATATACTAAGGGCTCTACTTATTATTAGTCTACTATATATCATCGGATTACTATAAACGTCTATACTCTAGCGTTTATATAGATTATTACCTATACTTATATATCTATATCTTTGTTATTATTAAACTATATCTAGATAAGGTTAATCTAATCTATATATACTAGGAATAAGGGCATATTCTCTTATATAGAACATAGTATTTTAAACTTAAGTAATACTAGAACCTAGAAGATTATTCTTAGGGTAAAAACCCTAGTAAGTCTCTAGTTGTTTAATAGTAAGGGAGGTAGATCTCCTTCGAGGAGTTAGTAACCGGCGACCTTAGCGACAAGCTCTTACTACTCTTACTATAGTATTAATTACTTCTCTTATAAATCTTCTTTATTATTAGGCTTGTAATTCAACCCTTGTTGTTTCGTAAGCTTCTTTAGCTAAGCGGTTCCTTACTCCTATTAGAGTTCGCTAGTTATAAAGGTTTTATTCTATACGTATAAACGTACGATTACCTACTCTAGTAAGATTTATAGTATAAGCCCTTTGTAATATACGTTTTAAAGGTTTCGGAGGTACAATTAAGGCTGATTGTTTTAGATCAACTAGATTTAAAAGAGCTAATAATCGTACTATATAGAACGATAAATATAGTATTATTAATAGAGGAGTATACTCGTATATAGAATATTTATCCTACCGAGTTACTTAGTAAGCACTCCCTCATTTATAATAAACTACTACTAAACATTAGAATTATCCGGCTCTTAATAAGGTAGTAAGCTGATTTCTATTTTCTTAATTTCTTCAAGTATTCAAAGAAGATTTATCAAACTTATACGAAGCCGTCTTTAGATAGAAGAAAGAGACTATAACAATAATAGTAAAGTTAAGATAGATTTAAGCGGTAACAAGAAAGTTTAACTATACTAATAAATCTTTTACCAAAGTACTTAATTATACCTATGCATTTTTGGTAGTTGGTCTAGTGAAATCACTCAGCTTTTAATTTCTCTAATACTGAAACCATATGCCAAAATCTAAATTTAGAACCAACAACCCTGAATACACGATTGAAGTAGGGACACTTCGTAGCCTTCTGTAGCTGTACCTGCTTCTATAGCACCGGTACTAAGCTGTATAACACATTTTCAATTGGAGGTCAACTCGAGTGCAAAGTATAATAAGTATCGTCGTAAATGAAAGAATATAGTTCGAGAGACGTAACATAAGAAACCTATTGATGTAAACCAGCGAGCGATTCGCTCTGAGCGATGAGCTCTCGAACAAGATTAGTAAGCATTTCAAATCTTTTCGGGATAATGATACAAATTGTCCTGAAAACTCTAAGAAGAATTACTTATTGGTTTTGCGGGAGGTAGAGTGACTAGATCCACTTGCTGCTGCTTTTCGTTCTCCACCGCAAAATACCACGGTTCTAGGCTGCGTGTATTTAGCCTGGTTCTTGGTTCCTCAAATTGATAGTGTATTGTGTTCCCAGAGAAGAAAGCCAGAGATCGAAACCCCTGCTGCTGCAGTAACCGTTTGGCGACGACAGGATTTTGTGGGTTGCTGGTGGGGGTTTCCCCTTCGCTCGAAATGCAGAACCGACATACTGAAAAGCAGGATTTTCATTCACAACGGATGGGAAGAAAGTATAAAATGAACGAAAGAAAATTTAACTTTCGAATTCTTCCATTCATATGGATTTATGACATCACCGGGTCGTTGCAAGTCACAACCGGGTCTGGGTATAGTCCGGAACTTTCATATAAGCGTGGCAGTGGAGCCTCGATGGTGGTCCTTACAATTGCTTCTCTGGATATTTTCGCCGAGAAATTGGGTTTCATTGAAATGGCAGGCTAGTTGGTAACGCAGGTTGTGGCGACGATGCGTCCACCAAGTGGACTTTTCCTGAGAAAAACGGCCCGAAAAACGGGAATGGACGATGCGTATTTGGTACGAAAGGATTAGTAGATGTTAAAAATGGTTTCAGTAGGAAGTGGTCAGGACTCGGATGGGGAAAGTTGAAATCTCTTTCGGTTGTCAGAATCGGCTCTTGCACAGATCTGTTCAAGTGGCCAATTTATATACCAAGAGGGATTTTAAAGAAGAGTGGATACCCTTCAGATCAAAATAGCCGTTGGGTATCCACGGTTTATTATGAGGTTCATGCACTTTGCGAAACCCGCTTTTCAAGCAATTGAGGCTCAAAAGTTTTATTCTTTATCCGTATTCGCATTTGTCATACCATAGTGACGTTTTTTATGGTTGTCTTACTTCAATGCTTCATCATGATATGTCTGGATGTGACTGAGGGGTTAGGTTGCTTTTGGATGAGAAGGTGACGATTGAGCTCCAGTACAATCTTTCCATAAGAAACTAATGCTACAGTACCTTCCACAATAGGGGTTCAATTTTCTCCTTCTTGCGCAACGTTCCTGCAACGGCTGTACTTCGTATCGCCACGCATCTCCTTTGGTTTCAAGTACTGCACTACTACCATACAATTGTACTTCTAGACCTCCGGCGAGCCTTCAAGCAATGAGTGTTCCCATCATCACACCCTTATCTTCAAAAGCCCAGTAATCTTGACCGCACATTCATGGAAGGATTGCAGTAAAGTTTAAAGCATTATGTCATTGCATAATAGTAATTCAGTAAACACAGCGGTTTGGGCCAATATTCCAAGGAAAGCTTCAATCGACGTAGTGCTAGCCATGGAATCAAACTGAGCGCAAGAGATATACCATAACTTTATGTTCAATCGTCAGTCGGTACACGTCACATTAAATGAGGCTTTTTGTTGGTTTTCTTTTGTATTGCTGGCTAGCTTCAAGTACTTATAATTCGCCCACATATAAAGTAAGTGGAAAGCGAAGAATAAGCACCCTCGGCGTCGCACCCCTTGCGGGGGCAGTTTGACTAACTAATTCCAAGTACTCGGACTTCGATCGCGTTATAGACCAATTAGAAGGCTCTATCTTAGCGAAACATAAAGCACAAAGTAGGGCAGTAAGCGCGCCCCTTTCGGGGGCATAAACGAACTAGACTAGCGTCCAGAAAACCCTCCCAAATCGCAAGGCGAGCCTTCCAGCGAGGGGAATGTGGGTGGGATAAACAAGCACGTAGCTTATAAACAAGCACCTCTCGGACTTCGACCACATTATAGACCAATTCAAAGGCTCTATCTGGTGAAACACAAAGTATAGAGCAGGGCGGTAACTTCGGCCAGAACCCAAGGTCTAAAACCCTCCCAAATCGCTAGGCGAGCCTTGAAGCGAGGGGAATGTGGGTGGGACAAAAGTGTAGCTGACGATATAGTGGATATTGTGGTGGTGTTGAAGGCATGTGGCAGTAGTAGGGTGGGATATATATCCCACCACCGCACCATGCGAGTAGCTTACTAAGCCTTCATCCTCATTCACTATAAATCCTGTCAATATAGAAAAAGCTTACAACTCACAAAGTCGCTCGCAACGATTCCAGGCTGTTCTTTTCTTGTTTTTGCTTGTTTCGTTGCCGTGGAAGTGCTTATAGAGTAATGGTCAGGTATCTTATCAAGTTAGAAACCATAGCGAATAGCGACAGCTGTGGTTTATTGGATGTAAACCTTAGTGGTGTGATTTCTTGGCTAGATATTAAATACACGATAAGGTCCTCGTACGTTTGGATGATACATACGAAATTCAGCATCTGTTTGTAGTTTCACGCATCAGACTGGGTTCATTTGATGTAAAAAAGCGCCCGCGATTGCAATTTTAGATACATGGTTTAATTCTTCTCCCTTCGGCAACCTCAAAGGAATCCGTCAAGTTGATTCAGCAGTTAAGCTACTGCCTCTTCACACTCACTATCCTATTCAGCCTTCGGAATCATCCTCGGGAAGGGGGAATTCTAAAGTGCCTTCGTGCGTGTCCCAGTCGAAAAAGAATAGTCGTCGGAGGTCAGGATCTTCCAGAAGCTTGCAGATGGATTTGTGTCCTTTCGCATTCCAACCAGTCATCTGACAGTCCTAATTTACGACGTTAAAAACAGTGAGACAAAATTGTTGCTGGGAGCTCATACCTTGCCACAGTACCAAAACGACAGGCACTTTCCGCATTTTTGCAAGGAATTTGCCTTCCTTCCACATCCATGACAATTACGTGTTCCATCGACATTTGGAGTAGAAAACTTTTGGATTTCGTCATTCATTGTAAGCAACTTGTGCAACGATAGTGGAAATATCTGTCCCTCATTAGCGAACGAGCACATAGAGCCTTTCATGAACATCGATACCTTGATGATTTTGTGGTTTTCGAGGCGGATACCGATTTGGCCGTCCATGAACTGTCGGCGCTTTGCATCGAGAACTGCCATAGTGTGGCCTATCTTAAGACTTGAAGCTACTTCATTTCCTCGGCCATCAGTGTAGAAGAACAGGTTGGTCACCATGTCGTCAACATCCTTCAAATGCAACTCCCACCGTAACAACTCCAATGAGCCCACGATCTCACCCAGATAGCACCAGTGCTCTGAGTCTGCATCATTTTCATACTCACTGGGAAGACTAAAAAAAGGCGGGAAACCTATTCTGTTCCGAAGGCCAATAATCTTTTCCCTTTTCCACAGCCAGTCTTCGTACTCCTGAAGTCCTACTCCTTGTGGTTTTTCATGAAGGGCTGTCTTCCATTTGCTCGAGAAGCCGGCTAGTTGTCTGAATAGCGAGTGTTTCGAAGGGTCCTGTGCCAGACTTCCATATTCAATCACTTCCTTACTGTCACTCCCATGTGCAATTTGCCAGCAGAACACTACTTTCTCCGCGAAGACAGATCCTCTTACCAAGTCGCCATTCGAAAGAGCGATCTGAGTGGCATCGAAAAACGCTCTTGCCAAACCAGCATCACCTAGACCTTGCTCGTCATAAAGTGTGACCATTTGGTCAACGTAACGAAGGGTCCGGAGCGCAGTGGACACGATAGCTGAAATGCCACCTGCACCGATGAGACGCTCCAGTCTTGCAATCTCCTCAAATCTTCTATCGCTCTCCTGGCTCTGCGCAATGGGCAAAGAGCACAGGCGGCATGTGCAGTCAAACTTGAACTTTGCTCGCAGAGCTTCTTGACGTTCTTTTCGGCTTCTGTCGCTACCCAGGTAATAGATCGTGATCTCCTCCCCCTTTTCAATGTCTCTCAAGGCATGTACTGTATGTCGTTTGATGTTATCGTTCCAGTGCTTCTGCGCGTTATTATCACAAGCATGGTTGAGGCGAGATGCTTCCAGAAAAATACCTCCACCAATACCACCGGCTTCAATTGGTAGGGCGTTGGTTCGGTATATACCGAGGGGAAGCTCAGAAGCAATGCACTCTGGTAAGATATTACGCATGGCGAGGAAAGCTTGTCGGTTGGATTCGCTGAGCGCTTCAAATTGTTCAATGATCGATTTTCGAAGTTCCACGGTACTTTGGTCCTCTGCTTCTGTTATAATGGGTTCTTCGCAGAGTATTCGTGTTCCTCTGGGAATCTTTTCGTTTGCAACAAGGCCTTTGCCTCTTCCTGGAATATCCTGCAGAGAATACATGGGAATGGATAGAGATCCCTCCATTTTGGTGACTTGGTTTCGGGTTGGTGGTGGACTTTGGTATTTAAGGGATCATTTGAAGGTAATGGATTCAAAATTTGCTATCTGGTGAAGCAAACAAACAACAAACGCGCAAAAACGTACCTGGTGATAGGTTGACAGAGGACTAAGTGAGCCAATAAAGCATGTAAACTTTCATTACAGATGTGGGGAATCTTTATCATGCGCTAGGATATCTTCTTTCATTGGTACACTCCAGAATCTCAAATCCAACATTCATCCAATCAATATCTGCTAGTTTGTGTAGTGAAGCATGAGTATTTAAGAAAAACGTGGCCCTCATCAGCGGGCTTATCAGACTCATCAAAAACAATCCATCATATTCTGTCAAGTATTTTGTGTCTCCTGCCAGTTTTGTTTCAGGTTATCTGTATTACATTAAGCATGAAATCGGTAAAATGAACTGGAATACTAGCAGAATACAGGCATGGTACGTGGCGGCATCCTTTAATTTCATAGTAGACTGAGCCATCTTTTTGCAATGTTCTTTAATCACCGCAGCTTGCTATGAGAGGAAGTGATGAGTTAATTAGAAGAATTTCTCCTGGTTTTTGAGACAGTCAGACTCGTTTTCATAGACCCGTAGAGGACTTTGTTATCGGCAAGATTTCTCCGTGGAGCGACATAGCCCATGAAAACCAAGCTGGAGTAATATACTATGATATGGTTAATCAAACTCTATCGTTTACTTGTTTGCTTGGAGCATGTAGTATTAACACGTGAGTTAAGTAAAAAACCTATGCTCATGGTAGTGTGGAATGGGATTGTCGATACCTACACGTGCTATGCATCGGATAGTTAAGTTATTACTATCCATTAATATGAGAAGTTAGATACTGGAGCCTTATTCCTTTCAGATAATAAAAAGCTCAATATAAATTGACTGAACAAGAAAAGAAAACTCCATTTAAGGCTATTATTATTAATATTCAGTAAATGATACCTTTTCAGAAAAATAGATAAAAGTCCTCGCATAAATACTTTCTCCATTTACTGCAGAAGCAACTGAGGAGTCAAAAACTAATATTTGATATCATTAATTAAAACCATTAGAAATTCAGTTAAAAAAATAAACAATTGTTCATAGATCTGGTATATCCACTCCAGCCATTTGTAGCCATTCACTCGCCAAGCCCCTGAATGCACTCCCACGTCACAGCTTCCAAGGGTTCTTCTCCCCTCACCACCAGTTTCCCTTGATCATGATATACCCACGCAACCTCCTCTCTTTGGATCATCGCAAGCTGCAATACCGCCATCATGTCCGCAGCAATGGGTGAAATCATCACCATTAGCAATTTCGCCACCAAAATATCCCGAGTCTCTCCAGAAGCATCATCAACTCTCTACGGGCTCGTCGACATGGGAAGGTTGGCACCTCCCAACCGTCTTTTCAGAAGCATTGCTAAAAGCTGTTAGCAATGGCATTCGATTTTCGATTTCAGATCTCGCTTTACCCACCAGTCGAGCCCTGAATTGTATCTACCGCGAACGCGCCGGTATATCTCTTTACGATGCCCTCCACGAATCGACAGCCGACGCGAAACCCTTCCATTTCTCCCCCGATACTATCAATCGAGTCGCGCAGACTATGGCAAGATTCAGAAAGATATGCGATGGATATGGCGTACAGCAGACAAACACTAGTGTATTCGCGACCGAGGCCATGCGTACGGCCAAGAATCGAGACGAAATGCTAGGCGCGATCAAGGAAGCAAGTGGGCTAGTGGTCGATATTCTGAGTCCTAATATGGAGAGTCTCTTTGGAGCTATGGGTGCCAGAAGTGGATTTCACCATGTTGATGGCCTTTTTATGGATTTGGGAGGGGGTAGTGTGCAGATGACTTATGTCAATTCAACTGAGCACCCTAATTACGATATCCTAGCCGCAGAGGCTGCAACGAGTATGCCTTTCGGTGCTGCGAAGCTTACTGCTGCATTGCCAGCTCAAGATGAGGGGCAGACAGCCAAGAAGGAATTGCGTTCGCTGATGAAAGAGACATTTGAAGGCCTGAAAAGTCGGTTTTCGAGGCTGAAGCAACAGGCGGAACATGATGATGGCATTACAATATACTTTTGTGGTGGAGGATTTCGCGGGTATGGCAGTATGTTAATGCATACCGAGAAAATGCGATATCCGATTCCTGCAATTGGCGGATACACGACGCCCGGTGAGCGCTTCGTCAAGTGGCGGGAGATGCTTCATGTCAATAAGTCTGAAGAAGGAAAAATATACGGACTATCCAAGAGAAGAAGAGAACAATTTCCCGCGATTGCTACAGTGGTGGAGGCTCTTGTCGATGCCGTACCCAAGATCAAGCAAGTCGTGTTTTGCAGTGGAGGCAACCGTGAAGGAGTTTTATATATGAAATTACCCCCTGAGTTGCGAGAGACAAATCCGCTGTCTCTGATTCCTGGCAATGTTGCATCAGATAACAACGCAGCAACTGATGCGATCGTGACCGCAATACAATCCGGCATGACCAAAGAATCACCAGCAATATTCTCTAGCGAGATTCTGAAATACATAGCACATTCTAGCTGGCAGGAAATGGGCGATCGAGACAGCGCAAACTCTGCCAAATCTCTTCATGACCCCATCTCTGGCTCACTAGCAGGATTCCCCGGATTGACGCATGAATTGAGAGCAGTCATTGCTCTCACGATGTGCTCGAGATGGGGCTCAGATCTTGGGCCTAAGGATAAGGAACTGGCTGAAAGTCTTCAGTTGTTAATCGGCCATGAGTTGAGTTTTTGGTGTCGCTATGTTGGCTGTTTGGTGAGAATGCTGGCTCATGTGATGCCGGCAGCTCCTGTGAGTGAGGAGGTTATCCAGAATCATATTTCTCTGAAGCCAGATGTCACTTATGGACTTGGTAAGAAAGGCCACAAGGTTGGTATCCGATTGAGAATTGAGTTAGGTCCAGGTGCGACTGGTCTTGCGGCTGGCGAGATAGAGAAATACTTTGACAAGATTGCGAAGGGTCTGAAAGTCGATTGGAAGGTTGAAGCGGAGGTCAAGGAATGATATATTAGTCAGCTATGATACCCCCAGAACATACGTATACTTAGAATCAATCGTATGCTTTATTATTCATGTATTCCAAAGACTGGCGCTGAGGCACAAAAGCTTAGCGGATGACGGGTGTTGTTATAGTTACGAGTACCTCGTGGCCCATTCCGATGGTCAAAAATTCACATCTGCAAATGAGACGAGGGCGAAGGGGGTTTTGTACTTGAGCAGCTTTTATGTAACCCTTCCTCATATCTTGGCGCTAACCCTCTAAGCGGGAAGAAGGCTGAAGTGAGGTCAAACCTGGCCTTTACACTTGTGTTGCGCTGCTTTGTTCACTTGGACAGTTTAAAGCATGAGATTCGACGTCAAGTCATTGGGAGGAGGAGCAACCTCAACCTCATCATATGCCTTAACCAAACACTAAAAGCATCGCAGAAATTGAGACCTGGTTCAAGTTCGCTCCTGCCGCGCTTTCCCCCAACCGACCACCGTCTCAAATCTGGCACCCTTTCCTCATCCAACTTTGAGGAAGATTGCATTCACCATTTTTCTCTAAACCCAGGTATTGCCTAAGAGTGGTAATGTCTGCTGGCAAAGAATTAGTTTCTCGTTGCGCAGGAAAGATTGTAGCAGGGACAGGAGATGCAGCGCTGAAATTCAGCAAATAAGTTCACATTTGAAGAGGCAAAGGGTTTCAATAATTGTTAGGAAAGGCATGGGAAAGATTGCTCCAAAGAAAAAAAGGATTATTGGATAGGAATAGGGAGTAGAGGAAAAGGTCATGGTGGATATATATCAACAAGCTACCACCTATGGAGATCTGTCTCCAGAAAGACAGGCAAAAAGGAATTTCAATCATCTAGCAAGGATATCAAAGTTTATGACTCCTTATCATTTTATTTTTCGACCTCCCTCCATCTTCTGCACAAAAATGTCTCCAACTCCCTGTGCAAGGAAAACAGCAAAAATACATCATCGTCCATGCGAGTAAACTTCCGAAGCTTTCTCGCTCAGCAACAAGTTTTATCTCGTTTTTCTGCCTCTTTTATCTGGCGTTGCATCTTAATGCCTTCGCAGTAGTCGCATTCGCGTTTGAGAACTTGGACGTCTCAGTCGTAGTCTGGACATTGGCGTTCTTTGCCAACCCACAAGCCGGAGCAGGTGTGCATGTGACTGGGCGAGGCGTTGTGGGAGCAGGTGTAGAAACTGGCTTTGAAGTAGCACATTTTGGTTTGCTTTGATGTGTCTGTGTTTCTGTGTGTATCTGTGGTATGTTTTGGATTATGAGATATTGAAGGGAACCTTAAGATAGCGTGGAACACTTGGAAATGGAGAGTTCATATCAAATATTCGATGACTTTTGTTTATAGGTCTGAACACTATTCGTCTCTTGAATCAAGACTCGACAAAGAAAGACGGTGATTCACAGAGATGTTTCAGGAGGTGAAAACAAAGAAGAAAAATAAAGTTGTTTGGAATCCCATTGTCTCATCAGGACTTTTGAACGAAGAGAATTCTTCGAGACAATAGCATTCAGAAACCTTTGTCTGTCCCCCTAATAAACAGAGCTCAAAAGAAAACATAGAAATATCCTTGCCATGTATTCCATCACCCACTCACCAATGTAGAAGCTCTAAAACAAAAACCCACCGCCGATTATACCCCATCAAAAATGTGTTACTCCGAATCCACCCACTACACCTGCAAACACAGCCTAACCGACACAACCTCAATTCGCCCTTGCACACCCGGCCGAGCCGGCATCGAAACGACCTGTCCAAACTACACTCCCGAAATCACCGAATCCCTTGAAGAATGCCACTGGTGCACCGAAGTAGACCAGTCTTTGCACGCCGAACTAAAGCGAGCTAGGAATAAGAAGAGACTTGAGTTGGGACTCAAACCAGGTGATGTCCCGGAGGATTGGATGAGGGATATCCTATGGCCCGCCCCGAAGTTCGAGATCAAGGAGGTGGAGAATGGGGAGTATATCTCTCAATTGCCAGAGCATAGGTTTGGAGAAGTGGTTGAGGGTCAGCCGAGAGTTGTTTTGCCAATGGTGTATGAGGAGCCGTCTGCTGGGCGATGTGATGAGATCCTTAGTGGTGTTAGAGGGTTCTTCTACTTTTGGTGTGGACCGTTGGCTAGACGGGGTTCTTGTTGTTAGTAATAGAGTGCTTAGGAGAAAAAAGCTTCTTGTTTGATGAAAGATCACTCAAAAAGTATAAAGGTTATAAAATAGTAATTACCAGAAATAGATTTACAACTAAGTATTAAGAAGGCAGAGAATATAAAGTAGAACTAAATATAAGAGAATGTATAATTAAGAGACAAGAAGACCATAAGACTATAAAAGGCTTAGCGTTATAAAAAGCTACTCAGCGACTAGAGCACTACTTAGAATTACTTAGAGCTAAGTTAAGTTAAGTATAACAAAATCAATTCATATCTAATAGGATTTTGCATTGGCTTTGGTGTTTTCTTAACTTTGTTACCATACTATATCCTTGCAAGTATATCGAAGGATTCGAAGCCCAAGTGTAGCCGTTCACTCAAATTGTATGTACTGTACGTGTATGCGATGGGTATGTTAAATTAAGGCTTAAATTCTTTCAAAAGCGGCCTGGTTAGCTAAACGACTTTGTTTTACAGGGAAGATGCTTGTAGCAGGAGAGACTTTTACTCCACTTCAAGTTCGCGTTTCTTCGAGGCCTCGATGCTCTGAAGGGGATATGAAGTACATTTAATCAAAATTGCCAACTCACGGGTCTAAGAATCCCTGGTGCCGCGTCTTCTATTGTAGAAATACTTTTGACATTCCGACAAAAGAGGGTCAATTTAAATTAGCTCATCTGGGAAATATGAAGTACGTGGGCTTTGAAAGCTTCTAGGCTCGAATATAAAGCGAATTAGGTTCAACTGAAGTAAAGGTTATGCCGTTCGCCTTTACGAGTTTCTGTATTCACCAACTGGTATTCTTCTCTCTGTAAATCTTAAACAGGGCTTCGCGAGGTCAAATCCAAGGTCTGTTGATCAACTTTCTTCAACCTTGTACCTAGAAACGGGCTATATAAGACCGCAGAACCTCTGCTCTTGTTGAACATTTACTTACAATCTACTCATTGATTCCTTTCGTGGGTCAATCTACATTGCCTGAAAAGACATCATTCACAGAAACCTCTCAATCCTTATCAAAACGCGTCTTACCCAAATCCCTCTTATCAGCGCGCAGTTTGCGACTGTTTTTGCTTTCGCAGCACGAGAGCCACCAAATACAGAACAGAAGATACCCCTGCAGCTTGAACGCGATTGGACCACCACAAATACTAGAGCGGGCAAGCTTAAAGAAGCTTTCCTCCCGTCAAAAGGTGGCAACAGTGGAGGAGGTGATTCAAATAGCTAATCGAACTCCCATTCGTAGATTCGGGATGTGATTGGTAGTGATATCAAGAAGAGGGACGAAGGAAGTGGGAAACTGGCCGCTCGAGCAGGCTGGCCGAGTTTAATTCCACTGCCTGGCCCTGTTAAGAAGGGACATTAGTTTAGTGGAATTGGTTTTAAGTTTGGTTTTCAATATTATCCCCTCGACACTGCATATGTACATTTCGATTTTGGAGTTGGCGATGCCCACTTTAAGTCTTGGTAACCAACAATAGTATAGTCTAATTAGTGCGGAGCTAGTCGGGCCAAGCCCCGCAGCGCGCCTAGGCACAATTCCGACCTCTCCGACCGCTTAAATAGGAAATCGCAAACTTAAAAATCGAAATGTACATATGTAGTGTCGAGGGGATAAACCCGAATTGATTCAGGACTAAACTAACGTTATCAAACTCTGTAGTTCTATAAATTAGGGATCGATTTTAATAGTACGATCTAGTTATAGTATTATATAAAGGACTTATATTATACGAATTATTTCTTGGTAAATCTAATAAGCTAACTTACTTTTCTAGCTTATTCTAGTATATAGAAAACTTTTAATAATTGTACTTAGATAACGTGCATGTATAGCGAACCGGCCAAACAAGCGAACCGGCCAAAATTTTCTACACTCGCGATTGAAATTGTAAGAACTCTACCACGACGCCTCTAATTATTTCAATAACTAGTATTTACCAAACTTTAAATTATATATATCGTAGTTTTATAGAAGCGACTTTTCTATTACGGAATTCTACGCTACTAATACTACTATATATCCTTTATATCTATCTAATTAGACGCTAGGAATACTAGTAGATATATTCGCGAAAAGCCTAGAATTATATATAATTTATATATCCTTTTTATATATCTAAGTCTACCTTAAATACCTTAGATATAACGAAAGAAGGGTTAGAGTTAATAATTAGGGTTAGTAGAATATAAATAGAAAATACTCTTATATACTTAGGACTAAATACGCTTTAAATATACTTTAATTAGAAGGCTAAATACGCTTTAATTTAAGGGTTAGATACGCTTTGATTTAAGGGTCGTATACGCTTTAAATACGCTTTAATTCGAGGGATTAATACGCTTTAATTTGAGGGCTAAATATGTGACGGTTCTCACCGCCACCACGCTACAGACCAGCCCTGGCTGGAACCTGGCGGCCACCATGCGTCAAACGAGCCCCTGGCTGAGACTCGGCTAAGGCATGGCCCTTGGCGCCACCTCCTGTATTTAAGAGCCTCTGGCTCTTGAGCTTCTGTCCTTCCTTCTCTTCTCTCCTTAGCTTAGAATCTTCGAATAGACAGTTCTACGATTCCATAACCTACACCTTGGACGCTCCTTGAGCAACATATCGTACGTGTCGTCACAAAATACGTCTTAATTCGAGGAATAAAAATGCTTTAATTCTTGTCACGAATCACGTGCTCACGTGATACTTGTCATAATAAGAGGCGCAATCCTCGACAGGCACATCCAGGTTTCTTATAGCAAATAGGGATCGTTTGGAGTAGCTAAGCGATCCAGGGATTTCTCTGTATTGTTATCACGTGATATATGTCGCTAGACGGGGCGACTGGTCTACCAGTCTAGCAGCGACCGAGCGACGAGTCTAGCAAGCTAGCACAAGAGAACGAAGGTTCTATATAAGACTGGCACGTCTGCCATTAGATAGGAGCTTCGTGCTCAACTTAGTTATCAATCTTATCATATTAGTTTGACATCTTTGATACAAGTAACGAGTTCACTTCCAAGTGAACAACCCGATAGTCTTCTTCTTATCATAGCATACCAACCAGCGAACACCCAGCCAAGTTTAGTTAGCCAGTTTGAGTATTCGTTACAATTCTAGGGGTAAATATACCTTTAATATAGCTTAATTCGAGGGCTAAATACGCTTTAATTCGAAGGTTTAATACCCTTTAAATACTTAGAGGGACAAATATAGTATAGTTTCTTCTTAGTAAGCGCGTACTTATAAACACTTTATAACTTTACTACTAAAACGTTACTATTATTAAATTATCGCTCGGTAGTTCTTTTACTTATAGCTAAGTAACTATTTTACTCGAAAAACATCATACTTATAGTATTACCTTATTTAATAATTAATTATATAAGTAGAAGTAGTACTAACTTTTTCAATATAATACCGCGGAATTCTATATATGTGACGGTTCTTACCGCCACCATGCCTCAAACCTGTTACGGAGTTGGAGGAACTAGGGGTTGATCACGTGTAGCGCAGCATGTAGTATGTGTCACGTGCGCGCTGCTGGCATCCTGTATTTAAGCTCTCGTTCCTCTGGAACTCTCTTCCTTCCTCACTTTGTTGTTCGCTCAATACAGCAGTTTCCGTTTGACTCCGTATTCATCACAGCAAGCAGTGGTTCACTCCACACGGTTACACTACTTGCCTATCCTCTCTCCCCTCCTACTTTCTCTCCTCTTTCTCTCCTCTTTCTCTCCTCTTTCTCTCCTCTTTCTCTCCTCTTTCTCTCCTCTTTCTCTCCTCCTTCTCTCCTCTTTCTTTACAACAACTCTTTACAACTACGATAGCGATAGTAATAGCGACAATAAGAAGGGATAGGGGGTATTTATTTGCTTACCGGGGAGCAGGGGGTTACGTTATAACAAAACCTCTAGCTACTAGAGCAGGGGTATATAATAGGGGGGTGGAGTTAAAGGAGCGTTCGAGTTATATTCAGGGGCAGGAGTATTCGAGTAGTTTTACCTTTAATTCTAGCGCTAGTATATAACCCTAATACTGAGCCACTTTACGATGTACGACTTACGATTTCCTATAAAATAACCTTAAAAGTGACTTTTGTGAATTTCGATTTAGTCATCTGGTTTAGTAGTAGATTCGGGATGCCGTAATTAGTAAATAGAAATCGATATAATTAGTTGGTCCAATTTCGAAAAGAAAACATTTAGCTCTGAAAACCCCCTTTTTTTTTATTCTTGACGATTCCTTAATAAATCATCTCTCGTGGGCAAGCAGCCAGCAAATCAAGACTATCCTCCACCAATTCCCAAAGCTCCACATCCTTCCTATCTAACAACCGATACCCACCCGCTCCATCATCCGCACGACAAACAAGAAGATTCTCCTTTGCAAAACGACCATTGTACGAAAAATCCCACACAGCAAACACCTTCAAACTCGGGATTCCATCCTCCCCAAAAGCCCAGCGCACAAACTCTTGCAGATCGCTGTTCTCACAAAGAAAAAAGGGGTCATCTGCAACGGCTTCAGTCCCCAAAGCACCTGTCCCGGCTTCTTGATCAAGCCAATGTGAGTTATCGAATCCACCGGGACAGGGATTTTCGTGTAGGTACCGTCGCTTGCTGTTTGAGTACCGAAAATGGAGGACCTTCCAGTGGGGGCGGACGTCGAGGTGGCGAAGGCGGTAGAGCTGCCAAGGTATAAGCTTATGTGCAAGTCTAAACATTATTTATGGGAATGTGCAATTGAGCTTACTATAAAACCGGCATCAAAATACACCCCTCTATTTACCAACTGAGGACTCGTGTAAATTGTGTCATAGGTGTCAGTCCAGAAAGGGAAGGCGTAATCTTCGAGGTCGTGTATGTACAAGCTCTTCAAGGTTGCAATATGGCCAAGCAAGGACGGCGGAATAGGACACTTTTGAAGCTTGAGTTAGCGTGATTCTCTGACAGTCAAAAGAAGAAAAGAAACTCCCAAGCGACATTGCAGACTTGAAGAAACATAGAAAAGGTTATGACTTACATCTCGAAGCGGTCGAAGTATGAATGGAACGTGTAATTTGTTGTATACTGCTTCCAACCCAGAGAACGATTGAAGAAAGGAAGCTACTTGATCGGCCGGTAGAACGCCCACAGGGGCCCCAGTAAAACCTGCAGACCGTTGCGGTTCACGATATAGCCAAGACTCAGTATGTTTCAACTCAAATCTCTTCATCTTTATCTCGAAGCCCCCACTTGCAAGAAAAGATAATAGACCAAGGGCACCCACACATTCAATGAAGTTCAATTTTCGCAAGTTGGCCATGTTCAGTGCTTCTACCATTTCCTGTCCGCCACGACGTAGTGTTGCATGGCACAAGGATAGCTCTTGTAAAGAAGTGAGACGTTTCGGTGCAATACTGGGAGTGATTTGCAGTATGTCCTTTAAAAAGTCCCCAAAAGGCAAGCGGCCCCGACCGCTGGAAGGGTACGGAGATGGATGTAGTTCTCCGTTGAATTGTCGTTTGGTCCCACGTGTGACTGCGCGAAAATAGAAATGTAGCTGTAGCTTTTTGAGCTTCTGTCCATGGTGGTAAATGAATGCCTTCAATGTATACAGGTGATAGTCGGAGAATATGCCATTGTAACTCAAATGTTGAAGGTCGTTGAACTGTGGTAGAGTAGGAATACCTTCATCGATGGGGGAGTTTGCGTACTCAGCGAAATGATACACGGTGAGAGACTCCAAAGAATTACGCTGGCGGTAAATCTCATGCAATGGAGATCGAGCGACATTTCGATTTGAGCCCATATCCCAGCTATTTCAAAGGTCAGAAAACATTATTCATAATCGTGGTTGCAAGGGACCCTACGTGAAGCTTTTCAAAATGTCCGGAGGCATTGCGCGTAGCAGAGAACGTATCTCTTCGTAGACAGTTTGAATCTCACTACGATCTTCTGGAGATATAGCACGTCCTCTAGCGCAGCAACATCGAAGTCTCGACGTTCGTGGAATTCGGATTGTCAATTGCTTGAAATGTGCTGGTTTGAATGGAGATCTGGAGTTTCGTAGACCTGAGATCTGGGTGTAATCGTTGAGAGGTGTAGTAAAGAGTGGAACTTCAATGGTGTAGGACAAGTAGAGAAAGGGCGACAAATCTATATCCAACGTTCTGAGGACCTAGCGAGGTTGAATAGATCAGCCTTGGTAAGCTAATAGTTAAAGGTTCGTCAGTATAATGTGTAGCTTTGGAAGAAGCGCATACTAACATATTTGGCAATCAGATGAAGCACATCTAAATTGGTGGATGTCAACGTAGCGGGAACGAGAGCTGTGCTGCTGTTGCTGCTGCTCAAGCTCTCCATTGATACCATTGTACCGTCTCTCGCACAATTGGACTGGTCAGACAAGCTGGTCGCACACTCCGACGCAACTTCTGGAGATGTGGCTAGGTCCATGGCGGTGTTGGTTAAATCCATCACCGTGGTGGATATACTCTTGAAAATCTTGAAGTTATTTAAGCAAAGAGACCTAAGAAAGTAAGCGCGTCGGCAAGGTTCGGGCGACAAGGGTAGAACTGAAGTTGTTGATGTTCCCATCCTCACTTGAGGGAGCTCCTCACTTAAGCGAATCTCTCACCTTAGCATCCCAACCCTATCTAGATCACCAACACAAGAAACCAAAATCTCTGGAATACTACAAGTATTGATGTTGAAACATTTTCATGATCTGTTATATAATAGAGCTTCCAATTATTTTACAATTTTGGTCATTACCTATGTGCGACAAATCCCAGTCACAATAACAACACTATATACATATTAACAACATATGAGTCTCTCAAAGAAATGTTATGGTTCTTAATATACTACAGTTACTACAATATGAATCTCCTGTGCCAGCCCCTAAGTGCCAAATATCCCCCCACCAGAGAAAACGCACCAGCGTCCATAAACAAGCAAAGCTCAGGCACACAGGGTTCCAAGCAGGCGGAGTTGTAAGCAAGCAGGAAAAGTTGAAGAGACGCAAAGTTACAACCACCAACAAACAAACGAACAAACGAACAAACGAAAAGAAAGAAACGCTACTTCGATCTTCTCCATATCCTTAGTCTGTCACGGTAGCTGGCTTAAAGTCCTGTTAGCTCACAACGCTTTCTCAAAAGCAGTAAGCAACACATCATCGTAGGAACTGAACATCAATTCACTTCAACGTCCGCCACTTCCCTCAAACAGATTCCTGGCCATACACCTTCTGATAAATGGCCTTCCGCATGCATTTAATCGCCGTTAATTGATGAGTTTCATACTGGAGATAGCCCAGTTTCTTTCTTGACTTTATCAATAAGGTTAATTGAGCAAACATTTAGAACAAATCACAGAGTACAATGCATGATCGGAAATAGCAGTTACAATCATTTACAATCTGTAGAACTAAAAAAACTGATGAGGGCATTGTTTAAGTCTCTGGATGGAGATCATGTTTGGATATTCAAAGACATATTGAATTGATTACAATGACTCATACAATACAGGTCTACCTACACAAACACCCCTCGGGCGACCACATGTCATCTCAACCCCTCTCCAGTGAGCTGCGAAATAAGATGAAAACGGAAATCAGCGACATTGTCGAGATTTCAAGCGTTTTCTTTCAGATGTTTGGTCAGCCAATCATCAGCTTCACACCATTGAAGAAGAGCGACTTGTCTAGCTATGACATGTGATCTCAAGTCTTTGGTGTCGTGATGTTGGATGAGTTCCTCACGCGACATACCGTAGACTTCCCGAGTCATTGCACCCATTTGCTCTCTAGTGACTATGAAGGGAGCCGTCAGTACGAATTAAGGTCAATGTGTTGAGAATGCTTGGTCTTGAGACTTACATGTGATGAGTTTAGGGGCATTCTCTTCATGTTGCTCTCTTGATTGATGTTCTTCCAGACCCGCAAGGAAGCCCTGGAAGGCTACCGTCGATATCAACCAAGAGAGCAACATGAAATGGGTCGATCAGTAGCATGTCCTTCATGTTGCTCTCTTGGTTGATATCGACGGTAGCCTTCCAGGGCTTCCTTGCGGGTTTGGAAGAACATGAAGAGACACGCACTTTAAGCGAGGCCAGCGGCAGAAGCACAAGCAGCAGTAACTCTGGGGGCCGCAGTCGAGCCAGCGACCGTGGCGTGCCAGAGCCACTGGTATTTTGGACGATTGACGACCTGGAAGTGACGCTATCGTGGAGGATAGAGTCGTTCATCTTTGCCTAGCGTATGAAAGTTTTAAATGCGTTATGGGCTCGATGAGACCTGGTGAAGTCGTCTTGTCGGTCTGTGTCGTTGACGATCCAGAGAGAGTGGATGGTCAATTCACCAAGGGGCTTTGTCACTTAGACTCGTCAGAAAAGCCAGAGAAGGGAGAGGATGTGTTACTTACAAGATGCAGTTCAGTTGAGTCTGCTGCTTCCAAGCTTCGTTCAACAGGTTGGGCAGGCTGAGGAGAACGACAGAGGTCGGCGACAAAAGAATGTCGAAAGTTACCAGAGGATAGACGTGAAGGGATACTGGATCTGGCGTACAGACTGGCGTAAGGGAGAAGTGGAACTTGCACACCAGTGTCGTTGTGGTTGGGATATTTCGCTGTCTCGTGGTTTTGAAGAATTGGAGGTGTCGGTGGCAGATGTCGGAACCCAGACAATGTCGTATGGTATTTGGAAAGGTTGCAGTTTGTGAGATTGAGTTGGAGCAGACGAGACTGGAATCTAGTCAGGATATGAGGTTCGCATTTGCTCTTCAGGAAATGAGACTCACTTTTGGTTCGCAGCAGAGTAGATTGAAGATGTTGTGTGCAAGTGTGGTGTTGAGCAGACAGGTTTAGAAGAGGATGGAAGACGGAAGTCTTCCGGAAATTAAACAAACAGTTGTGTGCGCGAATATATTGGAAAAATTCAAAAAGGGCATAGTCGGCCGGCCAAAACTGCTGTATCAATTAAGCGAGGGGGCCAGAAAAGGAAGTGGAACAGGAAATTCACATGTTACCTCCACCACACCTCAATAGGTAATTTCACAAAGATAATAATACGTCACTTCTTTAAGTCTTCTGACACCACTGTTTAAATTGTCGTCCAGTGAAGTAGAGTACTGTCTGTCCATCATGCACCTTACTAGCATCTCTCCTTTACTGTGGGCAACTAGTTCCATAGGCACCACCAGACTTTCCTGAAGCCCAACTAATCCTCACACGTGCTCACCAACAAACCAGTCCATCCAATTTCATTTGTCTGATAATCACGAACTGGAGATGTATCATCCCACAGATCCAGCTGGCAATCTGGTTGACCCCACACCTTCAACTCAATGTTTGGCCTCTTCCAATCATCCCCCTTCCGGTTCATCATCCAATGCAGTAAACTATTTGAAATCACATGCCGCGTAGTCAACCAGAAGCGTGTAGATTGGAGAATACCAGGTTCAGATAAGATCAAGGAGTAGGCACTCATTGGTTGGCTATCAGGAACGCCAAACACCTTCTTCGGAAACGATGCCTCAGCGAATCTATACAAAATAATTTCACCGGGGTAATCAATGAGGTTTGATTGTTGAATGAAATTGACGTCCGTATGGTGGAGACCAATGTAGCCATCCCTCGAGGAAGATGTTTCAAGACCATTTCCACATGATGCAACATGCCAAAATCCTCGATTCTGAAGTAATGTCCCGATTGAATCCCTAAAAGCCTCTCCGAGCATGTTCCCAAAAGTAAAGTATCAATGGTCCAATTCACCCATATCCGTGGAGTAACCACTCGGTCCAGATTGTTGGGAAGATTGAAAGCGCCTTTCGTTTCGACTTCAGGAGTGTAGAATTTGAGACCGATCGTGCGGGCTTCATGACAGACGTGAAGAATGGGGGGTACATTCTTGGCCTGCGAAAGTGTCATGTATTTGAGGTACTCTTCAGGGACATATTGAGACCAAGTCAATTCGTCGGACGTGATACCGAGCTTTAGATGTGCCCAGATATCAACGGTTTTGGGATCACCACAGGCTACCAGCTCCCAAATATTCAAGCGTATTTCTTTCGGAATGTTCGGAAAGCAAGAGAATACTGGCATGTCGTTGTTGCGCTTTTCCTCGCCATGTCCTGCTTGAGAATTTGGCTCTGCGGTGGAGTTTGAATTGTCGCCACGGCCGTTGATGTTGCTTCCATGATCTTGGTACATAGGTCGATAGGGCATAGCTGAATCTGCCTTCCACATGTAAAGACAATGTGTCGATGTTTCGTCATTGTCTTGAACGGCGGGAAGATTCGACATCTTGGGTCGTTGAGTGGGGAATGCTCTCAGCTGGACTTCGCAGATGTACAGATTCTCAAAGTCCGTGGTGTCCGTTCTGCCTTCCTCGGTCAGAAGAGACGAGAAGGCCTTGTTCGCAATGAGTTGAGATTGTTCTAGTTGATGGAGGTAGTATTGGTGAGGTGGTGTCTTGTACTCGTTGTAGATGATAACATCAAAGGTTGCAGCAGGTATCTGCTCTTGGGGCTTGGCTTAGCTATAATACAAAGTGAAGATTTACCTCCTGTCTAACTAAAAAGCCTCAGGTGAATCTCGTAATGAACTTGTCCCAAAACGTGGCTCTATCACCCAAGGTTGTGAGTCCACGGGAGAATTCAAGAGACCAGGCTATTACTCTGTAATGTTCTACAACAAAAAGGTATTGCTATACAAGTCGTCTAGGAAGTACATGACAACTGAATTATAGAAAGGTACACCTAGCATCCCTACTGAAAAGAAAGGGGGGAGGGATATCTAACTATACAAGCCCTTGGATGAAAGCGAGAAAATTTGGATTTGAGGCGCTACTCAAGCACACTCAAAGGGACTCGAAGTGAAGCTTTACACAGGCGTCTTCCAGAAAAAATAAGGAAACATACCTACACCTGCAACAATACTCTCATACTCATCCATGATAGTAAGTAACCTAACCCGAGCACCAGAATCAGGACCATCACCCGTATGCGGATCCCGATTACTATTAACCTCTAACAAGTTACATGTTGAGTTCTCAAGACATCCCGAACCTTTCAAGTAAGTCTAGCAGAAGCTTGAAACAAGCACTCCAATACACATTCACATAGTTCATACCGTCTCTCAAATCCCCAGCACAATATACAATACACAGGGGTTCGTCTCAGTGGAGATGAAGGTACCTAGTTGGTGGCAGTCAGACTTTCTAGGTATTATTGTGAATCTGTGTATCCGCCAAAGTTTTCGCTTTCACGTCTCCCAAGGGCAGAGGAAAGAGGAAAGAGCGGTTTGCCATTTTGGGGATGTTCGCTTGTGTGGCTCTGTACGGTCCTTCCTCGCGATTGCGAGTCTTGAGTTTTGGATGGATGTAATGTAGGGTAGTGTAGGTATCTTACGGGTAGAAGAAGGAAGGTGCGAACGTGACATGCAGTTACCAACCCTTAGGTAAGGTTCCAGAACTTGCGTTCCGCGAACTGCTAGGTAGGCGGGTAGAGAGTTAGGCATACCCAGGTAGTTGTATACGAGGCCTCTCACCCCACAGAACCTTAGAAGCCAAAGTGATTGGTCGAATATATAAGCGAAAGTCTTGATGCCGGAGTTTGGCAGTGCTCTGGGGTCCTTGGAGTCGTACTGTACATAAGTGTCGATTTGAAACCAGTCCTCCTCTCTCAACGCTGACAATAATTATTATTATTATTATTATTCCTTTTAACGTGCTGTGTGAGTCTGAGACTATAGTAGCACGGCTGGGGGTTTCCCTCCAACAGATGAGTAAAGCTGTACTAAATACATGTTTGAGAAGGGGGTTATGGTCATTACAGTTCTTGGGTTGTTGGAAGCAGCTAGGCTTCTGGTTATGACAAAAGAAAAGTTGTTATGTTGTAGTACGCCCCCTCGTTTCACGCCCTGTACGCTACACTTCCTCGTTCTCGTCTTCCTCGTCCTCGTCTTCCTCGTCCTCATCTTTGTTCTCATCCTCAGTTGCGCGTTGTGTGTGCCATATTCTAGTGGCGATTTTGGTGGTTCGAATAAAGTCAAGTGTGGCCTCGACTCCTTTGGCGGTGTGAAGGAGGGATTTCATGGTGAACTCTCGAATATGATGCTTGAGGAGGTTGCGCTTTAGTACTTTCCTAGCATCCCCAGTTTCTGGACAGCTAAGAAGGAGGTGAGTGGGAGTCTCTTGTCTTCCACATCTACAGCGGTTGTTGGTAGTGTGGCCGAGCTTGTGTAGGTATGATTTGAAGTATCCATGGCCTAGCTTAAGCTGATAAAAGGCGCTGGCTATCTCTCTTTTTGTTCCTTGGGGGACGCAAGGTTTCGACAGAATCTTCCATGGGAATTCCCTTCGATACGAGTGTTGGTTAGTTGATGGTTCTGTGTGCCGGGGGGGTGTAGTAAGCTTTTGACGCCATTCTTTGTTCTGGGTCTGCCTGATCTTGACTCCTAGCATAGCAAAGCTAGTGAGTTGAGTGGATGGTTGGATTGTGGTGGCGGCTTTTGCAAGCTTGTCTGCTTTCTCATTTCCTGGAATGTCGGTGTGACCTGGTACCCAGTGAATTGTGGTAGTAGCTCCCTTGCTAACTGCCTTCCGGGCAGCTGTGATAGCTCTGATTTGGCACTCTTGCCCTGGGTTATCTGATGTGGTTTTTAGCCTCCGTAAACCTGCCTGGTTGTCGGAGTAGATGTGGAAATGGATCCCTGGTCTAGCGTGCTTGGCAGCGTATTCAACTGCTAGCGTGGCCCCTTCAACTTCACCGTTGTAGACGAGCTTGTTTGGTCCAATGTTGACTTTCTTTTCGTAGTGGATTCTGTTTGATTGAGGTGAGATTACAGACAAACCTACCCCAATTCCTTGGCTATTTTCTGTTGTAGAGGATGCATCTGTGTAGATGAAAATGCTGTTATCTGAGTTGTTTTGGAGTAGACGAAGGTGAAGTTTAGTTTCCTCTTCT
>CAJVRM010000063.1:54760-88389 GCA_911693285.1 Hymenoscyphus albidus | reverse complement strand
CCCCCCCCCGACCCCCCGAAAGTTGGCTGGACTTTCCCCTACGAGCCTTATACGCTCTAGCTAAGCTTTTCTTTAGGAGTGGGATAGATGTTGCTTTAAACTTTTGTCTAATAATGCCTTGTATTACCTCCACCTAGCACTATCTTCCCCACATTCGGATGAGTTCTGACCAGATCCGGTAGGAAGGACTGGCGGAGCCAATTGAACAAAATGTCCGGAATTCAGAAGCTACCAGCGCACGGATCAGAGATGAACGAGCTCGCCATCGCTTAAGCATTTAAGCGAGGGGGGACGGACGGAAGCTTAGCTCACTGCTTTTATATCAGCTCATAAGCACGTTGCGGAGAGCTGGGTACTTGATATTTATTGACCGCTGATTCGGGAGTAAGTAGATAACTGCTATTACTGGCATCTTCCGCTTCCTCTAGCTCCCTCCTTTCCACTTGATGGAAGAATTTGATTGTTCCGAGAGCGTCTATTACTTGCATATGACCAGGAAACTGCTTTTGTAGCTCACATTCATAAGGACATGGGTAAAAACAAATACATTGTTCTGAGGGCTTCATAGCTCTTATCAGATAGAGTTTTTATTTATCCTCAATACCTTGTTAGACGATACTCTTACTCTTGGAAACTGCTGCTGGTTGCTCCCAAGTACGCGAACCTATGTTTTCTAAGAGTAGAAGAAGATCTGAGATGCCATGGATCTCTTTCACACGTTCAGAAGTTGAAAGTAATGATATCTTGATCTCGCTTGTACGTTCTCGAGAATACCAGAGTAAACAAAATATTATTCTCTGATGTCTTAAAAAAAGCCCCCACCCCCCTAGGCTCCTCTCCAACTAAGATCCCCTCCCGCTTCTATCCAAAACCTTCTACTATCTAATTAGTATCTATCTTCCACCAATATTAAACATTACTTAAGGATGTCCAGGACAACTGGTTCCAATACAGCATCTGACAACACCCCTGGTGCAGATGTTATTGGCATTAGCACCAGGGTCACGAGGAACAGTGAAAGCTTGATGAGCACAAGTAGCAAAGAATTTAGAAGGTTGAGCATTATCGAAATCCTGGGTTCTCTGGGGGTTTCTATAGTTTCAAAAGTTAGATTGAAGTTCAAGGAATGGTCTGGTTGGAGAATTGAGTACGTACTTGCAAGATCCGACACGGTTATCGTTAGGGCAGGAGTTGAGACCCCAGAGGTTCTTGTTGCATCCGGTGACGACGTGTCCGACCTCGTCACAAGAGCAAACAATAGGAACGGAGAATCCGGAGCTGAAATTTCAGGTTAATTTTGAAGACTTATGATGAGGGGAGTTTGGAAGAGCGCTTACACATAGGAAACATCAACATCAATGATAGCGCCAGATCCGACACCAGCTTGTGCCACAAAGGATCCTTCAATCAAAGACTCGTCACCGACGATTTTTCTTCCACCGCCGTTCTCAACGACAGCGATGTTTCCAGCCCAGCCAGTTGGGACGGCAAAAGCAGCGCTGGCACCGTTCTTCAAAACTCCGTCTGCGACGTTACCAGAGATGGCTCCTGGACCACCTTGGTTCTAGTCTTGCTATTAGATAGGCCAGATGAGTTAAATTGAGTAACTTACATGAGCATGTCGGGTATAAACGTCCTTTCCGAACTTGTTGATCACTTCAATTACCAACTGGGAAGCGGCACGTTTTTGAGGTGGTGTTGTTGGGGATGGGGCCAAGGGAGCGACGCCATCGGCATGGGCAATCGCTCCATGTTTGTGCGGGTAGTCAGCTTTGTCAATGACAGCTTCTTCGCCGATAAGAGGTCCCAAGCTTGGAACGGCGGTTTGCTGAGGAAGAGCAGCGATGGAGGATGCAATGGCCAAGAGAGCGGCAATACTGAGTTTGGAAAACATCTTGTACTTTAAAGATTGGCTTTAAAAGATCTATGAAAGTCTATTTGGAGGAAAAATTAAATCTAAATTGTGGAAGTGGAAAAGGAAAAGAATGAATGTTGGTCGCTGATGAGCTGTTGAACTGCTGTCCTGTGGATGATTCAGAAATCGTTTGCCAAAAGGAAAGCTCATAGCTTTATACAAGCTCAACTGTATACTTCGCTGGTCTAGAAGGATTTCAACAGATTAGCAAGCGCCACGAAATGGTCGTAAAAGCTCACATTGCATAGTGTATGCTTCATTCAGGTTCCAGATCCTTCGTGCATCGTGGAAAATCGATAAAACTAGGATAAGACGCTGATGCTTTCATTCTAAGCAACGTTCCGTGGGACGAGCCGCAGGAAAATTCGGAGATATTTCACTGCGCCAGTACACGTTCCCACGATAATGGGATCTTTCCGAGGTTGACCACCTGGGTTGAGGCTAGTAATAAACCCTTGGACGCATCCTCCAAGCCGCAGGACGCTTTTCTCGACTTGAAGAATGATTCCAGCCCGCGGACCCTCCGTATTCTTTACAATTCATTATCTTCAGAACTGGAAAGAGATTACGCGATGATTTTCTTACCTCGGTTTTGTTGTGTGATCTGTTCAGCCCATTCTGCACGAGGTTTGGTCTTGAATCATTCGTGCGCAGCAAAGCCAAGACTTGGAAATAGCACATTTTTTCAAGGAGCCTTTTGACTTGAAGCGAAGAGAGTAAAAAATTCATGAAATACTAGATGAAAATAGATTTAAAGCGTAAATACAAATACTTCAATGGCCAATAACGTAAAACCAAGAGCTCTGAGTGTAGTCGTACATGTAAGCCAAACGTTCCTTGGGGGCTCATCTGATTCTGGGGTACATTCAGCCTTACTTACTGTGTTGGGATTTGCTGATATTCTGACAAATTGGTCACCAGCTTCGGTGTCATTTGGTAATCGGGGAGAGGTGCGAAGTTCCGGGGGCGATGTTACAGCCATAAATCCCACGATGAAGGTGATCTAGAATAGGATTTTACGAGATAGCACATGGGCTTGCAGGGACGAGATCCAAATAAGGATGTCGGAAAACCGAAGTCTGACCATACTTCTGAATTCGAAGCGACCAGGTAATCGGAACATTCCAAATTCCAATGTATTTGGAAGAGAAAACAAAGGCATTTTTGAAAATACATCTGAAGCGCACCGACTTTGCTGTCCAACTATACAGTTGTTGGTGTTTTGAACTCGCGTACTTAGTGAACCGAAAAGATTGCTGCGAAGTGCATTCCGCCTAAAGCTTAATTGCTACAGGGGGTATATAATGGCATTTCAGGAATCACTAAGCCTCAATAAGGAATGGTGGCCTGTCGATCAGGTAATCTTACCTTGATGATACTATAGACCGCTGTTAAGCCAGCGGCGTGGGTTTTGACCCTTCCTTTAGCGACCAAGAACCGTCCAACTGCTAGGGACACGCGGCCGGGTGAACCCGCCGGACTCAGGTCCAGAAGGTCTTTCTCGGTAGTCACCATTATCGTGAGGCCTGGAGCGCGAGTTTGTAGGATTCTAATACCAGGTCGCTATCGCACCACGATTCTAAGGGAACGGCGGGGTATTTTTGCCTTTACCCTCATCTCGGTTCCTATCAATCTTGCAGCATCTCTCATGTGGATGGAATGTAAGTATCGGAATCAGCGGAATTAGAAAGCTCTGAAAGGAGATGGAAGTGAGACTTTTCCGGATGTAAGTTGGACTATGCGGATGGAAGACCAAACAGAGCAAACGAGGAGATGGTCATGTTGGGTTGATGGCCTGACTATTGTGTCACGTTTATATCACGTGACAGATATGGAATCTAACTTCTCCTTTTTGGACGAGATTGTTCACTTACACCGTAGTTTTGGAGATCTCTGATAGAAGATACATGGCAGTTTTCATTCTGCATCTTGTGGGTTGGCTGATGGATAAGACAGCGTTGTTAACGTGATGTATCAACAACCAACGACACCGTTAGACGATCATTGCTGCCATAAAGCCCTCAGAAAACCACTTTTTTTCGAGATAATAAAATGAGACAAATGCTTCCTCCTTGATATTCACCTTAAGCTTCAGTTTTGAACTTTAGATAGTGAGTCACGCTAACGACATCTGTTAGTAACCTTACTTCGACCCCGCATCCCTCTCCATTGCATTTAAATCAATACCAAATCAACAACGACAACTTCACAAAACCTGAACCAAGCCACGACGCAATCACTAATTACACGGAGGAACGCAATATTTCAAACTATTCTTTGATATGGGTCCCTCGCTAGATCATATACTCATTCTTCTCCCTTACGAAACTCTCAATTCCCTGCCCTCTTCTCTGACTGACAACTTCACCATCTCACCTGGAGGCGCCCACTCCGATGGTCTCACCGAAAACAAACTCATAATCTTCCGTGATGGTTCCTACATCGAACTCATAGCCTTCACGCCGTTCGCTGACGAATCTGGTGGACGATCAACCCACTGGTGGGGTAACAAGAAAGAAGGAGAGTTTATTGATTTCGCGCTCACTGCCGACTCCAAAACTGCCGATTACCAGCGGACTTTGAGGGTGTAAACTCACGACTCGGTGGAGTTTCTGGAATCCAGTATGAAAAGCCCAGAGCGGGAGCGAGAATTAGACCTGACGGCCAGAAAGTCGAGTGGTTTGTTACTTTTCCGAAGATTGGTGGTGAAAGTGGGATTTCTCAACGGGGGGTTCTGCCTTTCTTTTGTCATGATGTTACCGATAGAAGATTGAGAGTCCCGCTTGATGAAGAAAACGTTACACATCCGTGTGGTGCGCTCGGTGTTGAAGGATTTAATGTGTTTGTTGGTGAGAAGGAAGCGGACCGGTGAGGGAGAGGTACGGCAAGGTTCTCGGGGTGAAAGATTTGATCGACGGAAGCTTTGAGGTGCCAACTTTAGAAGGTGAGGGCTGCTCGACCTCAATTAGTGTGCACGGAGTACTGCAATAAATGGGAGCCTTCACGGATAATTTGGAAGAGAGAGGGGGTTTGATTTTCGGCGAACTTGCTCTACATGGGCGTGTCAAGGAGGGAGAACGCTCAGGAAAGAGAGTTCTTCATTCTATGGATCCAGTAAATATTAGGCTTGGTTGTATCACTTTGCACTTAAGTTCTGTTGGATAATTCTAAGAGGCATGGGCATTGTTCCTTCCTCTTGAAGAATTCTATAGTGTTAGAAGTTCCAAAGTACCTCACTCAGCCAGCTAAGCTTAGTGGTAGAATCAAGAGTTTTTGCAATCATTGTTTGAAGCTTTCAGGCATACGATATTGAGTTTACATGAGTGTATGTATGGCATACTAACGACTATCTGACCAAAGATTCACACCGACTCTGTTTTTTTTCTCTTGTAGGTCAGGAATAAAAAACAGCAGGAAATAAATTGGAGATTGTCATCATCGGACGGCATAATCGAAACTCCTATGTAGCTGTAGCCGCTTCAAAAAACTGTGATGTTATTGAACACTGCTGCATCAACAGGCCATTATATCAACGCTCTCATAGTGAATGATAAACCACTGTTTACTCTAGGATTTTATATACAACATCTTTAGAAAATGGCGGCAGACGTGCGAACTGGATGGATCGCAAGGGGAGAAGCAGAGTTGTCTCCAGATATCTAAAAGAAAGACGAGAATTTTATAATGATATGTATTGTAAATCTAAAATTTTACTGTACTGATAAAGGTGCTGAATGTTAAAGTTTCGATTGACCAGAAAACCAATGCGTTGGACCCTGTTCCGAAACACCTGCAATATTTTACCCCTCCCTAAACAGAATCAATTTGACTCTCATCAGATAGTAACTATTGTTTGGGACTGAGAGGTAAAGCACGCCGCGCCTCTCAATCCAAGTGCTGCAATATTTCACCCGATGACATCAAAATAGGGTGATCTGAAGATGGTAGGTAGATACTAAAAGAAATCTCAAGAATGTCCTTCGCTAATCCCCTCCAAAGGTTCCGTGCCAATAGTTAATAAGGCTTAGGCCACGCTTAACTAGCTTCAATACATACCGAGTGTGGCATTTTTGAGTTCTTCTACTATTGAGTCTGGGAACCGCATAAAGGGGAATTCTCTCAGAAGTCTTTTTTAGAGAATGAGTTTGTATTCTTGAGAAAAGAACACTTGTTTTGAAGTAATTGACTACGGACTTTGTAATGACTCTTACTAGATTGTGGTGAACTCGCTTGCATCTAACGAGAAGCACACCAGAGTCTTAGGTGGTGTATAGAGATATTAAGGTTAAAGTCTACAGCGGATTATAGTATCTACTTAGCGTAAGGTCAAAGAGCTACTTATGTTACTTCAAACCCCTAAAAATAAGGTTAATCATTTGTTCCTTTAGACTACATTTATATATTCCTAATTCCCCTAACAAGCTTGTACTCCTACTATTTACCAGTAAGATTTAATAAAACTTTATAATCAGATATAGTATATTTACAAGTGGCTCAAGATTTCTGAAAATGGAATGAATAAACAAGATTCACCAAATAGACTTTCATCAAACCTGTCAAGCAAGATCATTATAAACAAAAATTCAGATATGATCTTATTTAGTAGTAATCTAGATAATGCTATTTAAACAATGTTGTCTGAGATCAATTGTACAATGATATTAAATGAGGTTAGTATGTACATGTCTATCATAAGCTGACTCTATGTTTGATGAATAAAACGTAAGATTACATTGTCCTAGGACGTTATTGGTCTGGGGATATACCTCCTCCATGACCATCCGTCAGTGAATGTCTGTTAACTTATCAGACTTCAAGGGTTGCTTTACATACTACTCAGACAAGCAGCTATCCTACGATATCAGTGAATAATACTTTGTGAATTGATGCCACGTGATAGCTGATAGGCTAAGCGAGCACACCCTGTCGGAAGTCAATTGACCGACTAGTATTAAATTCTATTCAGAGCAGGCCAAATCAACCTCCTCGCACTTCTAGCTCTCAACCACACTCTTTGAAAAGCGATCTGATCTGCCGCAGATATCAAACTCATCCCACAATATCTTCTGCGACACCGCTAAGCGAGAATTTGGAAGCGAAGGATTCATCAACCTCTTTATAAAGCTACCCTCAGACATCGCAACTCATCATCATCATGTGGTTCCTCTCATCAAAGAAGAAGGACGAAACACCCCAAGAGCAACCAAAGGCAGAGTCCGCCACTCCTCACGAGCCAGAACCCCCAAAGGCTTATGTTATCGGATGTAAACAAGGCGAACCAAAGATCCGTGCCGTCGCATTATTGACCTCTACGAGCTTTGAGCTCAAATACGCTCTCGACCACACAGTCGACAAGGAGCAAGAGGATCAAGGCTGGAATAACTGGTTGTTGGATGCCCTTGACGGGATGTTCGCGCCTACCATGGGAGGTATCAAAGTAAGCGACATCGACCTGGATACCGACTTGTTCTCTAGCTCCACCGAAACAATTCTTGTACCAGATATGAGCGACGAAACCAAGTCCAAGTTGATCCTCGAATACCTCCAACGAAAGGCCCAAGAAGAAAGTGGACGTTCCTCTACTTCCCGTGGCTCTGCTTCCGATGACGATTTCGAGTTTTGCCGATAGTGTGTATGTACCCCAAATACAATTCTAGAAGGCGAGGATATTAACCATTCATAGGTGCCTCCTCTTCGGACTGTCACACAATACCCCATTCATCCATTAAAAACTTACTTGCATCCTGGAAATCACGACTTACTTCCGGCAAAGGACGAATGGATTAAGGAAAGTTTGTATGGGTTCAGCGTGCTACATAGTATATGTTGAAGGAAGACATGTTGGGGAAATGAGGTACTCGAAGTTCAGACTGGTTTCGAGTGTATCAAGAAGGATGGTCGGATATTGTGTTATTGAGACGATGGACACCGGTTTACCCTGTTGATCTTCCGATTTAGAGAGAGATTTGAAAACAAATAACACTCAAATTGTAAATTTTACTGGCACAAATAAGTGAACTTCTGGCTCTCTCTCTCTTCCCATGAAACCCCATTGAGAAATCACTTTTTAATTCTCCGGGGGAGAGTACCATACGAAAGGGTATTCCCTCGGAGAAGAAGGGGACGGATTTGATCTCTGCAAACCTCTACCAAGGAATCTTTGTTTGCGTAAGTGAATCTAAGATGACTCAAGGACTTACGAATATAAGTCCGCAAATTAGTAACCGCTATCGTTCTTAAAAGACTTGAGTCATGTTCGGTGGTATCTTCAAGATGGCTGACGAGCTAAGAATCAACTCCCTTGACATGATGACGCTTTAAGTCATTGTAGCTATAATTTTACTCTTTCTAGTGGATCCTGACGAACATGAGTATGTATTGCGACATATTTGACTTGCCACGAAGGTTTAGCACCATTTGCTACTGCAAAAAGCCTATTGACGATTGATTAGATGTTACAGTTTGCCGATTTGTAGATCCCCATTGAGACTCACATAGTATGGTCACATGAGCCCTGGCGTGATAGAGTCAGAAATATTGATACCATAATTATAGCCATCTCTTCTTGCCAATCCCTCATCTTCAAGTCACTATCACTCTTTTTTTCGAGCGTTCAGAACTTAATATTTGCTTACGCTTTACGAAATCATGCCGAAAACTGAGCGCTCCGACCGAGTGGAGCTAACTCTTGAACAATTCAACAAATGGAGCTTGAA
Organism: Hymenoscyphus albidus; assembly: GCA_911693285.1. Classification (NCBI taxonomy): domain Eukaryota; kingdom Fungi; phylum Ascomycota; class Leotiomycetes; order Helotiales; family Helotiaceae; genus Hymenoscyphus; species Hymenoscyphus albidus. The sequence continues at coordinate 79,758 of CAJVRM010000063.1, read as the reverse complement.
AGGTTCAATTTACGTTGGATGGCTTTCAGAAGATCGGAACATACGCGTTGGTGCGACATTGTTGTCAGGTTCGGATGGGGAAGGGCATCTCGAATACCATATCCTCTACAGAAAACCGGCCAATCCTTCGCACGATAAGTATGTCCGGGATCTTTTGCTCGATCGTCAGGATGAAGGCAAACTTTGCGTGGACTCACTTGACGTGATTCTGGACCCCAGAGTGTTTCCTGGACATAAGAGCTCTCTTCGTAACCTGACCAAAAGGGCCCAAGACAAGCTTGTGGTGGAGTTTCTTATTGGGCGATTTTCATTGGAATTTGGAGATGAAGGTAATGATAGCGAACATCCTGGCTAAAACAAACATTTGAATGCACATTAACAAATGACGCAGCAGTACCTCGATTGTACCCACCTTCTCCCGATTTGGAGCAACAAGTATTGATACAAAATGACAAGATATCAAAGCTTATTATTGAACTAGTGAATCTAGAATACCGATTTAGATATGTGGAAGAAATTGTCAAAGATTTAGAAGATACCAGGTAGACGAGAAAATGTATCTAGTTTATTGAAATCTGTACATCGGCTCCGCAAATCAGGGCTACTGTGTTTATATATCAACGTATTTGAAGCCAAGAAAAACAAGTAACAGGAACATGTTTACAGACTAAATACATAATTCAATTTTTAATAGAGAAGTAACCTGAAACTCTCCACAAATTACATTATAGCTTGCATAGTTTAGACATACTGAGCTGCAAAGTACAACTTGCTAATCATTATTTATTACTTTTGTTACAGTCACATTAGATTTAAGCTTCAAAAGTTTAAAAAAGTTTAGAAAGGTTTATAAAAGTCTGTACTTAGGATTCTACCTCGGAATCGTCTATAAATTCGATTGCACCCCTACAATCCTGTGACGGTTATGGTCACGAGGGCTGGATGTCACATGCTCGCTTAGCGAGGCGCTAGCGCGCACGACCTGTATTTAGTTCCCAGCTCTCTCGAGCTCTCCTTCTTTCCTCGTCTTTTGTCCTAAGAATAGAGTGTTAATTGTTCTGAGTTCTACCTGAAGCACGTCTGTCACATTACAAAAGACCCTTAGTTGAGGCTAAGTATCCCAGGTCTAAGTTCACGTTCACGTCCAAGTTCAGGTCCACGATCTTACGTCTCAATTCTCACGATTTCTACCACTTTCTTGTGCGCAAGAACCCTACACTTTACAACACGACGAAACCTCTTCTTTTTTCGACTTCTCTACAATGGATGCCCTTCAAGTTCAGTCCGCCATCGCTGAGTTGCAAGCTGAAGTCCAGCGACAGCGCGACGAGATTCACTTACTCCGGTCAAGAACATCCGCAAAGCCTAAACCTTCCCTCCCAGACCCTGACAAATTCACTGGCCAGGCTCATAAATTCGACACCTGGCTTCCCTCAATCAAAGCAAAGCTACGAGTCGACGGTACAGCTATTGGAGACGCTATTGCGCAGTTCTACTACGTCTACCTCAACCTTGACTCCCACGTCCAAGCCATGGTCCTTCCACAGCTCTCTCAAGCAGAAGACACCCAAAGCTGGGACTACCAAACAATCCTCGAACAGCTCGCGCGCGTGTACGACAATCCAAACAAGGTACAGGAGGCGGAAGACAAGCTATTTGCCCTCAAGCAAGGTGCTGACTCAGTCCCTACATATATCGCCAAGTTTGAGCGTGTCCTTTACGAAGCAAGAGGTCAGGACTGGCCAGATGTCAACAAAATTTCCACCTTTAGGAATGGCCTTAATTCTACTCTTCGCGGACGACTTTCTCAACAACTCAACCTACCTCGCGATTATACTACATTCATACGCGTCGTACAACAATTAGCAGGCCGCTTCTCTTCGTCTACACAACCTACACAGTCCTACTCCTCTGGCAACCACCACAGCGAACCAATGGACATAAATGCTTTTAGCATCAATTCCATCGACCCATCCTCTCCTCCACGCGCTCGCTCTATTTCCCCTGAGCGTAGAGATCAATATAGAGCTGAAGGCAGGTGTGTACGATGTGGCTCCTTGGAACACTGGGTCAACGATTGCATACTCCGTCCTTTCTCACCAGGACCACAAGGAAGGAAATCAGCCATAGATTTGGGGGATCTACCAGCTGGGGAGGCATTCCCAAAGCCAGTACGAAAGCAGATTGCAAGACCAGGCAGAGTAGTAATAGCAGCTATGAACGACAATGCTTACGATAGCGCGGAGGTAGATTCGGACGATCCTGACCATCCAGATGCCTGGCAAAAGGGTATTTTTCACAATTAGTTCAGATTTTCAACGCTCGGGGCGAGCTCTTTTTAAAGGGGGGGGTGATGTGACGGTTATGGTCACGAGGGCTGGATGTCACATGCTCGCTTAGCGAGGCGCTAGCGCGCACGACCTGTATTTAGTTCCCAGCTCTCTCGAGCTCTCCTTCTTTCCTCGTCTTTTGTCCTAAGAATAGAGTGTTAATTGTTCTGAGTTCTACCTGAAGCACGTCTGTCACAAATCCGGTATACCGTCTCTATTGTACATATTATAGGTTAAGTCCTTATATATATATACTTCGTACTCTCTTTTAAGTCTCCTATCTTTCTTCCTTGTTGCTCTTCTCTCCTTAACCCGTTAAATTTACTACTCTCGCTACTCTCTCTCCTTTACTCGAGCCGTTTCTTTTACCGTCTCACGTTCCTCCTCCCTAGCTCTCTACTCCTCTACCTCCTTATATTACCGCTTCTCTTCTATCCCCTCCTCCTATAACTTCTCATACCTTCTTTTACCTTTACTACTCTCGTTGTAGCCTATAGAGTTCCTACTCCTCAAGGAACTCTTAACGTATAATTCTACAGCTCGTAAGGTAAGTATTAAATATAAGGCGGATACGCTCCTTACTTTGTAAAAACCTGTCTACGATTTCCTAAAGGTCTAGGTCGTCGCTATCTAGGAAAACCGCGATAATTTCGTTTCGTTCTCGAGGGGTGATACGTACCGCTATATTACGTAGGAGAGCAGGGCAAGGAGAGTAGGGCAGTTAGTTAGTAGATGTTCTTAGGGCTAGGTAGTAGTATATAGACGAGATAAGTAGTTGGCAGATGTTCTTAGGGCTATATAGCGTTATTGATTTGAATGATTAGTTGTATAAGGTAGTAAAAAGGGGTAGTTCTAAGCATAGACTTTTATAAACTTTTTTAAACTTTTGAAGCTTAAATCGAATGTAACTGTATTTGCCAACAGCCAGTAACTTGTAGGTACAGTACAATTACAAAACAGTAAATGAACTCAATTCTGCTCACCACTTATAGTCATCTAGTCTGACCTCACACAACCTCTATGCCCCTCCAAAGGATATACACTAGACAATAGCGGCAAGAATTCTCAATTTAGCTTTCAATACGCTGTTCAAGATCCGCAACAAACCCCAAACAGAATTTGGTTCATTCTTATTACCAGCACTGAGACAGCATGATCCTTAGTGCTCGGGAGCACAATGAAATTGGTACGAGATTATAAAATTGGTACCAAAAAAGTCTTACGTACGACGAGAAGTACAGTTTTAGTGCGAAGACAAAGTTGATTCAGTTCAGCCATGATCTGGTTACAACTCATGGGGGTGAAGGCATTGCTGTCTATAAAGAGTTCCTTTTGACGGAGAAGGTTATGGTTTTTTTAGTGATGGGTGTCCTTGAGGAACTGGACAAGAAAACTAAGGAGCCTGGGGCTTGAACTAGCGGTTTTCCAAATTGTAGGAATTTATCCAATCTTTTTTGAGGGGTTTTCATGTTCGAATGAAAGCTGTTCTCTAGAGCGATTCTTTTTTCACGCAGTCCTATAGATCTCTTTATCCCAACCTCGTGAGGCGTCATAACATCAGATCAGCCCTGCCTGAGTTATCCAACACCATCCTAGCTGTAACGCAGATGCCAAGAAACCAACCAGCTGAGGAGACCAAATACTGCAACCAAATTAGGGTTCCACATGCCATAAATCTGGTTTATACACAGGCGCATATCCACCCCTCCTCAATATGCGAAAGTTGAGATACGCGAATTTCCCAAATAGGGCCCTTGCGAAAGGATTAAATACGTGTACCATTCATTCATTCCTCTCAGAGTTCTTGGAGAATATTGCGAAGCCCTCGCGGGACCAACAGTCCCAGTTTGTTAGTATTACATTGTGCCACAAAATGCTTTGTCGTTCCTGTTGTATGTCCTTTGTTCAAACAAGGCACAGGTTGGTTGAATCAATCACTTACATATTCCACTCTTTTTTCATATTGATGTCAGTACCAACACGATATCCAAATCCTTCCTCAGTTCATTTCTTCTTTGTGAGAAATTTTATAAGTAGGGGCCCTCTCTAGGCCGTAATTTAAAATTTTATCCATCTCTCTACAAGAAGTGTTTATTCAATCTTTTCCGAATACTGCCATCAGAACTACTCTTACTCATAGCTCTACATCTTTACCAATATCTTTAAAACCACAATATGGCAGACACTATTGCAGAATACAGATCCACTATGGAAACTTTGCAAGAATTCACCAAAGGCTTCTCATTTGTGGACCAGATACATCTTGTGGTAGCTTATTACCGCGTCAAAATTCGAAGACCTGGAATACTTCCATCGTGGGACTTGGTCAATGAAGAACTAAGAAAGTTGGAGGGTGAAGAACCGTACGGTGAAGAAACTGACAGCGAAGAAGTGGACCATGAGAAAGTGCACTATGAAGAAGTGAGAAAGTTATATGGAACCATACTTGGTATGGAAATAGGAGAACGTAATGATATGGAGCAGAATGATAACTACCTTCATGCAGAGACACAGATGGCGGCGTTGGTCGTAAAGGTGGTTAGGAAGCTTGACAAACACTTAATGATGATGTTAGAAATTTATTAGGAGCTGAATGAATGCGAGAATAACATCGATGGATCTACCAGTACGTCATAAATTTATTAGATCGATTTAGAGAATTCAGGAGCTTGTTCAAAGCGCATCAGATATGTCAGTCCATGGTAATGTAAGTCTGTGAAGTGTCTCATTTACCCTGGATTCATGTTGAGATTAAAGATTCTCTGATGGTAAGCATCTTAGAAGAAGAGACTTTACTTAAGTAACTGGTTGGTGAAACAGCATCCCAGCACTAACATTGAACTACCAACACACTAACACCAACACCAACCCCAAGAAGTGACTCCACTCATAAAACTCTACAACCCTTTGTCACAAAACTTCAAGACCAAAAAGAAACTACCAACTGATTTTCAAATCTACTCATGACCTAAAATTATCATCCTAAAGGTGACACAAAGTGTCAAAGTCAAGAGACCCAGTCAGCCAGCTGAAAGCACCAAATAACTGACCCTACTACATGATTTGCAGAAAGAGAAAAATACTTCCAAAACATGGCAGTACATAACCCTTCAAATCTCCCAGAGAAGAAACGGAGAGTATGACTATTCTGTAAACATGATGAGTTGTTGGTTGGTAACCTCTGTGCCAACATTTGGTCCAACCAACATTACTTAAAACACTCCATAGACGATAAGCCCATCAAAATGATTTAGCAAGCATCCACGAACTCCACATGAATCTCCCACGGCACCAAGAATCCCAGCATATTCTTTTTAGGATAGTAACACCAACACCATGTGGATTTCTAGTTCTTTGTGAGGAGAGTTGTAGAAGTAGACATCCCCTCCAGTCAATGATAGTAGGATAACTTTTCAACGAGAAGCACTTGTACCATCTTCCAGGTTATAACATCACCATTAACACGCTCGATAGAATCTCCAGTTTTTCAATCCCAACAACTTCAATACCATAACACGCCAAAACCACGAACCTAGGCAAGAAGATTACTTGCGTGCGATCATATCACACGAAGATAATGGAATCAATTGATCAGGTTCCAAACGATTCAGTGGATTCGGAGATGTACAAGTGGTTTCAAATGGATGTCAAGGAACTTGATCTGAGGGGCAGAAGGTCGTATAACAGAAAGGACTACCTTTGTGTAGAAAAGGCGATGGCGAGAATGGTTCAGGATTGTATCCTTGGAATGCAGAGGAGAATTGGTAAGCACTGGGGCGACTCGGTCAGAGCTGAGGCGAGAGTAGTAGAGGCTACGGGGGTAGCATTAAAGGCTAAGAAGAAGCTCGATGAATTGAAGGCCAGGGTCGCATGTCTTTAGATGGTGGTTTGAAGAATTTAAAGGGCTTATCTAGAATATATTCGGATATGTGCTATAGTAACCCAAAATCTAGGTCTTGGTCAGTTGGACTGTTGTAACTACATTACTATAGATTTTAAGTATTAGATTATGGTAGTAGTAAATATATTAATCTATTCTATAATATACTTTTGTTATAGCTTTCGAAGGTATAGAACAAGCTGATTAGCAGATTTAGAATGAGAAGAATATAGGTTATAAATACTATAATAGTAGACCCATTACCTAACCTCATCTTCTTTGGTCTCTCAAAGGAATGTACTTGGTACTCCAAAGACTATCTTCGTCTACAGAGCAAGAAACCACAGTATTTATGTTCCTCAGAAATACCTGCCATAACCTAAGCGACATGCTTCCCCAAAGCATCCCCCAGTATCTCCGCAAGAGCAAGGACTTTCTCCTCCTGAAACTTGCGACCAACGACTTGAACGGCGACATGTGCACCATCATATAGTTCCGGATCATCTATCTCAAATCAGTAATCTTACCTACAACTTTCTACATCCAACGTCTCCACAAAAGCGAGAACGGGAAAACTCACAAGCCTCATTAACCCTCTCATCCTCATCACTAAATCCCTTAAACGCCGTATCCTTAACATCAACCGTCTTATCACAGATCGTGACCGGCAGCACTGCGGTCGAATAATCCAGTAAGTTGACCCAAGTCGTGTAACCTGGCATCACCCTCTTAGCCTTCTCACCATCTTTATACAAGAACTTCTTCCTATCCCGCCCAAAACAAAATCTCAGCCTCTAACTTGGAAATGTGGGACATACCATAGTACTCATACATATCTGGTCTCGCAGCCGGGAACGGCGCGACGGGGGAGATCACAGCATCGACTGGTCGTGCTGTGCCGGTGAGCGATGCGGTCGAGTTCCAGTACTCCATGTAGGACTTTTGGAATTGCCGCTTGGCGACGTTGTTTGCGGCGATTTGGGAGGCTGTGAATTGGGGTTGGCTTGTGCCGTAGACGGAGGAGATCTGGGTTGCCATTGGTTCGCCCGAGAGGGCGAAGGCTGCTTGGACTATGAGGTGTTAGGGTGAGGTGCTTGGTGGGGGATGGGGTTTTACCGTCTGCTGCCCCGTCGTAGATCCATGTTTTGAACTAAAACCTGTTAGTAGAGTTGGGTTGATATGGGATTGGATTACTTACTGCTACTTCCAAGCCTTCTTTGTGAGATGGAGGAGACCACTATACACCTCGGTAAATATCTTCTGTTAACACCTGAGGGAATCTTATGTTGCTTACCTCAATAACCTTATGTCCAAGTTTCTCAATAGTTTTGACAACAATATCAAGAGCTCTCTTCAGAGGTGGCTGAGGATGAATTACTCCATCATTCCTCATGATCCCAAAACACAACTGTCCACCACTCCCATCCTTCACAATATCAAGAACCACCTTCTCATGTTCATCCCTCCACGGAATCTCCGCAACAAGCGGATCATGCAACCAAGGATCCGTACTCAAAATCCCCTTGACCACCAACCTCAAAGCCCCCACAGAAGTAGCCAACGGCCCAACAACCGAAAGAATCGAATTCTGTCCATCCATACTATTCGCCATGCCCTCATACGGAAGTCGTCCACTACTAGGTCTCAAACCATACAATCCACAAAACGCCGCCGGAATCCTAATACTGCCTCCAATGTCGGTTCCGAAGCCTACCGGGCTTCCTTTGACACCGATGAGCGCGCCTTCTCCGCCGGAACTTCCGCCTGAGGCGAGATACCGATTTTTGGGATTCCAGGTATAGGAGATGATGTTATTGACTGTTTCGCCGGACATGAGAGTGTGTGGGACGCTGGTTTTGCAGAAGAGGATTGCGCCTAGGGAGCGGAGTTCTTTTACCATTTCGCTTTCGAAGGTCTTTTCTTTGCCTGTTCCTTTGACGCCTTCGAAGGTCCCTATCCACTGTTGAGATTTAGCATTGTATTTGCATATCAATTCATGTAAGCGACTAGGAATTGGACGTGCGTTTGAGGAACGGCTCATTATGAGTGCTCGGATATAAGAAGTGACTTACACCAACATAACCCATTGTCGTTTCAACATCCTTCACATGAAATTGGTCTTTCAAGCTGACTGGGAGACCATGAAGGGGTCCTAGTGGCTTTCCATGAGTCGCAAAATACTCATCTGCTCTCTTAGCATCTGCAATAGCAGCATCGAAAAATATCTCATGAAGACAGTTCAACTACCTCAATTAGAATGTGAATCAATATCTTCATCCGGAATTCTAAACTCACTAATTGATGAGCAAGTGCCGCACAATGGCAAAATGCCTCAATGACTTCCTGGGCCTTCCAGGCCCCGGTAGTAGTGTTCTTCACGATTCCAACTGCATCAGTTTCGGTGATTTCAATCTCTTTGGGGGAGAGAAATTGTTGGATGTATTTTCCAGTGACATCCTTTTGTTCCGAAGATGAAGGGATGGGTGTCGGTAATTTCCATGCTTCTGGAATGAGTGCGTTGACGGCGCTGCGTTTTGCTGCTGCGAGATCTTTCCAATCCATTTTACGTTTTTGACGAGTATCAATTGATTAATTCTGTATGCTTTAAACTGGAGAGGTCTAGAGCAGGATTTTAAATCAAAGGTGACATCTGGTAGAAAAGTCTAGGTTGAGATACAAAGTACCTTGTTAAAAAGGTGGGGTAGGCGTTACTGTCCACAGTGCCTGAACGTTATCAGTAGCATACAAAGGTGGGACCCAATCATATCAGAAAGTCTCTATTCTCAACTAACACTCTTACTAACACCATCGTCAATATCAGTAGAAGATTGCTCATACATCTGGCGAATATTGAGATTGATCCTCTTTTTGCTCATCCATCCGTGCCAGCCCGGGTACAACTTCCCGGGCCAGTAAGCCAAATAGTCCGGCGTAGTGTCTGGAATAATTTTCGGAACGCCGTGCCATGCGTATCGGCTTTCCCCCGCCATATATACAACATCCCCTGATTCCAATTTCAAAGTCTTTTGATGAAGCTCCCTGGTGACTTTGTCCTCGAGACCAATGATAAAAATGCAAGCACATCCCAAGCTGATACTTACCAACCCTCGGTCTGCCTCCTCACTAACATCGCGATGCACGCTCAATTTGTCCCTTGCAGAGTAAACGTTGATTATGGCAGCTTCCGGTACCATATCAGTAAAAATATGCCCTATCAATCTGGCGATAGTCTTTGAAAATTCGGGTGGTTTCCCCTCTGGATAAACTTTATTTGTCCAATCATATTGGCCACCAAGAGTGACCCAGTGTAAATTCTTTTCCAAAGCCGTGCGATTCAACATGGGTTTGTGCTCATCTAGATTTTTTGGTGAGAACGAAGAAGATTCAGGCTTGGTTGAGAAGAACGAGGCCCCGTTTTCAGGGTAGGAAAGATTGTAATGGAGATGAAAATTGGTTTGGTTCTCTGAATTTGAGAGCTCATAGTGCAAGAGCTGATCGAGTAAAGTCTGCTGAACAATGGGAGGGAAGAGCTTGGGCAAAACAACCAGACCTGAGAAAGATGTCAGAGCATTCGAATCAGCAAAGGCCCCATCCTTGGAAATGTTGGTAAAGTGATCAAACTTGACGCCTCGTAGACTGAAAAGAAATTTTGTCTACCTGGTATGTTCCTAGGGCTGTAGGCTGCATGGAAAGTCTCTTCCGACTTGAAAGATTTGACCAGCGGCTCTATAAGCTGGTTTGAAAATTCCTTGAACTCTGCTTCCGTAAAAGGCTTTCGATTGGATTCATCTGAAAGCTTTACGTTCTCAAGAGAGAAGGCGCTTGCCGACTTGGACGATGTAAATTCGTCTGAAAACTTTCCCAATGCCTCGAAGTCTCCAGCAAAGAGCACAGAGAGGTGCTCTAAGACAAAACGTGCAAACTCTGCATGTAAGGCATCGTCTGCTGTACTACTCGATACAGGTTTCGTAGAAGATGGTTCTGGCACCTCAAAGGGCGCTTTAGCCTTCGTCCAGGATTTCCATAGATCTTTCAGCTTCTTCGGTGCCTGTTGGTACGCATCGAGTGTTTCTTTGCCTTTGGGTGAAGACTTGGTGACGGTTGGTGATGCCGAGGCCATTTCCTACCCCGAAACCTCTCGGAATAACCTCGTCACGACACAAGTTTTGAGATTGACAGGAAAGCTACCAGTCAAGCTTCTGAAAGTCGAGTTCTGGTGAAATGAGATGCGGATGTGTTGGCACCGTGTAATGAGGCCGAGAGGAGTGAATTGATGTGGTACTGTAGGCGCAGGATCGGGGCTTCCCCGGCAAGCGAATCCCAATCGCGTTCGTTCCCTTGTTGACTTGTCTGCGCGCCAAAGTTTTGTTTACTGTATTTGACCTCTCAACACCACGACAACAACCACCAACGACACCCAGGACGGCATAACAGAATCGTAAGATCCCTCGACCATATCGACAATAAATACGACGTCTCTCCCTCCAGCCCTGTCTACTGCTGCCCTCTGCTCTTCCACTTTACCTTTACTTGCCACGCCCGATGCGTCCGTAATAACGTACCCAAAAACTGCCCCTCCTTCCTCACCGCCCCACCAGAACATCGCAAAGCAGAATTGCTGTTACTGCATCAATTACCCTCCACTTTCCTTTACGCCCTTCGTCCGCACATACACATAAACCAACATGGAAAACTACCAGAAGCTGGAGAAGATTGGTGAAGGTTGGTGCCGCTCTCCCAAAATGCGCCCTTGCCCCGGCTGCAGAAAATGCTGCACGCCAACACGGATCACGCATGCTAATTAAACCGTGTCTAGGAACCTACGGTGTTGTATACAAAGCCCGCGATCTCTTACATCCAGGCCGAATTGTCGCTCTCAAGAAGATCCGTCTCGAGGCCGAAGATGAGGGAGTTCCAAGTACCGCCATCCGCGAGATCTCACTCCTCAAGGAGATGAATGACCCAAATATTGTGCGCCTTCTTAATATCGTACATGCCGATGGACACAAGTTGTACTTGGTTTTCGAGTTTCTTGATTTGGACTTGAAGAAATATATGGAGGCTCTGCCCGTTTCTGACGGTGGTCGAGGCAAGGCTCTACCAGAAGGATCTGGACCAGACCTTGGACGACTTGGATTGGGTGATGCCATGGTCAAGAAGTTCATGAGTCAATTGTGCGAGGGAGTTCGATACTGCCATAGCCACCGAGTCCTCCATCGCGATTTGAAGCCCCAAAATCTACTCATTGACAGAGATGGTAACCTTAAATTGGCTGATTTCGGTCTTGCACGAGCATTTGGTGTACCCCTTCGAACATATACCCACGAAGTCGTCACACTATGGTACCGATCACCAGAAATTCTACTTGGAGGTCGTCAATACTCGACAGGAGTTGACATGTGGTCGGTTGGATGTATTTTCGCAGAGATGTGCACCAGAAAGCCATTGTTCCCAGGAGATTCCGAGATTGACGAGATTTTCAAGATTTTCAAGTGAGCTTCTGCCAATCAATGACTTGATCACCTATACTAACTATACCCAGGCTTCTAGGTACCCCAACTGAACAGGATTGGCCTGGTGTTTCTGACAAGACTTGTTTCCCCGACTTCAAAACCTCCTTCCCCAAGTGGCAACGCGACATGTCTGTCCCTCTCTGTTCCAACCTCGACGATGCTGGACTCGACCTCTTGGACTTGTTGTTGATCTACGATCCTGCAGGACGTCTATCCGCAAAGGCAGCATGTCGACACCCATACTTTGAGGATGGCAGTGCAGCATACTCAGGTCGGGGACTTGGACCTACATATACTCGGAATGGGAACAACGGATACCATTAAACAATGAAGCACTCTATTTGAATACTGCATTGCAATTCGACAGAAAAGAAATCATCACAACTTCTAGCACCTAGCTTGAGCTTGGATAGTCCTGGAAGAATAATCACACAATATTATTATTGGAGCATATTCAGATAATGGAAGCCAGACGAAGAAGCTAATGAAAAATGAGTCTACTCTGATGGGATCATCTAGCACACACGCCTGATTGTCTCCATACCAATTCCACCCTCTCTTCTCGTCTTCTCGACCAGCGGCACTCTTTTATTTTCCTTGCGTTTTTCTTGCTTGTTCTGGCAAATTCAAGTGCGCATTTCAACGATGGGATTGGGGGGAAACATGGGAAATTTGGGGGCATTGGGGCGTCACGCTGTTTTTCGTCTTTTTGCTTGCTCCGCTGTTGCCTTCTCTTTTCATTTTATGAAACACCTTTGTATTGTACAGATTTGGAGGTAGGGTGATGACAAAATGACGATTTGAGTATCGTGCTTCTTTCTCCCTCGTGTGTAATACCTTACAGTATGCAAACGAAAAAATGACCGCCATTCCAGAATCACATGGTTACTAAATGATTGTCCCTCTAGGTGATAACATTGTTATTTTGAATATCTCGACACCAAGGAAGCTCCCATTGATCAGAGTGACCAGGTTAAAACGTGATGATTCTTTGTTTAAGCTCTTCCATTTTCTATACCCTATAATACCTGGGGTGTGATGAATAACATCCCATACAACGAGCTATATCGCTCCCGTTCCATAAATTCCATATTTACCCAGTAACGCCCCGGCTATGTCATATTCATGCCTGTTTCGGTTCAAAATCGTATATACATATCCCCTACCCCATCATTCCAAGATTCCCGCGTAAGTACGTTCATGGTCGTGTACAACCGTTTGTCCGTGTCCCTGCTGTGCTTCATTATACATTTGTTCCTCATCCCATCCCATCCTTTCCTGTTCCGTCATATCCACGCCTATGAATCATAATCCCATATCTTTCTCCGTCCTCCTACCCAGCCAGTGCGAACAAGAATTTCGCAGGTGGAAAGGAGGATGAAGTGCTTTTGTGAGAAAGGGAAGGGACTAATCGTCGACGAGCGAACGGGAAGAGCTGGATCCACTGCTTGAACCGCCCCGGCGGGCGACGGAGACGAGGTGGTAGATTCCGTATGCGATGAGGGCGAGGATTATGAAGAGGACGATGATTATAATTGCGATTACGTCGTTTTGTTGGACCATTTTTGCGGGTTGGAGGGGGTGTTGGGTGGTGGGTGGTGGGGGGTATATAGGTGTTTGATGGGGTTGGTTGGTTGATGTGGTGTAGATGGAGTGGGTGGTGGCTTTATAGTTGGGGGAGAGGTTGGGTGATTGGGTGGATAATCTGTGTGGATAATCTGTGAGAACCGGTTAGTAAGTAGAATGGAGAGTGATTGTGAAGGAGGTTAGAAATGGGTGTAAAAACATACCAAACAATATCCAAACTCGAATCAGTGAATGATCGATAAGTGATACAGTAGATGTCGCTGCGAATCAACAAGGCTGAATCACAACAATCTTCCCAACCAAAAGATCCAAATCCAAAATTTATCCTCGCAATTCGTCAAAGTCAAAACTCAAAGAGTTGACAACGACCTTGATCAAAAATCCTTTCGAAAAGTATACAAAAAAAGTATACAGGAAACCAAAGAAATGGGCGCGCCGCCAGCACTTTTGTATTCTTGGTTGTCCCGCCATCCTCTTTTTTGACCGATAAGCGGCGCGGATCAGAAGAGGCTGGGAGGTGCTGTCATTGGTTGGGTGGGACTTGGCGCGGTGTGAGGATTTGGGGAGGCTGAACTTTGGTCGGCTTGTTTTTTTTGACAGGGGGGACTGAGGGTTGGGTGTGGCTGGTGGCTGGTGGCTGGTGAGAGTCGGGCCGTTTCGGGTATGTCGGAGGATCGGGGAATTATCGGCACGGTGCTCGGGGTCAGGACCTTGGCGAGTTGACTAGGATTGAAGTCAAAAACCTCTGAGGTGATTGCTGGTGATTGTGCCCAAGTTAGATCGCTCGCGTGAAGCATCAACTATACCCATACAATATACAACCACGGATGCAATCGGAGACAGACATGACTTGATTTTCTTCTTTCCCCCGCTGCAGGGAAAAAGTGGAACCTCAATTCGGAATTTCACACTCTTAAGCGAGGTCGAGGAACGACGTCCCTCCTTTTCCCTCCCATCTCTCATCTCAACTCACTTAATCGCCTTCATGTCTCATCTCATCGTGTCACGGCTGTGGGTCAAGGTCGTGTCTAGAATGAAGACGAGTACCTCGAGCCGAGTTTATAGATATAGCGTGGTAAGGGAAGGCGCGACCTGAGCCCTGGCATCCTCGCTCGTTGTCCAGGATATTCTGTAGTTCGATCAATCTCACTCTATGGACGAGACTCAACGTTGTGCCTTCCCTCTCTCTCGCTACTCAAGGTCTTGGCTAGAGTATAACGAACCCTTCCCCCCATTTCACCCTCGTCCCTTTATTTATGTAAACATTTCCTTGTTACCAAGGACTCGTGGGGTAAATGAGGTGCACCAACTAACCTCGATAACAAAAATGTGTATTTTTTTCTTCGGGCTATGCATTCGTGTTTCTGTCTGGGATGACTTTATCGGTTTTGTTTCGCGCGAAGCTTTGCAATTGGGCATGCCCATCTAGCCTACTAGCTTGGTGTTCTAGATATATTTTATCACTAGGATGATAAGATGGATTTGCGGATACTTCTCTCCGTTTTTGCATCTCTGCAAATCAGATGTAACACATTCGATGCAGAGATACGTATCTAGAGGTTTTTGCTCAAGAAATAGGAACTACCTAGATATCGTCGTTAGAAACAAGCAAGACATTAGATAATCAAAAGATTTAGGAGATTCTGACGATGACCTAGGTATACAGACATGTTCTGGTGATATCACTTCCCTTTTCTGGAGATCCTCGCTTAATCTGAAGAGGCTCCTAGGAACCTTCAGAGCACACTCAGTTACAGGACTGCAAGAGAGAGAGAGAGCACTGCATATCATCTCCAGGAAAATTGCACATTTGAAATACTACGGGGTTTCTACAGAAGGTATTAGTATGGGTGTCGGATATGCAAAGGCAATGACGTCAATTGGGTTCCCTTCTCTATTGATACAGACTAATGATAAATCCATGTCGACGATTATCTGCATCCTAAACCAGATGCTCGATGTCCCACTCATATGCAGCCCTTCTGCAATTTCAGCTCAACTACCTAAGGATTGAAGTCGTGCCTTTCCGCAACACCAGAAAAAAAAAGCACCATCCCCCACACTCTCCCATTAACCACCCTAGTACCCAACAACCTCAAGATAAACCCTCTCAATCGGCGCCTTAACACCCGTCCACGAAAAACTATGCAGCGCAACCCCAATAGCTCCCCACAAACTCCTCTGCAAGTGCAAATTCTTCTCCAGCACAATGAACTTCCTAACCGAGGGACACCGAATCAACAAAAGAACAAAGTTGAACCACCCATCCTGCTTAACAAACCACTTCCACCGCTCATCCCTCGTAACATTTCGGAACGGCTCCGCTATGTACAACCGAATGTTTTGGACACCAGTTAAGTGCGTGAGGATCAGGCCGGCGAGCGAAATGGTGCCGGAGGTGTCGAAGGAGAAGGCCGGGTTGAAGGGGTTGCTTGTGTCGTTGTAGCCGTGGAGAGAGTTGGGATCGCGGTGCATGTACAGACCTAGACGGATTGTTCGGATCAGCGCGCGGTGTGAGGAGGGGATTGTTCGTATGAATTGTCGAAGCCCGTGGAGATTGGGGTTTGTGGTGCTGCCCCAGGGGCCGTTGCCGATGACGAAGTGGTTCGTGGTGTAGTAGATGTAACTTGCTGTCTCGTAGAAGAGTTTGTTGGTTAGACGGATGGCGATGAGGGTTTGGGTTAGTTGAAGAAGGGGGGGTTGGTCTTCTTGGTTGATTTTGGAACGGCAGCGGTAGAGGCTGAAGGTTGCGATCCAGCGTTCGGAGTGGACTAGGTACCAGAGTATCATGTGGAGGAGTTCGGGGGGGAGAGAGAGGATTGGTGTTCTTGTTGGGTCGGTGGGATGTGGGATTTGAGGGTCAAGTACTGCGATTTGTTAATTAGTTTGCTCGGTAAAAGAGTCGATCTTTAAGGGTGAATGGAGTTGTAAGCAAAGTCCAAGTTCCTTGTCCCACGAGTCTTCTTGAACGTTTTGCAAGAATCAAAGAGTGAATATCGATGATGCCATACGTTGGCTGAACTTCCTTCCCCGAGTCTCGGGAAAACAACAAGAAGATTCGAACGTCAATGTCCAAAGCAGTGCGCAACTTCGTGGGGATTGTGGTAAAGAGCTTGTGAGATCGAATAACTTACACTCATATTGAGGCTCTCTTCTATGAGCAACGTAAAAGCTAGAGTGTGGTCTGTTCGATCCTCGTTTTGGCGACTTCACGCCGCGCAAATTCTTCCTCACAGGCCTAGGCCTCATAGCAATGACCTTTGTCGCGAGCAATATATATCTTCTCCGTTGAAGTCGCGAAAGCGAGGTGCAAGGTGGCAAAGTCGAGATCGACCGGTAGAGCAAAGATCGGGGTTGCAGGTTCAAAAGGCTTTAAAGATTTAGATCGTGTTGTAATGTAACGCGTATTGTTCACGTCGCAAGCTGTAAAATCGAGAGTTGAGAAAGTCAAAAGGGAAGAACGTGGTAAAGGTGAATCAGCGTCGTCCGCAACGCTTAATCTTGAGCTCCGTCACCAAATTATCAAAATAGGGACCTGTTGTCAATCACAAGGTAGGCAGCAACGGGCAACACGTGAGCGAGACGTGAAATCTAGCCGAAGTGACGAGGTCAACAAACCACTTCGATTCACTCTCGCTACGCAACCACCAACCTCCCACACCCACCGCACAACTTTTCTCCGCATCAAAATATCGCAAAAGAATCAAGCAATCAATCCATTTAAACAACGCCAAAAAAACCCAAAAAATCAAAAAGTACAAAAGAAGGGCGCCTTATCCCCGAAAAACTCTGCCTTTGGCCAGTCCTGCTGGAGGTTGGTTTTTCAACCCAAACAAAGTTTGCCTTACCCGAACTTACTAATGATACCTTGTTTGGTGCCAGTTCTTCGCTCAAAGCAGAATATAGAGAATTGGGGGTGTTTGTGTGGGTTTACTGGGTATTTTTCGGGGGGGGTGGTTGGTCATGGTTATGGGCGTAGGCGAGGCGAGGCGAAGCGAGGAGACGTGCTGGGCGTGTTTTGGTTGCGTGGTGGGTTGGCGCGAATGGTTGGCGGATATGCATGCACTTTTCAAGTGAGGACTGCGTTTAGTTCTCGTAACATCACAACATTCTCACAAACATGTTTTATTATTGTCATTTGCAACGAATACAAAGTCTCGGTTATCCCGTGTTTTGATTTTGAAGTTCGCTAGTTACACAAATCCCCAAATCGCGGATGACCGGCATCCCATCGTCACTAACAGTCCCTCATCAAAGCTTATCAAACTCTGTTTGTGTATTCCTAATGAATCCCTGTCACAAAAAGTCCGCATTCAGGGCATTACAAGCCTAGCTCAGGGGGTTCAATCATTGCATTCATATCTCGTGCGTGGCAGAGCCGGGTACAGTAGATACCTCGCCTGAAGTACCAGATCCAATAGTGGCCGCACGGGTACTCGAATGCGTAGTAGGTACACATCTTAAACAGCGCTCGATGAATTCTTAACGGAGTGTTTGGGCTATTGGAGAGGTTCAAGGGGTTGTAGAAGGTCGCGTTAAGGATTTCAAAGGCTTTTGTGGGTGTTTGAAGGTTGGTTGTGTTAAAGATTTCGTACGCGTTTTGTGTTGTAGTGTGTGTGGTTGTAAGTGGAGAAGTTTGAAAGTGTAAAGGTTGAAATTGCTGTAACTCTATGGGGATTTATATACTGCCTGGGATATCAGATGTGAATGTTTTCAGCTCTAAACAGTCGTGCTTCTCTGAATAGAGAGAATGATCTCTTTCGAGTGTGATTATTTCGTGCTGACTCTTACTTAACCCCATGCCAGCGATTGCATCCTACACCTTCGTGTTTAATTATACTCCGGTTATTCAATTTCTACAGCATCACATCTTCTCACATGTCTTCTACGTAGACTATTGCAGCTCAAAAAGTAGTAAGGGTCTCAAATTTCTCGTGCTATGTCTCCGCTAACAGCCCAACCCCTAGATCATGCTCCGCTACCAGAACCAGCTTGAACAGCCATCAAGACGTTCTCACCGGCCTCGTCCTCCATAAGCCTAATGATATGCTCTCCTTGGGCATCTATCGCATTGAGTACCTCTCTGGGCACGTTCGTATATGCGCGGTCTCGTTCTCCATGCGCATAGGGCTCCAATTCTTCTTGCCAATCGACATTTATCTGTCCGAACCTTTCTAGCGTGCTCTGTACCACAGGTCCAAACCTCATAATAATCACAGCACATCGTAATATTATGTGTAGTGTTTCGATCCCACGAGTTGGGTTTGACGGTTTCGATGGGCAGGTTCTGAGAGCCGTTGTGGAGTCCTCGGAAGGATCAAAGGTATTGTAATGATATTTTGAGGTTGATGCTTTTTTTTTTTTGTGGGTGTGTGTGTTTGTGTGTATGTGTGTGTGTTTGAGGTTGTAAAGTTTCAAGATACCGGGACTTTGGAGGGGCCTTTATATCTAAATTCTGGACGGCCACTTGTTAGTGTTATTGGGTCTAGCATGGCGTACGCCTTTGAATAGAAGTCATTGCTTTGAATGCAGTCTGAATGTTTTTATATATTCCTCGCCAGCATATCTATGCTATACGTACGTACTTCACTTGGTAACCATACACCAGTAATTTGTTCCAATAACACCGCGATATCTTTCTATATAGGTTCTTCTTAGGATTTTAACGCAAAAAATGTATTAAGGGCCTCAAATTTCTCATACTACACATTGGCTAGAGTCTCAATCCCTAGATCATCTTCCGCTACCGAACCACTATCCAAGGACGCATGTAAGGTTTCGCACCGACTCTTTCATCTCATTGCTACCATGAATTTCCCAAAAATCCATGAAGGCATGCCCATCCTCCCTCTCTCCCCCGAGAAACACGTGTTCCGGACTGGTCTCAGTGTAAGATTCCGTGCGCCTAAGTCCAACATATAAACATTAGGGTTCGCTAAGATCCACCGCTACCATAGAATACCGGATAACCAAATAGATTATGTCCATTCCTCACTCTCCAACTGTAGACGCACTGCACGCCTTCAGGCGCGGAATAGAATTCTCTCCTTCTCTGCCCGGGGGTGCATGCCTGACCATGTTCAATCACCGTTCTGAAATAGATTACGTGTATTCCGCAGGGAATGACGATAACCGTGTCATTACACATATTAGACCTTTGGGGACCCTTGCACAGCTGTGGTTGAGCTTTACACAGTTTATTTGCCGTCGAGGTGTTTCAAGACGTAGAAGATGTCAGTTGAGCGGGCTTGGAAATTTGCAAGGTTGTTTTGAAGTCGATAGAGTGTCTCCTCACGTGTAATTTGTGCTGTAGCATGCTTGTGAGTGTGTGAAGGCTTGGAGGTTGGAGTTTGAAAGTGTCGAAATTTGGGCTCTGAGGACTCTAGAGCTTTCTATAGATCTTGAAGGTAACTTTTATCAGCCATTATCTTTAGGATCATACACGTCCCTGAATAAGAGGTGTGAATCTTCTGTATTTTATATGCTTTTTCCTCATCGAATGATCTACAGTGATCTTAATGTTTTGGTCATTAACTGCGTTTGTCGAATTTTTGTTAGCTTACTAAGGTGTCTTTCCATTCCAATCCCCATCCATATGACTCTTCACTTGGACTTGAGAAGATTATAAGACAATGCATGTTGGTCGAACTATAAGCTCTTAACACATACAACCAAGCACCATCTACATATATCCAAATGGGTGCTCGGGGTGTTCTGGCATTTAAATTGTGGCTATCTTCATAGAGGTTCACTATGAGTAAGCAAACTAAGTATAGCTTCCTGGAACTTGTCTTGGGTAGGAAGTCCAAGTATGTCCTCTAATATGTCCTCTAGGTGTCACTCAACTGGTGAATTATGGTAGACTTAAATCACTACCATTCATACTTAGTTTGGTTTTACTCTAACTTTTAATCACATGTATTAATTTGAAAGTGTCCCATGCAGTCCTATCTTCTCCTTCATTGGACTAGGAGACTGAGATAGATTTTCTTCATAACTCGCCTCAGCCCGCTTAAAATAAGTGGAGATTTTCGCTTCTGACTTTCTACCACTGTATGGGGTAGGACGTTACTTCCGCCACATCGTATATGCGGCATGACTATCTTCCTCTACAACCATTTAATTTGCATAAAAGCTCAATGTTCTGTTGCTAAGTTTTCCTAGTTCCCTTATTCATCTCTGGATTCTAGCCAAATGGATGTACTCAAATTAGTTTACAAGAGTCACTGCGAGACCCAAACTCGTCCCTAAATAATCTAGGTGACACTAACACTGCGTGTAGTAATTTGACTCATGGAAATATGTATAACTACTAGCTGGAGCTAGGGCTTTTCTCTTATGACGGTACAAATTCCTCGCTAAATAGATTTTTTGCCGCAGAGAATCACCTAAAATTAAAGTGTGGTGGTGATTTGAGTGATTGCAAAACCACGGAATTGATGCACAAAGAATGAGCATTACCAACATCTGTCATCTGAAAATGCATCTTAATTCTTTGGCAAGGTTTCTACGAATAGATTCTTGTCGACGTTTCTTTGGTGTTGGATTGTTGTGATGTTGGTTGGAGCTCTCGCTTAGCCAACAAAGAGCTCGCTTACGTTAGTTAAGTTGGTATCCCTCATCCATCTTTCAAGTTATCGTATGCCATTCGTGAATGGGCATTTCTTTGTGAGAGGAAACCAAATTCAAGAAATTTGATTACTTCGTTTCAATGCCAACTTTTACGGCGCGTCCTTCCAACACTCTTTATGAGTGTTCTTTGTCAGTAGAGTATTTAAGGCTAGATTTATCCATTTCGCATTTCATCCATATATTTCTTCGCCTTCACAGTCTTTGGAATATCACAAAATCATATTCATTCTTAAAATCTGAAACCGATCAGAAGCGTAGAGGTCTATATCGCCACAAAATGGACAAGACCAATAATGAATCCGACAACACGCCTATACCAGAAGAAACGAAACGAAAAGCCACAGAGGATCGTTCGGAAAGCGAACCACCCGCGAAGCGACAAAAGACCTGTTCTTCTCCTGGCGCTGAGCCTGATGTGGGAGGGATACAGACAAATATTTACATCGTAAGCAGAGAAGGACCAGTTTTTGCTTAGCCGACTTTTCTTTGTAGCCTTCTATTCAACATTTGTCTAAGCCCGAGATCTTTCCCAGTATATACTTTCTCGATGAGTGTATGTTCAGAAAGTTGAAGTGCCAACTTCCGCAGACTATACCTGAGACCCCTCCGGAATTCACAAACCTCTTTGACACACACAACAGTTTAGACCTGTACTTCAAAGGAACACAGACATATTTCCCTTTTAGTAAGTATCCTTGTGTAGCTGTGGCACCATGATCCCAACTAACGTGTTGTCTTCAGTTCTAGGAGCTCGCTTATGGGAAGATGTAGAAGAATGGTACTGCCGAAAGCCCAGCGATGATATTTCCAAAACGAAACTATACACGGACACAACACTGCTTTTGCTTGTACTACAAGCCCTCAGCAATTTAGTTTCGAGAGAGGCGCAAGATTATTATCAGAAAGCAAAATTACTGTCTGCTGACCTAGAATCTCGGAATGTGAACTCACTCAGATGCTTCCAGGCAGGTTTGTTGATTGCGTTGTATGAGATTGGACAAGCTATATATTCAGCTGCTTATATAACAATTGGTCATTGTGCTCGAGTTGGTCACGCGATGCGACTCCACGAAGAAGAATCTAAGTATAAAATACGGGGTGGGTTTTATGTTGAGTCTAAAATCCGAGGTGGGTTTCATGTTGAGGCTTCACAGATATGTCAACTAATTGGGATATGAATAGCTCTTGGATCAGTATCTGAGGAACGACGGCGAGCGTGGTGGGGCCTTGTTATGTTGGATAGGTAAGTCAACCGCTCCATGCCCTTTCGCTACCTTGCTGACGATCAAGAATGGTCAATATCGGCCGCGACGATGCCCTACTTGCTTGCGACGACGAAAATCTACTTGATAATTCCCCCATCTTCAATTGTTTCGGGGTAGAAGGATCACGTCTCTTCGACACAAATGCTCCGAATAGCCAATTAATCACTTCTAACTTATCCTTCACTTGTCAAGCTATCCAACTTCTCTCACGCACGTTACGTTCCAGAGATAGAGCCCCAGGCCCATGGTTCTCTTTGATGTCAGGTATAGACATCAATGCTGACCTTGATCGTCTTATCTCGACAGGAGAATCGAAGTTACTGTCTTTTAATTTTGGCAAAACTAGCTTTGAACCAATCATAGTGACAGGGCTGTCTATATTATACAGCGCTAAATTTTCAACCAGAGCATTTGCCAAAAACCTTAAAGCGGATTGCGAAAAGGTCGACAATCTAGCAGGCTTGGTGGGCGGTATTGTTTCTTCAAGTGATTGGAGAAAGATCAACCCTCTAATTTGCCACTGCTTCTATGAAGCCGCAAAGGTTTACTCAAGTTTTATCCACGATACAGAGAAGTTCGGTGATGCCGAGCGAAAGGTATTTGAGAGCAAAGCAACGCTCCTGGTAAATGTGCTAAAAGAGTTGGGGAACAAATGGGAACTTGCTAGTAACACATCTCCTCCAAAATTACTTTTATGGAAGTTCACTAACTCATATAGATGAATACCTTTCAATTTTATATCTTGATAATGATGCTCATACAAAAAGGAATGAAGAGGATATTGCCAAGAATAATTGGGCGAAATCTCTCGCCAGAGGCACGAACCCGAAGAGATTTTATCCTCGCTTTCATGAGAGGATGTGGTAAGACTAATGCAATGAACATCAAGGAATCTTGGCAAGCAAATCTGAGTTGTCGTTTGGATTTGCGAGTCGTGCCTTTTTTGCCCGCCTTTCAGGGATCAAGAATGGCGGGAATGCACGACTGAGGAAGGAGCGATCTTGATCACAAGACAGTTGGGAACCAGTGATTACTGTGCGCAGCAAATATGAAAGACACATTCTCTCTTTCTTATTCAATTGAACTCACAAAAACATTACACTCAAACTTAAACGCCATAAATAGAATCCGACCTTAGGTTTCTATCTCAGCATATTCAATCATAAATCATGTATTTTGGGCAGGACAAGACTCTGCACAGAGATTTCTCCATTCTTTAGACACGACCTGTGAATTAGAATTTCCCGTTCGAGTTTCAACTTCGTTGAGAAATAGCTGTTCTTCACTCTTAGGTTAATCTAATAAGAGAATCCTCTTTGGCATACAGTAGTAGATCCAAATATACTAATTTCTAACGCAAAACATGTAAAATAGGTAGAAACAAATGAACCCTGATCAACAATATCCTGGCCCCATTTTCAGATACCGTAAGCAATGACTGGAGGTTTTACGTCCATCTAACCACATTTTCCCCAATCTCAAAACACTACGCATTCTCCAAACAAGAGATGGTGCAAAGTGACAATACCCGAATAGTACTAAAGCATCATAGACCGCTATTCCAATCCCCCAAAAGGTAATACTGTGGTACTAGTGTGCGCCAAAACAAGACCAACTATTAGGGTTCGAGTCGCAATAGCCTTGGAATGACAATGAGTGTCCTGTAAGATTACCACAAAAGAAACAATATTAAAGTTCATACCGTGTACCAGTGTTCGCATTAATGCAGCTACCTGTCCATATACAACACAACCAAAAACACCCGATCATCTCTCAACCACGGAAACAAAGTAGGAAAAACTTCAATTACTCGTAGCAACCCCCAGGACATAAAACGCATCCTTCCAATCGACAAATGAATTCTCACATATCTTTGACTCTTCCTCAAAAGATAAAGAGAGAATCACAGATCCGAATGTCTAAGGCCTTGAAGAAGCAGATGTAAGGAAATGGCATGGGAGAGCTCACTAGCTATGTAGGACAAAAGAGATTCCAACCTCACCCTTCCCTGACCACCAACGGGCATAGAAAAGATGGCTCATCTTATTTCCAGAACCAATCTAACATTCTCCATCTGACCAACACCATCTTGATCCCAACACCACCTAAATACCCCTCACCCATCCCCGTACTGTACAACCCTCTTCGCATGAAACGAAACAAAACGAAACGAAACGTGGCGAAGTCCACATCGTACATTGTACATCCATCCATCAACAATCCTTCCCGAATCCCGAATGCAATCCCCAGAAAGTCTCCCTCTTCCATTTCCCGACATACAGTACGTAAAACACATCAAGTGCAAGTATACCCCAGTAGCAGGATCACAATCCCCTATCATGGACCACACCACACCACGTTTTTCGCATCGTGCAGGGATAGATATCTATGTAATTCACAGGTGGGGAGTACTCGAGTACGGGAATCTTACTCGTTTAGTTAGGATTGGCTGATTGAGATAACGGAAAAAGGCTGAACAATGTCGTGAATATGAAGAATGTAATCGTACTGTAATATGTTTCGAAGTACTCACTCACTCGCTCATCCACTCACTCACTCACTCCTATACCAAGAAACACACCTCACACCCCTCCTCCACCTTCACCACCCCCAAGTCACTTACAACACAAGAACCACAAGAACCAACCAACCAACCAACCGAATCACGCAAACTATATAGAGTATTACACACATCATACCAGCAAGCGGAACGGAACCACAGAAATTTCTAATATAAACCCTCATCTCAAATCATTCAATTTCATTTCCTACTATCTACCCCTCCCTCCCC
>CAJVRM010000063.1:941-54637 GCA_911693285.1 Hymenoscyphus albidus | reverse complement strand
CTCCCCCTTCCTCTCCCCTCTCTTACCCTCCAACCCTCCCTAACCCCCTCCAAAAAAGAAATACACAATCCCATTCACAATTTCTCAGCTTCTCAGGGAAAATCAACACATACAATACAATACAATAAAATACCATGGTATACACATTTCATCTCCTCTTCTCTTCTCTCTGTTCCTCTCTTTCTTACCCCCGACCAATCCGGTACCCCCTTTCCCGCTCTCCACACCACGCGACGCTCTGCATATAATATATATTTATATACACACACTCTCCCTCCGATCGCAAAGCCGTGCGTGCAAGACTTCAGTACACAACACAATACTCGAAAAAATGCTCAAACTCAGAAAAAATGCATAATTCAATGCTCAATACTCCATGCTAAAGTAATCAACAAATTTTTGATCAAGTGCAATACAACAACATACCACACAATCCCACACAAAACAATGCAATGCACGCTCCCAAGCTTCATGCTTTTCACCCCATTAATCAGTTCAAAAAACGACAACAACAAACAATTCAAATATCAAAGAGCCAAATATCAAAAACGAAAACAGCCACCCAAAATGCTACAAACCCCGCAAAAAAACGCAAAACAACGATCCCCACCTCGCTAAATCAGAAGAAAGCAGGAGCAAAGGAAAAAAAGGTAAAAAGAAGAATTCGGTCTTCTACAAAGAGATGGTTTATTACAAGTTATCTTTCCCTCCATGCCCCCCATAAAACGCCTTTCTCCTATTGATAGATTTCCCACAGTACAGTTTGCATCTTTTTCTTAATTTATTCACACTTCCATACTTCCCAACACACACACACATGCACGCTAAAGCTAAAGATTCAACTTTTAAGATGCAAAAACATTTGGTTATGCACCAATCCTCACGTATCCCTGTACAACCTGGTTCTCCATTCCCTCAAGTCCCCTTCCATTGTTGTTCTGCTGCAGGCTGTTTGGTTGTACATTCCCATTCGGGAGTCGAAAGTTGTTGGACGGTTGCGCCATAGGAGCTTCCGGGGCGCGAGTCTGCTGAGGTAAGTCGTTCATCTCCATGTAGGAATCGTCGTCGTCCATGTCCGCGTCCGCATCTGCGTCGGCGTCACTTCCCATGTCATCGTTGCTTTGACTGGTGAGGTCGGTGACTTGCACTTGGACGGGGAGATTATTGCTGGAATTGGACATGGAGACATTGTGGTTGGAGATGTTGCTTGATGTATGTTGATGACTGATGTGGTCATTATGATTCGACATGTTTGAGATATTGCTTGATGTGTGTTGATGGCTGATGTGGTTTTGTAGTTGCGGTGGGTTGGGTGTAATAGGGGTTCGAACAGGGGCAAGGTTTTGAGGTGGGAGTTGAACAGAGGTTTGTGGTGCGGATTCTCCGCTCAATGATCTTTGAGCTAATAGACCGTTGCCGCTTCCTCTGGCCTCTTTCACGACTATTTTCCATTTTCCAATTGCGCGGTCAATTGCAGTGTCTAGGTGCAAGTTCACACTGGACATGTCATGCCCGACGTATTTCCTGGTCATGCCTATCTCGCCTAGTCTACTTATGGTGTCGGAATCGATTGGCATAGTTGAAGGCGACACCAGCTTGAATTCTCTTGGATGTTGTAGTCTGCTTAATTCATCCACCTGGATCTTCAGATGTGCTGTTTCTTGTTGAGCATACTCCTTTTCCTTTTTCAGTTTTTGAATCTCCTCGGATTGACGACCTAAAGCTCGTGCCATTTCTAGAATCCATATTTCCTGCCGCTTGGGGTGGCTCAAGGAGCTCCAATGTGCGAAAACAGCATGAAGGTGTTCTGATACTCGAGACTCGAGCTCAGAAGCTTCATTTTCAGCTCGTCGTGCAATCTCTGCTGGGTCATCGAGTAAATCATCAAAGTCTGGGTGAGGAGGTGGGTAGGACAAATCATCGTGGGCAACCGTAGTGGCTACCTGACATGACACTCTAAATCGATTGAACTCATTGGCAAAATGTTCCCGTAACGCCTGGTATTGTTGGTCGTCTGGTGGTTGTATAGACCATGATGCGGAAGATGCGATGGGCATCGCTTGGTATAGTGTAGGAGGCGGTGGGAGACAGCGAAGAACAATGCTTGGAAAGTCGAGGGTAAGGGGGTCGTAGTCAAACACTTGGAGATCATCAATTTGACGTCTAGCATCTGTTAGTATATAGTCCTCTGTCCAGCAAGAAAGCACCTACTTTGCAGCCCTGACGGAGCCCAGTATTTCTCGCAAGGCCAGTTTTGCAGCTTGCGCATTATCCAGAGCATCCATCATCTTTTGCTTCTGCTCAAAAGTGGTCTTTGCCAGCATCTGCTTGCTCACAGACCTGCCCCTATTGTCTAGTTTCCTGGCCCCATCTCGATCCTCACTGTCCCAGCTCCGTACCGAGTCTCCATTTCTTAGGTTTGGAATGACATTCATGACCCCCGTGGTTTCCCATCCTGCAGAATTTATCTTCCAGGCAGTCTTCCGTGACTGCATTCCTCTCTCATCATCATTCCGCCGTAGATTTGGTGAACAACCTCCCGAATCCGGTCCTCCTGGACTCCGTCTGTCATGATTACTAGGGGTTCCCGCAGGCGTAGAGTCCTCCCTCCTTGAAGCAGAATTGCGCGGCTGTCTTCTTGTAATGCCTCCTCGCATCTTCCGAATCTCGTCAACATCGTGGACTCCATCGGAGGGTTTGGGGTTCTTTTCTTTTATGTACAGATCAAGATGTCGGCCCAACGAGGAGGAGGTAAACTTCTGGTGACAGAATGGACATGCTTTGTCCTTTGGTGCTCCTCCCTTTCCACCGTTGATTGAGTTATCGGCGTTTGACCCAGGGGTCCCCAATTGCTCCGCCATATCTTTCTGCGCGCAATGAGTAGCTTCACGATCGCATCTGATATTCGATTCGCAGGAGAAGGAGAGTCCACTGAAGCTAGCTTAGTGTGGATTGGTGTTGTAGGTTCAAAGGTAGTTGGTCTGGGCGATAACGAGCGGTGCAGAGGAAGGTCGAAAGAAGCAAGCTTGTATAGTAGAGGTGTTGTGGTATTGATTACTTGTAGATTGGAGGTAAAGCAGTTCAAGGGGTTCTGCATCTGGAAATGTCCATCCCGTCCTGAGCCTGAGCCGTGCAGTTGAGAACTTTCCGACAAGGTCCCAGGTGTGGGGAGCACTGGCTGGCCCGCCCACACGCTACTTAAGGGGCCTTTACAGGCCTTCACAGGCCCTTTGAGCCTGACCCCCGGCCCGCTTCTGTAAAATCCCCCTGATGCCGCCTGCGCCCAGCTTCGAAACTTCGAAACATGGCCGGAAACTTTGGATATCCTATGGAGGTATACCACCAGCTTCTATAGGCACATCCGTACACCTGCATTGCTACGTAGAGGCTGCATCATTAGCGACGGTGCATTGGAGTGCAGGATTCGCTTGTGAAGCATTTTTATTCTGTCACACCGCAAAAAGTCGGTATGTTGGTTGCATGTTTTACTAATACCCGAATTGGCATGGTTGTACGAAAAAAGGGGTAATAGCCTTTGGCAACGGTTTGGCGCTTCCACTCACGGGCTAATGAAAGCAGAATCATTGAGATTGCCTAGCTTGCACTTGCTGCCATAACTTGACCTTCCAACAGCATCTTTGGGGCTGAAACACTAGGGGTATATGCTACTCTCATGAACACAAGGCTTGGGTTACACGGCAGTCATAGCCAAGCGTTATTGGATGATTGTTCTTCGCATATATACTGATCCGAATAACGATTTTCTTTCCATTCTTAGTAAACACTGTCTAATAACTCCCACATGCAGTTGGAGCTCTACCGGAGCAGCCAAAGAATTGCGCCGTGCAACCAAAGCCACCGTTGGTGTTGCCAATTACTGCAGCAATGGATCCTAGTGGAATGGTTAGTTTTAGGAAGCAGTGCCGTTTTGGATTCGACTTACTCTGAAATGCTTTTGCATATTGCCCCCTTTGTTGACACGCCATTGGAATTTCCGTTGTTCGTGTTGCTCAGCTTTCTGGGATTTCTTCTCGGCAATCTTCACCTCCCTTCTCTTCTCGTCGCTTACACCAATCATTCCCAAACCACCCTCTGAACGTGGAATCATAGCACGACCACGCTCTCCATCGCCACGTACTACTTGACCATCCATTTCCTCATTTGAATTTGCTGCATCCTCAAGAGCAAGCTGTTCTGCTCTTTCGGCTGGCGAGGGGTGATTGTGTAGGTTTTGTCGGTAGTATTTGTTCAATGATCGATGGCCGGCTGTTCTCCCAGATGGAAGATGAAGCTCGTAATCCGAATAAAATACGGCATGGGCATGCTTGTGGGCATGAGAGTGCCAACCATCTTTGTTGCGATGGGGGCGAGGATCAGAATGAGAGTGGTGTGGATGTTGGTCGAGTTTCTCATACTGATGCTGACGCTGGTCTAACGGAACTGCTGTGAGATCCGCAGAGTCGAGTGAGGATTCGGAACTGTCAGTCTCCCATCCATCGCCGTCCTCCATTTCCTGATCACCTTCTCCATCCGTTTGCTTGACACGTCTCTTGGCTCCAAGCTTGACCCCACCACTCTTCTTTTTGCCTGGGAGCTCAGCCTCATCGTCAGATTCATCTTCAACGTCAGAATAAGTGCTTGTAAAATCATAAAACTCTCCAATTTCCAGCTGCTCATCTTCCGTTCCGAATGGGATCTTGCAGTGACCGGTATCTCGCATGTGAGTTTGGAGACCGAAAACCGAAGGCTTCAATTTGCCACAATACAAACATTCGTGGTACTCATAGATCTTCTCATGAAGCGAGCCAAACAAACCTTTGAGGTCTACCAAGTACGGTTTCTCAGGCACAAACATTCCGTGAATACGTTCCATGTGGTTGAAATTCAGTTCTAGTGACGGAGATTCATAATTGCAGAAAAGACAGCGCTTCATAGCAGTTTCGTGGGGAATTTCATCATCTGCAGCAGTTACCGAGGAAGCAGTTGCGACGGATCCTTCACCATTCTCATTGTCTGACGGTTTTTCATCTAGCTCAGTCTTTTTGATTCCCTTGACAACCTCGTTTAGTTCTTCGTCCGAGTCCGAGTCCAGGCGTACCTTGGACACATTTGGTTCACCGAGGGAGAACGTTGAACTCTGCATTGACCTTGCATCGTCGTTTGCCTTCTTGCTTCCCGCTTGCGCCAACTTGGCTCTATGCTTTGCACTTCCGATGTGGTTTCTGAATGCATTCTCACTGAAATATGTTCGAACGCAAACTGTGCATGTATTCTCATAGGCTGCTTTGCTGGCTGCAGCAGTGGTGGATTCCTGCGCTTGGAGAACCTTTTCGGTAAAGACTTCGGAGGAGATGGGAGGAAGAGACGTGACACGACGCTTCAAATTGTATCGACTGTTACGTATCGCAGTCAGTCAGTAATTCGCGCACTATCAAATTGGACCTCCTTACTGCCAGTCGCTGCGCATGTGCCCCCTCTGAAGCTCGCTGTTCCGGAACGCCACTTGACAAGTATTGCAAGTGTACGGATGGGTCGACGACGTGTCTGGCTGAGCCGAAGCAGAAACTCTGCTGGCAGTGATCGAAGCCATATTGATTGGTCGAGCAACTGCAATTCTCAATTCTTTTGGTTTGCTGTTTTATGAATTGTTGTGGTGGGGTGGTGGAGGGGAAGTCTCGATAAGAGGGATATCGATAAGGATGGTCACCGCAGAGCGAGACAGAGTGCGAGGACTCTGCCTTGAAAGGTGATGCGATGCGATGCGATGGGACTCGTCGCTCTGCCTGAATAATAAATCAGAGGAGGCAACAGAGGTGAGTAATTATTGGGGGTCGAAATACTGGTAGTGCACCGAGATTGACAGGTGACAAATGGGCGATGATCGAAGATTTGAGTTTGCAATCTTTCGCATAATTTTGTGGTGGGGGTTTTGGCCGTGGCTGTTCTTCACTCTTGCTTTCCGCCACTGCGTCACCGTGTGACTCTGAAGGCTCTGCAGGTGAGTGCTCCAGCTCTGTCGCTGAAGTGAAGCTTCCGGGCAGGTTTTTCCGGCCCCGGGCGCTAGTCTTGATTGGCTCAGCGGCCGCGAAGACAGCTCTTGGCAACTTCGAGTCCCCGACGTGAGTACCAAAGCGCCCAAGGCCTCCTCGTCCATTCGACCTAAGAACCTCCAGGAAGCTAACGACCGAATCTCTCATCTCCCTGGAAACCTCGAATCAACACCATCATTCGACTTCTCGCACTATCGACTGTACTTCGCCGGATGAAGTTTTTTATGCGACACTCGAATCCTACACAACATCCGCCCTCTCGATAAATGACATGACTCGAGATATTAAAGGCTTCCGCGATGGTCACGATCCTGCCTCCGAAGATGAGGTCTACGCAGCCTTGTGGGCAACGGCTCCTTTCCCCCGACTTCCTGAAGATGCGCCCGATGAATTGAAGAATTTCATTGTCGATGTGGAGGATCCAAAGCGCTTGTATACCATTCATTGCGCGGCAAGGCGACACCAGTTCCAGCTACTAGTAGAGAGGTGATAATACCGCAGAGATGCCTCCGCCTTACCATTGGGAACTCGCTAACGGGTTGGCAGGTACATTTTCCAGATAAGATATGGTTGCAAAGTCAAAACTTGCAGTACTACCACCTGTTTCTCTTGTCGCAAACGTCTGGCAGCTGGTGCGCCGGTTCGAAGATACAATGCCACAAGTGCTCGCACGCTTGCGATATATATGGCGAGCCAGGATAATCCAGATCAAGGGCTTTGCCATCATCCCAGCGCAGACAGACCTCCTCCAAAGACGCCCAATCCTCATAAATCGTGGAAGGATGCAAGCAGTGAGACTGTGGATTCTACATCAAATGGCTCAAGTAGAAGGCGCAACGAGAGTGACGAGCGAGGAACGAACAATAAATCACGAGAAATTTCGAGTATCAGCGCGCGCGCCAGACCTACAACGTCAACTGCTGGCACAGATGGGCGTCCTAAGGGCCAGAAGAGGAGTTTGGAGATTGCACCTTATGAAGAGCCAACACCCATAGACCACCGCTCTTTTGTCCAAAATGTCTTTGGCACTGTAGCTTTCAAGATGGTTGAATGGCTCACTCC
Source organism: Hymenoscyphus albidus (assembly GCA_911693285.1). NCBI lineage: Eukaryota > Fungi > Ascomycota > Leotiomycetes > Helotiales > Helotiaceae > Hymenoscyphus > Hymenoscyphus albidus. Next base: position 47,525 of record CAJVRM010000063.1, on the reverse strand, counting down.
AAGCAATATGGAAGCATTATCTCGACCAGATGAGGAGGAACGAGAGGTGGTCTCGCAACCTGGAGGGCCAACCAATTCCACAGCCAACCCCGTAACGGAAGTCGTGGCTATACCCTTGCCAGTCCCCAAACCACAAATAAAACCCGATACTCATCCATCAAACAACAATCAGGGCCCTGAAGCAACGACTTTCTCACCACCCAAATCATGTAACAATGAACATAAATCTCGCCCAATTGCTGATTCAAAAACTGTTGCCAACTCGCTTACGCGACGGAACTCCAAACTAAACGGTGGTAGAAGACATGAAGCACACGAACCTCAGAATCCCAAGGGCATCCTAAATTTATCATCAAGGACAAATGACACCCCTGAAATGATAGATTTGCAGCAATTTCAACCTCCGCGAACGAAGCGTACTCTCTCCACATCTCGAAAAACACTCATCACAAACCCTATGCTGCATATGCCCGAGCGAGAACTCTCATCGGTCCTGAAAACCGCCACTATTAAACTCTTGCCAGAAGTGAAGAAGGATTCCATCAAGGATGAAGCCATTGACCATGTAAGACGAGACTCGCATTTGGCCACAAAAGGCGCTGTGAAGAAACTTACCAGAGAAACCCCAATCCCGGACTCTTTGCCGGTCGAAGACAAGATCCTTCCCCAGTCACTCTCGCTTCTCCCAATTGATCTTCTGAACTTTTTATGCGATACCTTACAGTCTCACGGAACGTTGGAAAAGCACGATTTGCACCCTGCGGAAATTTCGCAGCCTTTAATGAGGTGGCTCAATAACAGCAGCTCATATAAACAAGGGCGAGGGTCCGCATCAAGAAATGGGTCAAATTATTCGAATTCTGCAAAAGAACAGTGGAAGTCATTCATTGAGCAGGGATTTTTTGACGTGCTCTCGAAATCGGACTCTCTCATTCAGTCTTTCAGTTATTGTGATCAGCGATTGTACGATACTCAAACCATGTGGTATTTGATGCTTCGCTTGACACGAGTTGCCCCATCTCTGGTATTTGACAGTCTGTGGATAGCAGCAGCCGACCTCTTCAATCCTCCGGAATCGCTGGAATCAATTCAAGATTGGTCAAAAGAAGATCCATCTTCAAGCTCTAGAAAAGCTTTGCCCAATAATGAGGCAGCGAGATTGATCAATATTTGCTTACATGCTCTTGTTGCCGCTGCACCCCTCGTAGTTGACGCACGCCAATTGGCGAACATGTCTAGGATTCGATCTTTTGGTTTGGCGATGCTGGGTAGAGAGACTTCTTCTCTCGAGCCGGTCAAATTGTGCTTGCAATATGAGGATGCCTTCACAAACGATTTGGCTCTGCGACTCGCCCGTCGACTCTTTGCTTCCATATCCACTAGAAGAAGGTTCACAGAACTGATGGAGTTGCAGAATGATGTACGAGCTGATGGCAAGCGTGAGCCTGACGTTTTGGAAGGCGTGTTGGCAACATTAAAGTTTCTTGATATCGGTACGATTCCTGCACTGGACTTCCACAATCAAGAGCGTGACTTGCATGAAAAGAGAGTTCCAACTCTCCTTTTAGATTGGGCTAGGACGGTGATGCTTCAAGACTGGGACGGTTCTGCGGAAGTGCCTGCAGACGGGTCGTTTGGTGGCGCTCTGGCCATGATGGCTGCAATTTGTACGAAGCCCATCCTTCATCGTGAAAGATATCAACTAACATACTTTAGATAAGCACAGGAAATCTTTGCTTCTAGGAGATATACACTTCCGAACCGAGTACTTTGCAGAGAGGCTTGATCCTGTCAGTATGCCACTTGGGTGGCTATCATTCGAGACAAACAGACGGACTCTGCATCTTCTCGATTATCCGTATCTATTTAATCCCTCCACGCTAGTAACGTACTTCCGTGCAATCAATTACTCTCGGATGAATGAAGCATACGAATCCGGAAAAGCTACGACTGGTCTTGTACATTCAATGGCATCTGAGAATCAATTAATGACGGATCAGAGTACTCGCTATCGGCTGTTCGAACGCCTGCGGGTCGCTACCTCAAAATTTCTGGTTCTGGAGATAAGTCGTCGCAGCGTGTTGGTTGATACCTTCAATGCCATCTGGAGACGAGAAGAACGCGAACTTATGCGACCTTTGAAGGTTCGGTTGGGCGAGGGTGGTGGCGAAGAAGGTTTGGACTCCGGTGGTGTTCAACAGGAGTTCTTCCGCCTGGCTATCGCTGAAGCGCTCAATCCCGATTATGGAACCTTCACTATTGACTCCCGAACCAAAATGACCTGGTTCCAGCCAGGTTCACCAGAACCGCTTTGGAAATCCCAATTGATTGGAACTATAGTCTCATTAGCTATATATAATGGGCTCACTCTTCCGGTCACATTTCCAAAGGCCTTGTATCGCAAACTCCTAGATCACGAAGTAACTGAGCTACATCATATTGAGGATGGTTGGCCGGACTTGACAAATGGCTTGACCTCGCTCTTGGAATGGGACGAGAAAGACGGCTTGGTCGAAGAAATATTTGCTCGAACTTACGAATTTAGCACTGAGCAGTTTGGCCAAGCAGTTAGTCGTGAGATAGGAGAATACACTCCATGGCCGCAATTCTCGGACCCACAGGCCTCCTCTGCGAATCCGGAAGACGCCCCAATGGTAACAAATGAGAACCGCAACAATTTTGTTAGTGATTACATTCGGTGGTTGACCGACGTTTCAATAAATCCTCAATTTGAGGCCTTTAAAACTGGATTCTTCACTTGCGTCGATCGCCGCTCTCTTTCTCTCTTCGATCCTGATACTCTGCAATCTGTTGTGGAAGGTATACAAGAAATCGACATATCCGAAATGAGACGCGCGACACGTTATATCGGCTGGGAAGCTTCCCATCGCACAGTGAGGGATTTCTGGAGCATCGTAAAGCGGTATGATCTCCCGACGAAAAAGAAGCTCCTAGAGTTTGTCACCGCGAGTGATCGGGTGCCTGTGGGCGGGATGCGAAATTTGCAGTTCACACTCCAGCGCAACGGTATTGATGATGTGCATCTACCGACTACTTATACTTGCTATGGGATCTTGTTACTCCCTGAATATAGCAGTAAAGATGTACTAAGAGAGAAGTTGAAGATGGCCTTGGAGAACTCGAAGGGATTTGGGTTTGCTTGATTGAAGCGAGTGTGGGAGTTTTTTGTAGCATAGGGAGGCATATAATGGCGTTTTCTCTCTCTCTCTCTCTTTCTCTCTTTTTTCTTCTGGTTGAAAAGGCTATATTAAGGAGGTGCGGTAGTGATGTCCCGAGGAACGAAATGGGTGTTCCGAGGTTGACTTTGCATCTAGATGGGGCTTTGCTGGCTTAGCGTTGGTCTTTTTTTATTTACAGTTACGCGGTTAATTAGGAAGGGAGGGAGGGGTTCTGGTTCAAAAGCTTCTTTTTTTTTTGGTGCAAACATGAACATTTCCAGGTCATCTTTTTCACTTTTCTTTATGTGTGACGCGTGAATTGTGTACGAACGAGCATGGATATCTACTCCAGTACTTCAGGGGCAAGAACTTATTTAAGTTACTGGGTAGGTACCTAGGTAGGTACTGTATTGTGTTATTTTTAATATGTTATGTTTCTCCTGTCTGTCGGGGCAGGAGCGCAGCTTGCCTTGCTATCTTTGGTAGGTGGCGTAACGCAAGCTCGTGCCTGCCTCGTCTCCGAGTTTTGACCCCTTCGTATGGTTTCTGGATTTTGTTCGTAGATTGTATTCCATGTACCTGTACTGTAAGAAATTTTGTCGCTATATCTAGACTTATGTTAGGTACTTTAGGCGCTAATACGAGAATTTTCGCGATATGTTGGATGTACTGGTTTCTGATTCTGAGTTTGATTCTGATTCCTATGAGGTTTGAAACATGAAATGAAACGCGCTGACGGGAGAAGTAGATGGTGTTGGTTTTTGTATGTAGGGGGTTATTTGGGGGTACATAGTAGAGGTGTAATAGTCTAGGAATTTTCAATAGAATAAATTTATAAGTCAAACAAGGCACTAGGGGTTTTAAATGGTAGACAGATTCGGAGTGCTTTGCAGTAGTATTAGGAGGTCTTGGATTAAGTTGTCTTATTACTTCGGGTTTGGATTTATGGGTTTCATGTTGGAGGTGTTGATGATTGATTTTGTATCGATTATCGCGAGGAACTTGATATCGTATCGTCTATACAAAGGGATCGGACAGGCTGACAGCTCGCGTCACTGCCCACCCTGCAAGCGAAGTATTATAGGGAGGGTATAACTCTATCTTATAGCCTTCTTAGCTAATTGGAATATGTGATTCGCGTGGACGTATAGTAGAAATTGACAAGGGGTACTTACCCAGGCTGTCAGACCCCTTAATATCTAATACAATACTGTTAAACACTTTCTTTCCCCCGAGATCATATTGATATATCGGTGTCCAGTCTGCTCATGTGGCACTTGATTAACCGGGCGTTCCACCGCTTGGTAGTAAATCATGTACTACCGGTATGTGACAAGAATAAAGCAGATTTTTATGACTTGTGGTAGATTATGGAGGAAGCTGATATTGAATAGATGGTTTTGTATACTGGAAACACTGGCTGAGGTGGTATGCTTTATAAACTATAATCGCAGTCACATGAAACATTGAGGATTATTTGGTATTTTTGGATGATGGGAAGCCGCTAATGTACCAAAGTTTAGTTTGTATCTACTGTAAGATTACTTTACATAGCCGATCGGGGATACTGTACTCGAGTAAATCCGTAGAAATAAACTCGGTTTCTCATCTGGATCGCATTGTGAAATAAATCAGATCAACAAACCCCATCCCAAACCTAACATTCGAGCCGACATTTTCACCGATAGGAGATACGGGAAAGAAGACCGCTGAGAGTCCCTCTTTCCCAACTCTGATTAGTTCGGTACCGGTTCGCGACATGCGGGGTTGCTCACGTGGCGAGGAGGGGTGGGAGTTCTTTCGTCTGTGTACACATGGAGATGTATTTATTACCTACTTGGACGGAATGGGGTATACGAGGGACATATGTACTGTGCTGTATTGTTGTGTGTTCTGCGTACCTGCCTGTTGTGGTTTATAAGGTTGTTCCTCTGGAGGTAGAGGGTGAGCCCTTTGATGGAGAACGAGGAAGGTGGTCAGGGGTAATGGTACTTGGAACTTGGAAATGATAATGAGTATTCAGGAACCTTGGTTCCTGCCCTGAATTTATATTATTTTAGAAATCAATGTTTCCGAATTAATGAAACGGATAAGATCTCTTGGGCAACATACATCCAAAGATGACAAGTCTGGGATTGGCGATCGCTGACAGGGAAGGCGGTTTTATCCTTGCAAATTACCCGAGGACGATGCTTCTTTGGGCCACGGAGGGGACTACTCCGTTGAAGTGATCGACCGATTAGCCTTCTTTACTTTGTAAGTGGTGTCGTACGGAAATTTCCTATTTTTAATTTTTTGTGTGGAGAGGTTTGGGTTTTGACTAGGTAGTTTGATGTTGAAGTATTTTCTTTTAAGAATGCGGGGTAGTGAGTTGTTGGTACCAGGAAGGGCTGTTGGGGTTATGATTGGAAGATATCTGTGGATGCCCATTGGATGCCTATTGCGAGTGGGAGTTCTTGCTTTGCTGTGCTGTTGGGAAGATACGAATTGGGGGTGACATAGTAATACTGAGACAAAGTGTCGAAGGACATCTCATTGTATACGAGCACCCTTTCAGGTGTTTGGTCCGAATACTGCCCATAGAGAACCAACAAAGTCAATTGGCGAAAGCCAAAAGGCAGTCATCCCATAGCTATATCACATCCTTGCATTATTCTGCTTATTGTATTCGCTGCAGTACAGTAACCACCTGTTGTGCCACTCAAAACATATTTAACCGACAACAAGCGATTTGTGGAGTTGGAGCTTCACGGCTCGGCTCCAGGAAGGACCTGGTTAGAGGTATACGAGCACACCTATAGAGTGGATGGAGAAACTTTGCCAGAATCCGGGGAGATGGAGAATTCAGCTTTCTGGGGTCAGACGTGCTTATGTCGGTTCAGGGATACCGACATGGGTGTTCTTGTCAAACCGGCGGTGGCATTGGCAGGGGCATCTGGAAATGCACGGCATACATATCGGATGCTGTACCCTCAGTTCTCGAGGTCTGTTCGCGATCCAGAAAATTTCGAATTTGGTGTAGCCTCATTGATTCTGGTTCGTTGCTGCTTTCAATTGGTATTGTGCAGTCATTCGCTTCAAGATGTCGAGACGAACTAGCAATGAGAAGGCTTTGGAGACCTCTGGTCATCTGGAACATCCACCGCGAACTCCTACTAGTACTCATGCTCCACCTCTGAGCCATGAAAATGCTCCTAAAGATCAAGATTTTCCATTGCTAACACAAAGGAGTCATGAAGGGGTAAGGGACCAAATCAATTACGTTTACCGTGTCTGATAAAGCTCCTAGAGACCAAGCGGTGTCGCAAACTCAGCTCAAGGAATTGAGATTCCACCAGCGACATCCGGGAGTCATGCAGGAAGCAATAAAAGTCAGCAATACCCGAAAATGAGCGAGGAAGAAGTATGTTCCTAAACAGAGCTTTAACGAATATTGCTAATGAGTTGTTTAGAAACACGCAGAAGTTGAGATCAAAATTGTGAAGGGGAATGAAGCCTTTAACGAAGCAATGCTGAAAGAACCACCTCGCCCTTTCACTTGGGCAACGACTCAACTCTACCTCGCTTGCTTCATCGGATTCTTTTGCGCTACGATGAACGGTTACGATGGAAGTCTGATCAACAATCTCCTTCAAAATAAATTCTTTTTGGACTATTATCACGGTGAAAATGCGGGGATTTGGGCAGGTATTGTCACTTCGATGTATCAAATTGGAGGTGTGGTGTCTCTTCCATTCGTTGGACCGGCAGCAGATACTTTCGGGAGGAGATTCGGCATGTGGATTGCTTGTCTTCTTATTATTATTGGAACTATCATTCAAGGTGTCGCTACCCAGTCCAATGGTACGAAGCAGTTTATGGGAGGTCGATTCTTGCTTGGGTTTGGTGTGAATATTGCGTCGGCTGCAGGTCCTATGTATGTGGTAGAGGTATCTCACCCTGCATACCGTGGAATTGTCACAGCCATCTTCAATTGTTTCTGGTGGGTTCCTCCAAGCTTCCGCGCTTCGATGTATATTAACTTTGCTTTAGGTTTACCGGTTCTATCCTCGCAAGTGGGGTTGCTCGTGGAGGTGTCCATTTCCAAAGCAACACATCCTGGAAATTAATCATATGGATCCAGTTGATGTTTTCGGCTATCATCTTCTGTACCGCATACTTCCTCCCGGAGTCTCCGAGATGGCTGTACGTCAATAAGAAGACGGATCAGGCTAAGGCTATGCTCACAAAGTTTCACGGAGATGGTAATCCTGATAGCGAGTGGGTGAAGCTCCAACTCAATGAGTACGAGGAGTTATTGGAAATGGACGGTGCTGATAAGCGATGGTGGGATTACTCTGCACTATTCAAGAACCGATCAACATGCTACCGACTCTTTTGCAATGTTTGTATATCGATATTTGGACAGTGGGCAGGAAATGGTATGTAAAATCTCTACTTTTGCAATGGGTTATGCTGAGCAAAGTAGCCGTCCTCTCTTACTTCTTAGGAAAGGTTCTCGACACCGTCGGAATCCACAGCTCAATCGGCCAAGCAAACGTCACACTGATAAACAACTGCCAACAATTCTGCTTCGCATTACTGGGAGCGGCCTTGGTAGATAGAATTGGTCGACGGCCACTCCTTCTATTTTCAAATATTGGCTGTTGCGTGGTGTGGCTCGCCGTAACAATTTCCACAGCCATCTACACACAATCAATTCCTGCCTTGCCGCCAGGAGCCGACCCAGATACCAAGCTCTATGGAACGAACAAAGCTGCGGGAACAGCCTCATTGGCTTTCATCTTCATCTTTGGCGCTGTCTTCTCGATTGGATTTACACCTCTTCAAGCTTTGTATCCTGTCGAGGTCTTATCTTTTGAGATGCGTGCTAAAGGGATGGGATTCTCGGGCTTTGCGGTTGCTGCTGGTAAGCGGACTGTTTCTAATTATATGCAAGGACTTAGCTAATTACTATTGGCCTTTACAGCTGGATTACTCAATCAATTCGCATGGCCGGTTGCTCTCAAAAATATTGGATGGCATACGTATATCATTTTCACGATATGGTGTGGGATCCAAGCCGTCGTTGTCTTTTTCTTCATTCCCGAAACTAAGAATCGTACTGTAAGTTCCCAATTCCCCGATGACGTTTTCAAATTTGTTTGGTTCTTGAATCTGGACTGACCTTGAAATAGCTTGAGGAACTGGATGAAATATTTAATTCCAAGAACCCGGTGAAAGCATCGATTGCGAAGAAGAGACTTGGGTTTGACGCTTACGGAGAGGTAGTGAATGTTGAGAGTGTTGAGTGAGGTATTTTTTTTTTGACTTTGGCGGGGACTGGATTCTCGTCTCCGCGTTTTGTTTTTGTAGTCTTGGGGTATCTTTTTTAGTAATAATATATGGTTTATGTTTGATAATAGTGAGTTTGACGGTCGTTGGACGGGAACAACCCATGTCTTTTCTTTGCATAATGGATTAATTGAGGCAACTCTTCGAGTGGGTTCCGGTAATGGTCTTGCCTGGAACAGAAATCCTCAGTCGCCCAATTCCATATAACTGGGTGATTAAACTCTTCCCACGCCTATAAAAGAAGCATTACTGTCTGACATCCTGGCACATAAAGCCTCAGCAAACAAGTGAGCAGTGAATACTTTCTCGTGGCGCAATTCTGGCCAATTGCCGCTCTGCTAAGAATCTTAGAGTGGCCACTCACGGTCTCCTTGTGGATATTATATCGAATCTTTTCACCAGGAATGGCCCAATCAACACGAAGGTGTTGAGGGGTAAACCTGATCCTGGTGTTCAAACAGTATCAAACCCAGGATTGATAAACTCTACCAACACTAGTTATTGCGACATCCAACTCAAGGCCTTTCAAAAATTGATCCACCTGGACAGACTCTTATTAGCAATAGTGTTGGTGGCATATCAATCTGTGCTTCGCCCCCGGGGCGCCAAAACTCAGCAGCATGTGTTCTACCATCAGATTAGCACTGATAAGCTCAAAATGAAGTGCTGGCCATTAAATAGATGACTGTTCACATCTCCTCTTCATGTAGAGTTAGCTAAGATGTTCAATGTGAGTTTCCTTGGGGAGAAATTCCAATACATGCTGCTCTGGTTTGAAAAGAGAGGGCACTATGGTTCCACGTATTCTGAGCCCCCTCCCGGTGGACAAGAAAAGCGGCAGAGACCTCTTTTATCTTATCACAACTTAACTAAAAACCATTATATTGTATTATTTACTTAGAATATTTAAAATGATTTACGGAGGGTATCGAAAATGATTTACGGAGGGTATCGAAAACGATAGCACAATAAAGGCAATTGTTCCAGATATTTTAAACATTTTAGTACTTAGAGTTTACTTACGCTAATACTTTAAAAGAATGAATCTCTGCCACTTTTCTTGTCCACCGGGAGGCCCCCTGGGGTACGTTGGTTGGTATGTGATTAGTTAGAGGTGTGACGACAAAGGAAACACATCAGATGTCGTTGCAGTGCCTCTCATCCCTCATAATACTTTTTACCATTCGTCGTTCTTTGAGGATGAGTCCCACCTGATTCAGAATAATTATCTGGGGTTCACCATACAAGTTAAAGTTTTTTACTTAGGACGAGTTATAAGTTGTATTAAGTATTAGGTCTATTTAACTCGTATATTAAATACAGAGCTAGTACCAATCCGAAAAAGTGGTTCGGACTATTTCGAAATATATAGCACGAAAAGGAAATACAATGAAAACTCTTCTTTCTATCATAACTCGCTTATTCCACCTACTCTCAATACTACCTATACTACTTCTCCTACTTCTCCTTTACAAGTATATATTTATATGTAAATCGATTCGAGTATTGTAGTGTGTGTTATTAGCATGTATACATATACTATTAGCAACTATATAGTATAACACTACTACGTAAAGACCAGTGATTACACGTCTAGATATTTCCATTCGGAGTTATATTCGATAAGCGAATAGGGTTGTTATGAGTTTTGTGAATCTAAGGGTACGCTACCGGAAAACCTAATTCCAAGAATCTACAAGTAAGCCAACCTAAATGCACCCTTAGATGGTCACAGTGATCGACAACTCGTCGAACTGGACTAATTGCCCTACAAACTCCAGCTAATCGGTTGAAAGTTCCCGAAAGAAGCGCGCCTTACATGTCCAATGCGAGGTGATACGATTTTCACATTGTGATCATGCTTTCGCGAAACAACCCCTCTAAAAGAAAGCTAAACATGATTGGCTCCTCCACAAAATCGCTACCCCTATCCACGTGCCAAGGTCAAACCCTCTCACAGCTTGGCACAATCCACCGCCAAGAACACAATTTGTCTTGGCTACTCGAAAGGGGAGTGGCTGTGAAGTGATGGATTGCAGAGAGCTTTGCAAAACCTTCCGCAGGCGATAGAAAAATGCCATCGCTTCTCTTCCACAGCCTGGAACGCGCAGCGGAAAGATGGGACCGCTTCACGACTTGCGAGGCGTGATCACGGATCACGGGACTGGAGCTGGAAGGCACAGCTTTTGTTGCAATTCGCGATTCTTGCCCAGCCTGGATTTCTTGGTGCGTGGAGGGTCTGGCCAACTGTAGACGGAGTGCTTGATTTTTCTTGGTGAGGAGTGGTGTTCCCATAGAAGCCGCTGCCCCATATTTGCACAAGCGATTATTGGTTACCGAACTCGCTAGACGAGCTCACCCACGTGATAAAAAACGTGTCCGAGATGGATGGTGGCGATTTTGTCTTCGGGCCCGAGAAGTGATTGTCCCGAATCTTGAATCATCCGAATTGTTTGAGTCACTTCTTTAGAGTGCTGTGGCGTTGGGGATAGAGCCTGTTTTTGCAAAGGCATACGCGGCTCTGGAAGCCTTTCTCTAGAGTGCTCCCAATCGCATTGCAGAGATGAATTCTAAAGAAGACTCATGCCTTCTAGTTGCGTAAGCCACCGAGTCTGACGCTACACAGGTTTGAGGCAAGTTGCTGCCTGTGGTCGGTTTCAATAATATTTGTTGACGACGCTCGTTCTGCCTATTAGTGTATCTATTTCTCTTCTATATATTTCTCGCTTTTTTCCGATGTTCTCTCTTTCATAGCTCATCATTTTTGTTCTTTTCAAGTAAAGCATTCCACACAACTTTCAAAACAAATCATGGCATACAACAATTACCAACAAGCTCCCTTTTGGGATTTTGTACGATCGTTTGATCAAAGCGGAGCAGGTGTTGACCACCCAGCTGCTGGTCATCCCTTCGGTGCCTCTCCACAACCATCTCAACCATTTACTGGCTTCGACTTCGGTGGTCCAGGATTTGGTCGAGGTGGATGGGGCGGTCCATGGGGCGGTCGTGGTGGACATCGAGGACGACACGGTCATCGAGGTGACGGGTCCCACGAGCGAAGACGATCTCACGGATCTAGAAGCCCATCACCAAACGGCGAGCATCCAGAAGGTGAGCACAGAGAAGCAAGAGAAGCAAGACAAGCCTCTCCCGGCAGACGTGGTCGTCGAGGCTGCGGTCGACATGGTAGAGGAGGACACGAACACAGACGAGGGGGATGGGGAGGTCATGGCGGAAGAGGAATGCCTCCATTCGGTGGCTATGGACCTGGAGGGTTCGATATGAATGCTCTCATGGCTTCGTTGTCTCAACATCCATTGGCACAGGCATTCCGCAACTACGCTGAACAGGCAGGTGCATTTGGAGCTGCCGGCCCACAACGATCAGGAGAGGTTCTGGTTCCTGAAGATACCAACAGCGAAGACAGCTTCGTGCCTCCAATTGATATTTTCTCCACTGAGAGAGCATACGTTCTTCATGTTGCTCTCCCAGGTGCCCGCAAAGAAGACGTGGGAGTCAATTGGGATGAGGAGAAGGGAGTTTTGAACTTGGCAGGTGTGGTATATCGAAAGGGCGACGAGGCCTTCCTACAAACATTGACCCAGGGCGAGAGAAAAGTTGGTATGTTCGATCGCACTGTCAAACTTCCTCCTGGAGATGGGGAGAAGGAAGAGGTCGATGGCGACAACATCACTGCCAAGTTGGAGGATGGAGTACTTGTCGTCACCGTCCCTAAAGCTGAGAAGGAATGGACCGAGGTTAAGAGAGTTGATATCGAGGGAGTGTCAACGGAGAAGGTGCATTATGCTGGCGTTAGTGCGTTGGATTGAATTGTGTTTGGATTAGGTATTGGACTTTAGTTTTGGGTCTATTTGACGGTGATGTTTACTCGGATTTGGCAAGAAAAGAACCCTCACGGTTCATAAAAGACACAATAAAAAAGCCATGCGGCAAATTATATTAACTCCCAAGTTATATCCATTTTGTGACATCTTATATGTTTTTCTGATAGTGTAAAGAAGTATGAATTCATAGTGTCATTTGAAGATATAATCTTGGAAGCATAATTGTATGAAACAGCCTATAACAGTAAACTACATTAGCCGAAATTTGTTAGTACAATTGCGTAAAATGTGGTAGAATTTTCGCTTAATCATTTCAATTATTCCGAATATCCAGAGAGCTTCAGTGGTTCGGAGCTGGATTTAACAATGAGAGGCTACTTTTACTATGGTATATATCTGTAGTGCGCAAGCTTCCTGTCTGTTTACCTGCCTATTCAAGCAAAAATGGCATGCAGCCTAAGATCTTTTTTCTTTCTTCTTTTTATGTAAATTCGGAATCCTGTTGATGATTGTAATATGGTATATCAGTACTTGTACACGTCCGTACAGTAGATGACCTTTTTTGGTTGGTGTCTCAGTCCAACCTAATTGCAGCGAGTGAAGTGAGTGGCGAATAGCACAAGGCTGCCGAGGCTGCCTAGATTGATGTGCACCGCCACTGTGGCGCCTCCAGGCCAACGGAGAAAAGGGACTCTGTTTTGTTCTCATTACCTTTCACCCACCATTTGTCTTTTCCTTTTTGCAACACCCCAATCCGCCTCCCTGTACTGATCAACATTCTTCAGTACTTTGCCGATTCGCTTTGCGCAAATCCTGAACCGTGGTGCTGGATTGATCTTACTTTGCAACACTACCATAGCTTCTTACGCTCGTACGTCATCGCGATCGGTGCATGTGAGCTGCTTTGAACAGATTCCCAACACCACACACTCCTTGCCTGATAACCTGCTGTTGCGCGCAAAACACCTTCAAGAGTTCTGAAGCATACGACGACACGAAACGCCATCATGTCCGACTACGAAGGATTAGAATATCTTCAGCCGGGCTTCGACCTTACCACTCTGACCGTTCCACGGCTTCGATCGATTCTCGTATCTCACGACGTCAACTACCCGTCTGCCGCAAAGAAAGGTCAACTTATACAGATATTCAATGAGGACCTTCTTCCACAATCGAAGAGAATTCTAGCAGTACGAGCGCGTGCGAGAAGGACTAGCATGGGCATAATAAACGCAACGGATTCACAGGAGACCACCACTGGGTCAGAATCGACAGAGGAGACAGACGAGCAGGAGAAAGTTCCGTTGCCAGTTCTACGAACATCCAGAAGACAGTCTTCTGCGAGACCACGGTCCGAGGATATTGAACGCGAATATCCTTCCCGCGTAACCAGAAGCCGTAGTCCGACAAAGCGGGTTCCAAGACCCAGCACGAAGCATGCTCGAGCATCAGATAACGAAAATAGTACGGATGCTGAGCTTCAGAGAACTGCCAGAAAGTCAAGGAGAAGTGCAACTCCTGGTGCTGCTAGTGCTGCACCCTCCCGAAAAATCAAATCCGAATATTCCGACGAGGAAACTGGAGATTCGCGGCGACGAGAGAGTGCCTTTACGTATGACAATCCTTTCCAAAGCGGCAGTTCTCCTTTATCTGACTCCAAACCAAGTGGGGACAGAAGAAGAACTGTTGGCATTAGCAGCACAAGTCGCAAGATTACACCTGCGAATAGAAGGCGCACTGCTGGACCAAAGATTGACGATGGAATCTATCCTCCGAAAGCCGCCGTCTTCACCCCTCCAGTCACCGATTACGATGATGGTTTGGTAGATATTGATGATAATGGCGTGGAAGCTAGTGAGGAGTTTACACCGGAGGAGCAGCTTGAGATTGAGCAAGAGCAGTCCGCCAAAGGAGTTCACGCGCTAGGACCACGCAGAACTCGTAGACCAGAAGGGGGGTTCAATCTCACTGGACCAATCTGGGTCATTCTCATCACTCTTCTAGGTGGCTATGCTATGTGGTATAGACAAGAAAAGGTTGCGGTTGGATACTGTGGCGTGGGAAGAAATGCAATAAAAAGATTCCCAGATGGTGTCGAGGTTCCAGACTGGCTTCAAGTTCTAGTCGAACCAGAATGCGAACCTTGCCCCCAACATGCATACTGCTCAGGACACCTTCACACAGATTGTGAGGCTGATTTTGTATTGAAGTCACACCCACTTTCTCTTGGGGGTATTGTTCCTCTCCCACCAACTTGCGAGCCTGATGGAGATAAGGTTCGTCGGGTCAAAGCAGTGGCTGATCGTGCTGTGGAAGAGTTGAGAGAACGCAAAGCCAAATATGAGTGCGGCGGTCTTATCAACGAAGCAGGGCTTCCTGAGCCCACTATTGGAATTGGTGCTGAGGAGTTGAAGAAAGAAGTCAGCAAGAAGCGAAGAAAGGGCATGGCAGCAGAGGAATTTGAAGAGCTATGGATTGGTGCAATTGGAGAAATCGAGGGAAGGGACGAAGTTATTAGTGTTTCTGATGGGTGAGTTTCTCCGTTCCTTTTTTTGTCTATTCGCTGCACTTTCCTCTCCTAACTGTCAACCAACACACTTTCTGACAACAACGTACTAACCAGGTATTTAATCCCCTCCACAGAAACGGAAAAATCCTCAGTACCACATCTCTCGCCCGTCTCCCCATCACCTGCGCCTTCAAGCGATCCTTCCGAAACGCTTTGGCAAGATATCGTATCCAAATTGGATCTCTAATCTTCCTGGCATCCGTGATACTCTATATTCGCCAATATCTCCGTTCCCGCGCAGCTGTGAATTCAACAGTGCCAAAGCTCGTTTCCTTGACCCTTGAAAGACTCGCTTCCCAAGCCAGTCTTCATGCTCAAGACAGCGACGCGTTTCCGGAGAATTGGATCAGTATCGGCCAATTGAGAGATGATGTCCTGCGAGACCAGCATAGTCTCGCGAAGAGAGAAGCGGTTTGGACGAAAGTCCGCAAGGTTGTGGAAATGAACTCCAATGTTCGCTCTTCACAACGCGAGAGTCGCAGTGGTGAGATTAGTCGGGTATGGGAGTGGATCGGTGCCGTTAGCGGGCCAGCAAGCGGGGAGAGACGAAAATCGGGGAGGGCCTCGTATGGGGCTTACGATACCGCGGATGAGAGTTCTGATGTCCCGGCGTCAAAGTGGCAGGAGGGGAGGCCGATCTATTGATTCTTTACTACTCGCTTATTTCCTTTTTGTCTTTGGGGGTTACCAACGGCTCTCTTATGTTCCTTTTTTTCTTGTGTAGATCTATGAGGGGCTAGGGGGTGTTGGTTGCGCTTTTTACGTGCTTGCTTGTTTTGCGTTTATGATGGGATTACGTATGGATGGGTGGGCTTTGGATGAATAATACCAGTAATTAGTTCGTTTACGTAATACCGATAAATTTTCAACCCTCCTTGTGTGTGATAGTGTGCTCTGTTCTATTTGGTTGGGTGAGTGAGAATGAAAGGGGTCCTTGGTGGATTTTGTGGCTTGTGAGGTTTTGTTGTGTGGCGCGGAGGTGGGGTGGTTCATATTTGGGCGGTTTGTTTATTTTTTGGGATATGAGTAGCTAGCTATATTTATAGAAATTAAATAATGATGATTAAATAAGACATCTCCGTAAATCAAATTTATTATAGATATCTAACATAGTATCAGATGCCCATGAAATTTCAAATAAAAAGATTGACCGTCATACCTCTCACCTCGCATCCCGTGGATATAAGGGTGATCTTACTGTAGCTCGGCTTGTAGAATCAGAATACCACAATTAAGATTTTGGTGGTTTTAAGAAGAATAGGAATGGATGCCTGGTCGAAGATGAAGGGCTTTTAACATAGGTGGTTGTGGTTGGGAATGGCTTCTGTGTTTTCTGGTACTTGGGTGACATTTCCGTTAATTGCCGATTGAATGATTAAGCTTTCATTGTGTTTTGTTGAGATCATTGTATTACTATCGCTTATTTCAGGGTGGAGCACGTGATCACGTCCAACTTCCATTGCTCTAGGGAATTGGTATTTTCCTTAGCTATTGCTTTAGACATGATACGTAGGGAAATAGATTATCTCATAGATAGAAAATATAGTCTCTACAACGGGGTTGCTGCTTTCGTTGCTGTTGAACTCGAGGTTTAACTGCATGCTACTCGAGTATACTGTTTACATACAGATGAGAAATTTACAATCAAACCTTATCTCTTCTGTTTCGACTCTCACACCTGGTCCTAGTAGTCACCAAAATAGTCTCTTTCTTCAGGCGTTAGAGACTTGATTGAATCCGCCATGGATGCACTCCCAATTTCAACATCCTATACGCCACTCAAAGATCACACACCTCCTTCATATAAAACCAGGAACACGCCCTAAAAGAATCGAATACACTCTTGAGATTTTCAACCTCGCGGCCAATTTTCAATCTGAAGCGCTGTCATGAACGGGGCGATGAAATAATAGCGATACCGGAGATCACGGTTCATAGTAGACTTCAGTGTTGGCAATGGTTCAGTTTGTCTTAGTTTCTAGGTCAGTTTTGATATCGTAGAACTAAGTACGGTTTTGCTTCTAATTATAAAACTAGACTAATAAAATACGCAACTAAACTAAAATAAACACCATGGAATTTGAGATCAGGAATCATTCGGGAGAATCGAAACGTTATTTCAAACTGAACGCTAGGTTTCAACTGATACAGGTAGCAATATACTTACTACCACCTATTATTCCTCCCCCTAAAATAACGGCCAAGCCAAAAAACATAGAAGAGTGTTGAAAGTCTGAAGTTTTATAGAAACGTAAACATACGAGAAAACAGCACCTCCAATAGAACCACAAAAAAAAGCCTTGTATATCAGAATAAGAGTTGGTTCACTTCCTCACAAACACTTGGAAAGAATACGCACCTCTACTCCCAAAATTTGGGATCGTTCTTTTCATTACAACAACAGGTATGATAGATCCTGCCATAAGAGGCGTGAGCCTAGGAGACGGGATCTTGAGATTAGGACTCTCGGCTTTGAGATCAGGGGGAAAGGCTCCAGTGGCTGATACAAGATTATAATATGCGATGATGTGGGAAGTTGCACAGTACTAATGGAGGTCTACTTAGAGTCCGTCGTTTTATCATTGTGGTATGAGTACATAGGAGCACGATTTATGTAATAAAAGTTCTATAGTTTATAACTGGCTCGAAATTGAGATTAATACTTTACTTTATCTTTCTAGTCTCTTATAAGGATTTATTATATTTGGTTTTCTTTATCGGACTAGAAGGGTTCCTCGTAACGCATTCTCGCTTAACTTTACGTTTCCCCCTTTTCTACCTTTGACCTTGTTGAGACCTCGCTTAGATATTTCAGGGTTTAATTGATTTAGATACATATACGATCCGCTGGTTATCTTATCTTGCAACGAGAGAAACTTACATATTTCTACCAAGTATCCTTTTTTAATTTCCCAGCGAATTCTTTGGAAGGAGAGAAACTATTTCGGTACTTATAAAACCTTATGTGTTCTCTCACATGTATTCAGAGATGAGGGTATCAAGCCCGATCATTGAGTTCTGCTTTAATCCAATAACATATGAAATAGTGTAGATATTAGCTCATCAGATACAACCAAGAGACTCAAGTGCGAATATCGAATAATACAAAGACTAATTTATAAACCTTCATATCTTCAAATCTCCATTAATTACAATCTCCAGTCGTTCATCCCACGAGGGTTAGAATAGAGACCCCATCTCCATCCACCAAGCAACCAAGCAAACTCCTCTCTACCTCAGCACTGCAGCAGGAGCAAAAAAACGTGACTCTATTACCAACCCCCATTTCCCCATTCCCTCTAAGCCAGAGACTAAAAACCAGTGGAATACCATATCCCCTTCATCCCCTTCATCCTCTCATCCTACTATCCACACTCCCCCTATAATCTCCGCTTACCCAGATTATAGGGGGAAAACCCACTACTAAAGAGATCCCTAAGAATTCCTTCCTTGCGTTAGTCAAGTAGGTAGCGAGCATGGTTTCATCCTAAGAACCCCACTGCTCGTATCTCCCACCTTAGTTTCTAGCTACTGTTTCTACCTACAACCCTAGAAATCCAAAGTTGTACGTGATAAGGGTGATAATAAATTTGAGATAGTTAGGTAAGTAGGTCGGTAGATGGAAAAAGAAAATAACCTAAAAAGATGAGAGTTCAAGTCCTTACTTACCTATTCACTTACTTACATATTTACCTACCTAACCAGATATCTTAATATCAAAAAACACCACATCAACTTCAAGAGAAATAAGGTAGTAAAGTAATTTATAGTATCAACATTCCCGTCTTATCCCTTCCAGACCTGAGAGGTTTTGAATCCCTTTCCGAAAATCTGAGTGAGAACATCGGAAATTGGGGAAAGAGAGGGATGCTAAATGTGAAGGGTAGGGATGGAGGAATGGAGGAATGGGTGGTATCTACTTACCAGCTTGTAAATGAGGAGATGAGTTTTGGTATCAGGTGTAGGTAGGGAGGGGCTTGGAAGCTATGGTGAGGTTGTGTGGTAGTACTATACCTTGCAGTACTGCAAAGGAAAGAAAGTAGTTGGTGTTGGTTCGCTGATTGTGCTGTAGGACTTGACATGTATGATAGTGCCGACCATTATGTGCAGTAAAGTACATCCCAAAGATGGATTCCTTAACCGCTAATCCCAAAAAATCCCACAACTCCTCAAATCAAATGCCCACCTAAAAGGGAAAAAACCACCTCCTACTCCTTCTCCCCCTCAAAAAACCCCACAAAAACCCCCTGACCAGGCTGTAACACAATCTCCGCCTTCAAACACGGCCGTCCCCCATCCACCTCCCCCATATAACTCTCCACGCGCGCAAACCGCTGCAAGATCCTCACAAGCGTATACCCCATCTCCGTCAGCGCGAACTGCTGACCGATACAGATCCGCGGGCCCCCATTGAACGGGATATACTGCCACGGCCTGGGCTGCCAGGATTCCCATCTCTCGGGACGGAAGGAGAGGACGTCGGGAGTGAGGTCCGCACGCCGGTGCATGATGATGGATGAGTAGCCGATGGGCGTATCTTTGAGGATGCCAATGGGGGAGAGGCCGTCGGGACCGCCGCCGCGGGGGAGGGTGGTGTCGCGTAGGGCGAGGCGGACGTTGAAGGGGACGGAGGGGTAGAGGCGGAGGGTTTCGTGCATTACGTTCTGATGGGTGTTAGGAGGGTGGTGGGGTGAGTGAGGGTTTACTTACTTGGAGGTATTTCATGTTCTTTAGATCGTCGTAGGTGGGTGCTCGGTTCAGACCCACTCTGTCGATGATTTCTTGACGTAGCTTCTTGACGACGGAGGGGTTTCGTGCGAGCTCGTAAAAGGTCCATGATAGAGTCGAGGCAGTTGTATCTCGACCGGCTAGAAGCACTGCAACGAGCTGATCGCGTAGGACCTTACGATCTCGAGTGAAACCTGCGAGGGCGTGGAGGAAAGTGTATCCTTGATCGGATTTGGATTTTGTAGCCAATTCCTCGGGCGAAAGCCGAAGAGCTTGGTCGACGAAAGGATTGACAAATTCATTCAACGTCTTGATAGCCTTTCGGAATTGTCCTCTTGGGACGAGCGCATTGAACGGTCTATCACCACTCATTAGCAAGCATTTCAACCTAAGATCACCAGACCAAGCTTCCAAAAGGCAAAGGAAGACAAACCCAGCTCTCGAAATATAATTCTGCACCCTCTGCACCTCCCCAAAAGCATGCGCAAACTCCTGCTCCGGCTTCTCAAGACTATCCACACTATTCCCAAACAAAAAGTGCGTAGCCGCATCCAAAGTATACCTAAAAAGCATATCACTAACATCAAAGCCCTTCCCCTCCTTCCCATCCGACGTGCGTCCCTCCTCTGTCATCTTCCGTATCAAAATCTGGACATGTTCCTCAAAAACATCCAGATCACTGACCCGGTCTTTGATAAACTGCGGCCGAATAAGCTGCCGGGAATCATGCCATTGGTCTTCATCCGTGGTGAAGATGGAATCGCCTAGGAACTCTTTCCATTCCTCGTGAAAGGGTTTCCCTTTTCCGTACGAGGCGAATTGGGTTGCGAGGATGGCCTTGATGTTCTCCGGGTCGGCGGTGAAGATTATTCGTCGACCGGCGGGTTTGGCTTCGACGGTGTAGGAGGTTTCTGATGGCGTGACGAACCAACCATCCCACGTCTCGAGATTTCTATGTTTTACCGTTCCTAGAATGGCTTTGCAGATGAGATCCACATCTGTATAAAATGGTGATTAGCTAGCTTCCTCGACCGGGATTTGTGAGGGTCATCTGGGGCAGGGCAGCTTACCAAGTGGAAGCCAGGTTTTGACTCGTCTCGCATGGCCTCCTAGCCGTCGGATTTTCAGTTCCTGTGAGATCCTGCGGGTGATACGCCATAATGCAAAGAGTCCAATGGCGACAGCGACTAAATGCTTCGGAGCCCAATTTTCGAGGATGCTTTCGATCATGACGTCGGTTATGTGGTATCCACTTTATGTGTCTTGGTGTTACAAACCGAGTGGGATCTCATCAAGTGGACGTCCTCGAGTGCTTCTTTAATAACCTAAAACATGTATGTAATAGTGAAGGAGAAAGAGAAGCACAGAAAACCATTAGGTAGTTTCCTCAAATCCAGTACGAGTACACACTACCCCCTACAGTACGTAACCCACCTCACCCCTCAAGGAACCCGCGGAATGCGGTCGGAGGAAAGTCAAGCCATGTCATCCTCCCCTACCAATGCTTAATGTCACTCTACCAGTTCTGCAGCGCTGCACCTCGTCTTCAATGCGAGCTCACAAACCCGTCCTGATTCGTCGACCCATCTCCCCACAGTTCTTCAACTCGGTCCATCCCCCCCCAATTCAAGCACCCAACCTTACCGAAACCCTTCTACCAGTAACCTCTTACACCACCCTCTTACCCAAGCCTCAAAGAAAAGGAATAAGCAAAAGTATAAAGGTGGAATGGGTGCATACGATTGGCCCCAGGGAAGCACAGCCGAGGTCCACATGCGAAATGTGGGGTACCCCTCCATCGCAAAATGCAGGTGAGGGGGAAGGGGTGCGCCTCCCGAAACTGTGTTTTTCCTCAGCCTCCACCTGACAGGACACTTCTGCCCCGTCCCGTTTGGCGGGGGAATACTAGTTTCGTACCAGTCCAGGACGCAGAACATCAACATCAACTATACAGGAGCAGGAAATGGAGGAGGGGGAGAGACGAAGACGAAGGGAAAAAAAGAGGACGAAAGAAAAAGCCATATTCGTACTCGTACGAGAACCACTCACGTACTGTACGACATTGTACCAATCGGGAAATAAATTAGTACTCGTGAGAGGTCGTCTACACCTATCCATTCTATTACACGAACTAACACATCACACCCCTCCCCTGTCACAGTCAGACCAGACATCCAGATGCACTTGCACGCCCTGTGAAAACTCATCCCAGGACAATGGTCCTCACTATGATTGGGTCCCGAGGAGTTCATGAAGGACCAGATTCAAAGCCTTTCATCTGTATCAGTACCAGTACCACTAACTCGGGGCCTCATCCGAAGTCTTGCGAAGCGGCAGCTTTCAGTGTTGAGCAGAAGTATCTCGGTTTCTCTTTTTGGGACTTGGCCGATTGGGTACTTCACGAGGCTTTGCAGTGGTTCGAGCCCATTATTGGCACCATGATTGAACGACACGTCGGCCATCAAAATATGGTGGGACCTGTTTCTATGACTAGACAAGGGAGTACAACTATAATGTAATTCACGCGAAACTTCATCCCTCAATTTGCAAAACCATGATGAATTGATGCTGTTGTATCTTTTCTTTTGGGATTTTTATTTCTGATCTTTGTAATTGTAACCAACCACACAATCCAGATCTCGTCACGCATTATGAACGCCCATGGCAGGACCAAAAGTCCAAAAGGAGGTTCACAATTCTAGATACCCCAATTAAAGATCTCTAATCGGTCTCATTCGAATACAGAGGAAAAACAGACCCCAACTCCACATCCAAAGAATGAATGATGAACAACGCCACGCCTATGCCAAATGATGAGAGACCTCCAACAGGTCGCCACCCAAAGAAAGGAATTTTCAGGAAACAGCTTTTCACAGCGCACACTCAGTAGCATTATGTTGAGTGCAGTGGACCATCTGTACAGGTCCGGCGCCGATACCTCGAGCAACCATTCGCTCTCTCATCTCGGCCAATCTGGGAGCGGCGTCGATTTGTGTTCGATTGAGCCCAGCCGCATCTTTACGTCCGGACCACAAGACCTCGCCAGCAGCGCTTGCTCGTGGCCATACCATGTCGTCGAGGTTGACCGGGTCGGTTTGTTCAGCCCAGATGTGCACTTCACCTCCTAAGACCAAGTGGGTTTGATTGGCTGGTACACCGGCGAGGGGGTCGTAAGAGTAAACCAGGCGCCAGTTCTTAGTGGGTGAGCAGTAATCTGGGAATGGATAGTACTGAGCGAATGAGGCTCCCTCGTTGAAATTGAGCCATTGACCTTTTCCGCAGTCAAGGTACTGGGATTGTTAGTGTGGCTCAATCCAAGGAATATGAAACACTTACCCAAAGGTTGTAATTACCCGCCAATACCTTGTGGCCCTGAGCTGTGACCAAAGCAACATTCTCATCACTCTGCCATGTCTGTACAACGACGTCCTCGCCAAGTGTGAGGTTCCATTGCAAGAGCATCTCCTCCCACACAATAGGTGTGAGGCCAGCAGCTCTAATCTGAGCATGATTACGATCCACAAGCTTCTGGATGAGAGGACCAATGACCGATGTATCGTTCGTCTTGACAGTGTCATCCAATGTATATGTGTTAGCGTTGACCTCGTCTCCACCAGTGTGGAAATAAGCAGAGTATGGTAAAACTCTTGGCAAAATATCGTCGAATAATTTTTCGAGAAATTGTCCCACAGCTGGCTCATTGAGCTTCAACGAACCGCAAGGTGGCTCGTTGCAGTACTTATCCCATGGTGTTGCCCCGGCAGCTGCAATAAGGTTCGGGAAAGCGAGGGCGATGGAAGTGGTGTGACCTGGCATATCAAACTCAACGATGACTTCAACACCACGTTCAATGGCGTAGGTTTGAATGTCTCGGAAGTCATCAGGGCTGTATGATAATCCCTCTGCGAAGGCACCTTTTGTGGAAAGTTCCGGGAAGGCTGGGATATCCAAAGGCCACGATTGAGAATCGGTCATGTGAATATGGAGTCTGTTGAACTTGTTCCAGGAAATGGCGTCAATGGTTCTCATAATATCTTCTTTAGGAAACCAATTGCGAGCCACGTCCATATTCAACCCACGGTGCTTGAATTTGGGAGCATCACTGATCTCGACGGGTGCCATGTTGGTGTAGATACCACCATTTTCACGGGAGGAGTGTGAATAGAATAGTTGAATGAATGTTTGAAGACCGTATAAAACTCCCTGGGCTGAGCTGGCGGTGATTATTGCAGTGCCATTCTCACTGAGGGTAAGATTGTAAGACTCATCAACCTCACCAGCTAAAGGCTTGAAGTTGGAGCTGTTATCGCTACCAGTTTGCGTGATAGTAAGGCTAGTAACGTAGTTTTTCAACTCGACGCTGGGCTCAAAGTCGGCGAGCTTATTACGAGGAACGAGCTTCCAAGGGACAAAGCTTTGCTTGAACAAAGTCGCCATGGCTCGGTTGATGCCCTTTTGAACGATGTCACGGCTCGAGAATCCATGTTCAGTTCCGGCAGCGTAGGCAGAAGACTGTGTATCGGCAAATTGTTCAGTTGAACCACTCGAGAGATTTTCATAGAAAGGAGACCACCATACGCTTCCACCATTATAGGTAACTTTGACATCTGGAGTAATCCACAGAGCTGTATCTCCGGTCGACAGGGAGGCTGGCGCCGGCCAGATAGCGAGTACCTGGGAGGCAAATGCCAGCAAAGCAAACATTAAAGACCACATAGTGGTAAGTTGTTGGTTGTGTTGATTGAGCGAGTGTTTGGTATAGTGCAATTAGATATTGGAGCAAAGAAGTGTTATGTTGTGAAAAAAAAACAAGAGTCCGGAAGGAGGAAGGGGAAGTCGAGGCAGAAGAAATATAAAATAAAATCTTCTTTGTTGCCTCAACCCTGATAGGCAGAGTTGCTTTGCTTTACCGCTTAGCCCCTTTTGTTTGCTACCTTGAGAGGCAGTGGATGTGGTGTTGACGGGTCGATAAATGAGCAACGAATAAGTGGCAATCCACGCGATATAAGTATTCTGTCGCGAGATGGCAATTCTAAGGTTCCACTACGGCAAGGCCTGCTATACAAGGCCCAACGGGGAAGGGAGAGACAGTTACGACGTAAGGATGCAGGCGCAGGAGGACCGACTCGGACCAGCCCATCCTGCCCAATTACAGACTGGAAATGCTCGCGGTAGACTAAGCCAGCCCTGATAATTGATTAGAGTTGGAGATCTCTAATCTTGATGATGACAGCAGTCGCCGCAGTGCCTTGCAAGGTTTTGGTGGTACAGGGGATGGGTTGCAGTGTAGGGGAGGCGCAGAGACCAAGACTTCAGATGACTGGTAGTGAGGCGGCCATCCACCAATGGGTGAAGGAAGTCAATCCAATAGAGTCTGGCGTGGCAGTTCAACCAACATCACTCACTCGGCCTGACCTGACGATGTTGATGTCGTGAATCGGTGCAGTATGCAGTATCGGTGAAGCTGTCAAGTCCAGTGAATGTGCCCAAACTCCTGCAGGCAAGCGACCATTGCTAGTGCGAGTATTCGTACGCTGCGCTGCACTAGCATATTCTCGCCTGGTGGAGCGCAGAGGATGATGCTGCGATGCAGTGCTTTCCATGTATTTGCCCCTTCCAGCAACAATCGTCAAGGAATCGCTTCGCTCGCGTCCTGCAACGTTACTAGGAAGTACGGTACCAACTGATGCCCCGCAATCCGAGTTGGGGTTTGTCAGGACTTCCGCACGAAATGGGACTGGGAGTGGAAGTGGTTGGTGCAAGCAGCAAATAGCCAACGGCGCAGATTAATGAGATGGATGGCCTGGGTAGGCAGGAAGAATAATGACTTCCATCCTCTTTCGCAAACTTTGGAGGGGGGTTGGCCAAGAGAGGGGAAAGGGGGGCCGACGAACCCCGTGAAATCATAGAAGTAGAGGCTGCACCGGGATACGCATCCTCTCCTCTCCATCTCCCTGTCGGGAGATCTGATTGCAAGCCTCCAGGTTTTGTACGTGCAATCATATACACCATCATATGGTTGCCAAGGTGGAAGGATGGATCTACATCCCAAAATAGTGACTTTGAGATGACCGAAATAGGCTGAGTGAGATGAAGAAAGACGATGAAACAACCGACATCCCAATTACGCGAATCAACCAAAGGAGTGCCGAAGAACGGGAGGCGTTCGAGGCTGGTCACGTGGAGTAAAACATCTTTTTTCCTGGAAAGGAACGAGTCTACTCGAGTACTGGAATCCTCCATTTGGATTGTAATCTCGTTCGTTTTATACACATTACCTAAGGCTCAACTTTCTTCTTTGGAGTCATTCATACTTTATTTCAAGCAACATCTTTTTCATGGTATCAACTTCAGCTTCTCCTCTGTCAAAACTAACGGAATCGGACATTATGGCACGAGAATGCGACTTGACTTCGGGTCGGGTGCCGGCAGGCAGTGTATGGACAGTTGCCGTATGACATTTATAGCTGCACAGTCTGAGACATTGCCAGGAGCCAACAGAAAGTGGGATGTTGGTGTTGGTGTTGGTGATTACCTATCTTTGGGGTACCGTAGGTTTATCTTACTCATATTGTGGTATCGATTTTGGTATGTGGAATCACCTTTCGAACTAAAACGAAGTTATCTAGCTTCGCACGGTTGACTTATTCATATGGTCGTGGTCTTGAAGTTATTCCAAATTCTTTAACTGGAGTCAAGCCATGGCAAAGTTGGCCAACCGTCTTTCAAGCCAACATTTTATGATCCCATCAATTAAAGTTAGTATTGCTAATCTGAAAGACTCTATTAATGTAGGCATTAGCCGAGTCATTTCAAGTTCGATGGATGAAGGTATTCTTAGCATAACAACACCACCTGACTTTCCATATTCCGTTCTTTGTAATAAAGAGATCTAAGAATGCTGAGAGTGAATTTTTTGATTATGAAGTGGCAGGGCGTAGGTTGGGTTGAAAAAGTCAGAGTGACACACGTGATTCGTTGCTACCCTCATGACTAATCAATACCTAGTATTCTTGTGCCCAGTGGAGCCTAAGAACAACATCCATTGAATCTTCCAACTCCAACTCTCTTTGACAATCACAACGCGTCGCAAACCCGCCACTCCAGAACTTGAGCGCAACAAAGACAATCTGAGCTTTGCGACTACACACCACCGACTCGAACCCCCTTTGCCCTTTATTTTATCGATAGCGCAGCCTCGAAAACATCCCATACCTTTTTGCCGCCTAAATCCAAGAACGAACGCTTCCCCACCTCAAACATGTCTGTCGCGGTCGTGCTCGGGACCCCTCTGGCGGATGCTTTGAATGCTGCAATTCAACCCAAGTTGGTAGAGGTAGGATGGAGCACAGGTGGGGCAGACGATTCAGCGCTTGCGGAATACATCATTCTTATGCTGGTCAACGGCAAAACTCAAGATGCAATCGCAGCAGAACTCGCAGGCGACCTTCTCAACCTCGGACCGGATGACCCTGGAGCAAGAGACTTTGCTACATGGTTGTTTCATCAAGTAGAGTTGCTGAACAGACAGCTGGGTGGAGGAAATGGAGGATTCGGGATGGATGCAAGCATGGCACAAGCAGAAGGAATGAACGAACAAGACGCCGAGATGGGTGACGCTTCAGAATCCGGACAAGGCAATGTGTACGCAATCTCTTCGGTGGATCTTTCACCAGATTTCAGCCCTCCCCCAAGACCACCACAAATACTAACATACCGTAGACCTACGGGTCCAAAGTCCATGAGAGATGGCCGCCCTAGAGACAAACGCATGCTTGGTCACCTTGCAAGACAGATGGACAGAAGCAACAACGACAATGTTCTACATAAAGTGCGAACTCACGGCGGCAACGAGCGCATTAATTCTCACTCACGTGGACCACCTACTGGACCGCGCCAATCGATGTCGAATCGTGGGGGAGCGCGGATGCCAAACGGACCACGAAATGGCAGTATGGGAGGACCACCAATGCAAAGTCAGGTTGCGATGAACATGATGCAAATGAGCCCTCAAAATCAGATGCAGATGCTCCACAATTTGGAGCAACAAATGAAGGGAATGGCACAAATGATGGGTTTGGCTGGACAACAAATGCCCATGGGGAACGGAATGGGTTTTGGTCAGCAGCAACAGCAACCAAGAAAATCGCTGTTTGAGCGCGTTCAGCCCAATCCACGGGGGCAGAGTAACGGATTTCGAAGAGGTTCACAAAACCAGAGACACGGGGAACACCGTCAAATTCAATCGCAAACATCCGAGACACCTTCCTCCATGGACGTCGAGATGTCGCAAGAAAAGCGTGAACCGCCCTCGGCAAATGATACATGTAAATTTAATCTTTCTTGCACCAACAAGGATTGCAAATTTGCGCATCAATCACCAGCAGCTCCTCCTGGAGCAGCCATTGACGTGAGCGATGAATGTACTTTTGGCGCAGCTTGCAAGAACAGAAAATGCACAGGTCGACACCCATCCCCGGCTCAGAAACTGGCACACCAAACCTCGATGGACTGCAAATTCTACCCAAACTGCACCAACGAACGATGCCCATTCCGACATCCAACAACGCCACTTTGTCGAAATGGCGCCGATTGCACAACCCCCGATTGCAAATTCATTCATAGCAAAGTCATGTGCAAGTTCAATCCATGCTTGAATCCCACATGCACATTTAAGCATGTCGATGGCCAGAAGAGAGGAAAATTCGAGGACAAGGTCTGGGTTGCAGGTGAAGGCAAGCAACATGTGAGCGAGAGAAAGTTTATAGATGAGAGCAATGAGGATGAAGAACTCATCAAGCCGGAGGAACCAGCATCAGCCCCGGTTGGATTGGTTACATAGAGGAACGACGTCTTTGTGTGTTGGGTTTTTCTGGGAAATAGGGTAGGATCTGTATGATATGGCGAAGAATTTTGCATGGAGTTTCGGCAGGGCATTCAGGGAAAGTGAGGTAATTACGAAAAGCGTCGAGATGGGAGGAGGATGCCTATGTGGGCTTAGAATGAACTTTTATACTCCCAAGCGCCTCGGAGCATAGAACTCTGGGGTAGCTGTACAGCGAAAACTGTTGTCCTATGCATTTGTGAGCATGTGAGGTTCGATCCAATGTTTTATATGTTTTAGGATAGTCTAGCTGTATTAGCATCGTTCCTTGCTAGTAGATTAGTAGTTGAGTCCTCGAGTACCTTTCTGGATCAAACTCTAGGATGATAATTTTGAAAAGTTAAGAGTAGATCTTACGTATCAAGAGGGGTTAGTTATATTTAGTGATGTGATGGTTGATTTATCCGAGGGGCAATTCGCCTTACAGGGGTCTGCGGGTAGATGCAGATGGCCGATTCCAACCACCACCAACAATTCCGATGCTTCTTAATGTGCACACGAGCAACGTACCAAGTGCATCGTGCACTTCCTCCGTTCAATGCCTCGAGTCCCTTCGCATGCTGTAGCAGGTCTGCTTCGAAGATGCTACGCCACGCCCATCAGCAATGCGACGCGTCGCTCCCCGCGCCTCTCAACCCCACGGCAATGCCATAGCAGACTCAACCCACGCCTCAGCCACCTTCGAACCCTCCACTCCTCACGAAACAATCACGCCAATAACCCTCCCAGCCGTACTATCGGCGATCAAATCCCAAATGACTGGCTTCCGCCTCATGACGCTCAGTACACTCATGAGGACAAATACATACGAGAGGTACGGAGCTATGACGAGGAAACGGGAAGATATGCGATTATAGGCGGCGGCATTACAGGTCTTGCGGCGGCATATTGGATCACGTCTTTCAGACCACAGGCGAAGGTTACCATTTTTGAGGGGAGTGAGAGGTTGGGGGGATGGATTAGTAGTCGAAAGGTGAAGGTTGATGGAGGCGAGATTGTGTTTGAACAAGGTCCTAGGACTCTGAGGGGTGTGTCTACTGGTTCTGGACTTGCGCTTGCGGATTTGGTGGGTAAAATAAGTCGTGTTAGAATGTCAGCTAATGGATGTTATACAGATCTGTGCTCTTAAATTGGGGGATGAGTTAAGATTGACTTCCCAGCTTTCGGAAGCTGCGCAGAATCGGTTTGTTTACTACCCTGATCACCTCGTCAAGGTGCCCAGTAAAGACCAGGGATTTCTGGAAATTCTATGGACTATCTTCATGGAGCCTGCTTTTAAATGGTTACCTCGTTCCACGCTAATGGAATACTGGGTGGATCCCCGACCTGCTACTTTGGAAGATGAATCTATCGCCTCTTACTTGGAGCGGAGACTTGGTACGAAGGATTGTGCCGATAACTTGGCATCGGGAGTCATGCATGGAATATATGCTGGAGATATCAACCTGCTAAGTGTCAAGAGTATCTTGCCCAGATTATGGCATCTGGAGGGGTTTGCGGGTGGTATTGTCAAGGGTTTGACAGCCTTGAAGGGTAGGAAGTTCGCTTGGGAACATAGGGATGGCCTCTTGGACATGAACATACTTTTGAATGCCGACCGAGAGCTCTTGCGCTCGATTACGCAATCAAGCGTGTATTCTTTCCAAAACGGAATGGAAACACTTACAAAAGCACTTGAGAAGTTCATACGAGCCAATCCAAATGTCACCATCAAAACAGGAACCAAAGTTGAAAACATCAAATACCACGAAGCGACCAAAAAGGCTCAGGTAAGTGCCCCTTCTCTCGGTCTCATATTCAGCCTTCTCTAACCTCAACCTAGGTCTCAACACGAACCTCTCCCAACGCCACATTCAAAAAAGCCATATCCACAATCTCCGGTCCTTCCCTCGCCTCCATCGTCACCAGCAATAGACCTCAGCCTCTACAATCACTAGCATCCATCCACTCCGTCACAGTAATGGTAATAAACCTCTACTTCTCAAACCCCAACCTCCTCTCTGTCCACGGCTTTGGCTACCTAATCCCGCAAGGCGTGCCTTTCGACCAGAACCCGGAGCACGCTCTAGGAGTAGTTTTCGACTCAGACTGCATCTCAGGCCAAGACACAGTCGATGGAACAAAATTAACTGTCATGCTCGGCGGCCATTGGTGGGATGACTTCCCTTCTTACCCCACTGAAAGCGAAGGGTTGGAACTCGCTCGTTCGGTGCTCAAAAGACACCTTGGGATTGAGGAAGAACCGAGTGCGGTCCAGGTTGGTCTCCACAAGAATTGCATCCCGCAGTACACCGTCGGTCACGAGGAGAGGTTGCGTCAAGCGCACTTTGAGC
Source organism: Hymenoscyphus albidus (assembly GCA_911693285.1). Classification (NCBI taxonomy): domain Eukaryota; kingdom Fungi; phylum Ascomycota; class Leotiomycetes; order Helotiales; family Helotiaceae; genus Hymenoscyphus; species Hymenoscyphus albidus. The sequence continues at coordinate 16,653 of CAJVRM010000063.1, read as the reverse complement.
TCCTAGAGGATTTCAAGGGGACGCTTGCGGTTGCAGGAAACAGCTTTGGGGGCGTGGGTGTGGCGGATTGTGTGCGTGGGACGAGGGAGTTGTTTTTTAGGAGTGATTTTACGAAGCCGGAGGATCTTACGGGGTTGTCGATGTTCGCGGAGACGCAGGATAGATTGTACGAGTACCCCGACCCGAAATATCCTTTCCGAGCAGGTCTGAAGCTATGAGGAGAGGTGCTTGGTACATATCGCTGTACTGTGGATTAATGCGGAAAAGTAAATAGCGGGTAGCTTGGTAGAAGTGAGCTTCCTATGATGGAAACGATGATATCCTATTTCTGTGTTTGGGTTGTCCTCAATCTGCACAGCTAGAGATCAGTAGATAGCCTGGCTTTTCTAAATCCAAGTATCTACCAATAAACATAAACATCCTACTTAATCTCTACAATCTACGCGAAATCGGCTGAATATCATTATTATCATAGGCTTCTAATTAACAGCATCAAACCATGACTTCTAACTAACCCTAGAAAGGAGAAACAATAATCAAGCTACTTGCTACTGTACTTGGATATCGCTACGATATTCTAGCGACTACGAATTTCCGAATCTGCGAGACTCATATTCTTAAGTCCGTATCATTGTTGCTATAGAGAGAAGACCCTAAATTATACCCCTTTGGATTTGAATTATATGTTAAGCAGTTAGTTCCTCCTGGTCTCTCCGAGAGGTCTTGAGAAGTTGAGGTAATTTACGAAATTTACTTGTAAGAAAGGTAAATGAAATCTTCTCTTACTCTAGCTCTAGGTCCTGGCCGGTCATAGTAAGAGAGACGAGCATTGCTCTATACAAGCTATCAAAAGTCATTATGTTAAAACTCTGGAACAAGTAACTTAATTGTCCTATTTCACCCAGTACAACAAGAATTAAAAAGTAATAATTGTTCTAAACTATTTGTGTAATTGATTTAGTTACGTAAGGTCTTTAGGATAATCATTTTATAACGACGGTGTGTATAGAGTAATGTCCGCCTCTTTTATTTGGTTTAGGTTTATTGAAGGTCTTGGGCTTGAGGGGATGGGATGAGATGGGATGAGATGGGATGAGATAAGAGAAACGAAGTGAATGGTGGATGGTGGATGGTAAATACTAAGGTAGTGAGGAGCGGATTGGGACTAGGAGTAGAAATACCATAGGACTATCTACTTAAGAAAGGTTGAAAGGGAAGTATTCTATCTTTCTTTTCATTTCGCGAATTTATCGAGATCTCTGGTTTCCTTATAATAGGTCCCATTCCTGACGTCCTACGGGTTGAGAGGAGGAAGATTATATACTAGTTTACTACTTAATGTACTAGTACTAATTTCCTCTCCTCTCCTCGTATACTAATATACACCCAAGCCCCAAAGTCATTAGATTCATAATAGACTAAAGATTATCATCCCTATCAACCAATCCAATCAATCGATCGATCAAACAAATCCCTTCAAGACCCCGCCTTGCCTGCCTCTATATATCTCTCTCTCTATCTCTAGCGCTTCTAATATAAGCAAGGATCTATGTCACTACTTTAGACAGAATCCTATCTCAGAGAAGAACTCTCAACCTACGGTCTCTTTTCTATTTAATATAGGGGGGAGGCCAAAGTGGTGGGTCTAGGGGATCTTGCTGTCTGTTGAAACACCATACCCCTATTCCAAGATATCGAAACCAGGCAAGTACATTACAGTAGCAACGTAAGAAGATGGGTTGTGAAAACACATAATCCCACGATAGGCTTAGAAGCAGCGCAACGCTCAAGCTAGTGAGACGTAGTGACATATGTCTCTTTATTCCCTTAAACTCTTCAATTTCAGTTGGGACTCGGAAAAAAAGGAGCTGCTGGGTTGATGATGCGATGCAGTTAGTCAAGCTAACTCGGCGTTTCGTGGATTCATAATAGAAATCTTACTGTATACCTCAAACATACCTCGCCAGCGATACATAGAACCAGAAGACACGGATTTTCCTTAGAACACCGCAGTCTTCCCGCGAATAGCTTACCTAGAGATTATCGAAATATCCCCTCCAACCCAAAAATCACACAGGACCCGAACCTCGCAGCACCTGTCCACTTCACACGTCACAAATCACAAATTACACAAGAGCAATATCAGAAAAAATTATTCATCAAAGAACTATGCCCAATATCCGAACAACATTGGCGGTCATCACCCTTCCCTTCCCCTCTCACTCCCTCTTGAAAGGAAGTGCGAAAGGAATCTCCATCCCAAAAGACACAAATCTCGGGGGAAAAAAGAAGAAAAGAAAACAAGCAAATAAAAGAGCCAAACGGTGATTCCCCAAATCAACCCATGCCCTCTCAAAGCGTAAAAAAACTGGCTTTTAGTGGTCGCCCCCAATTTGATATCCCATGATACGCCAGTAAAAGTGAACCCCCAGCAAAAGAGAAAAATGTCGAGGAAAAAGACCCCATTCAAGTTGGTGGACAGGGGTGTGGATGGCCGCATATTATAAAATTCGTGTCTTTTTTCTCTTCCGTCCAAATGAGATCATATCGGATCATGAAACTCAGATGCGATGTTTCTCACTCTCTGTAAAGTTTACGTGTTAGTAAAATCATTCGGGGGCTGCAGGGAAGGGAGTTTCGAACCAAGTCTAGAATACAGCATGTAGAGAGCCATTTGGTTACACTCTTGTGTGCCAGTAATAGTAACCAATCGCTCGTTACTGTTATCTTGTGGTTCATTGATCTTAATGACACTTCCACTGAGTTGACGGATCTCGTTAATCTTGGCTCCACCCTTACCAATGATGGCTCCAACCATGTCGTTTGGGATGAAAATTTGCTGAGTTAATGGTTGGCCTGGGACCATGCCTTGCATTGGTTGAGCTGGTGGGCCAGCGTGGGATTGAGGTCCGGGTTGTCCAGGGTGTACTGGTTGCTGGGGTCCAACTCCACCGTAGCCTCCTGCAACTGCTGGTTGTCCGCCATAGTGCATTGGCTGAGCGGCGGGTTGATGTTGCTGAGGTGGTTGTTGTGGGTATGGTTGACCATAAGCCTGTGCAGGTGTGTGATGTCCACGATCCATACGGCCTCTGTGGTGGTCGGGGTGGCCATAGTTGCCTCCAGCTGGTTGAGGAACATATGGTACAACTTGCATGCCACCAGGAACAACACCAGCGGGTCCACCACTTCGAGAAGCATAACAAGAGGCAGCGGGGCCACCAAATCGCTCAGAAAGTTGCTCGAAAAGTGTGCTGCCTACATAGTAGGTAGCAATGTGAACAGCATCCGCAACACCAAGAACAACCAGTGATCGCTCGGTTGATAGTGGTAGGCAGGAATCCGAAGCATTCAAACGAGCACCAGAAGCTTCCTGGATCTCTCTGATTCTGACTCCTCCCTTGCCAATAATTGAACCGATAAGGATATGGGGAATGAGTAATCGCAGAGGGTAGGTCTTCGATTGACTGCTGGATGGCGACTCAAGGGGTTCATTGTTGAGTGTTCTAATGATCAAACCAAAAGCCTACTGGATTAGCATATGCTAATCAATTGGGACAGAATGAACATACCTTTGCTACTGCATCTACAACACCACTGACTGTCAAGATTCTCTCAACGGCTCCCTTTTGGTACTCGCTCACTGTGCATTTTGCATTCGACATCTTTCTAACAAGAGAGACGTTCTCACCACTCTTACCAATAACGGTGGCAGCTTCGGCACTAGTGATGACAGCACGAATATGGATCCAAGCACTCTCATCGTGAGGCAGAGTTGAGCTGGTGGAATTCTCTCGATTCGAGGTGACCGTGGTCTCAATTGATTGAGGGGCGGCATCAGGGACAACAGTATCGCCTTGTGCATCTTTGTCTTCAAGCTTTACGCCATTGGTAGCCTCCTTCTTTTCTGGTGATGAAGTGACCACAGGTAGCTCAATTGGTTTAGGTGCTGGCTTTGATTCCGCCTCATCACTCTTGACGATCTTGTCGAGTGCTGGACGTTTGGCTTCAGGTTGATCATTGGGAGCTGAAGGTGAAGATGGGTCTTCGAGAGGTCTCTTGGTGGAATGGGTCGGAGCTGTGGTCGGTGGTGGAGTGGCAGACATGATTGATTCGTGCTATGGGTTAATCTCTTCACTATTTTGGAGAAGGTTTATCGGGAAGGAGGTCGGAAACAAGTTTTTTTTTCTTTGGATTGATCGTTATGTACACCTGGGGGGTTTTTTTTCGAAGGAAAACGTGCTGGTGTTGATGATCGGGAGGGAGAGCCAGTGCTATTGACAAACGGGGATGTTGAGGAAGGAATGAGGTCGAGATAGATAGGGGGACGGAGGGCTGTACGGAGACAGAAGACTGCAGACAATTCTTGAAAAGATCTGCTGTAGGAGAGGGTGGGAAGAAGGTTCAGGGCGATGGTGATGATGACGAGGAGGTGAAGGTGGAGGTGTTGATGGAGGTGGGTTGGGTGATGAGTAAAATCCCCTGGGGAAGAAGTAGTAGTAGAGACGGTTCCTCAAACCTTTTTAGGTCCTTCAACGAAGCAAATTCGCTGTCTCTTTTCTCTTCTACCGTCGGCGATGGGGAATGCTGTAGGTTGAAGAATCAGGATCTTTCGGGCAGGGCACGGTTGTGAAGGCGAAGGCACCAGAGTGTATGTGCGCGTAGCGTGGGTTGAGAGTTCTGTCCTAATGAGCGTTTGCTTGCTGTGTTTGGCTTTTGTTTCGGGAGGAGGACAATGGTAGAGGGAGGAGGGAATGAGGAGATGGTGTCGGAGTCTGCAGTCAATGGAGGTGGGTGATGGGGCGCAACGTGTTGTGCGGATGAAGCTGTAGATCAGTCAACTACACAAAGTGATGTCGTCAGAGGGAAGGAAGTAGATGGATCGTGTGAGGGTGTTGATGCTGGCGGCGCAGAGGTTGAATTGAGAGAGCTCAAGCTGTGCTGTGCATCCCCAGGAAAAGGCTTGGAAGCTAGAGGAGCTGTGAGCTTATTGGTGCACGTGATGGGTAGGGAGACGCGCTAATTTCAGCCTCAGCCTCTTGGTGCTCCACCAGACAGTCGCGTCGTTTCATTCACACTCAATCTCACTTTCATACTGGTAGTACTCAGTAGTGGACTTGGAGCTTCTCACTCAGAGTTCTCGTCCTAATTAGGTAGACTCATCAGTCCAAACAAACTCAATTCCTTTCCAGCAACATGAGTTCCCCTCAAAAAGCCCGTGCAGCCAACTCATATACAACTCGTTTGGACAAGACATTGAGAACATTACAGGAGCGAGTAAAAGAGCAGGAGGCAATTCTGGAAGAGGTGGGTTCGCAGGAGTGTATGTGTTGAACTAATGCTAATTTATCTTCAGCTCCGAGCCTCAACGGTCCCACTTGATACCGTGACCTCAGAACACCCAAAATCCAACTTACTGCAACTACGCGCGCTCAAAACGGCTTATGAGACATTGACACCTCAAGAGCCATGGCTTCCGTCTCCGGACTCCCCAGTTCCAGCGCTTTTAGCTCTTCGTGATACAGACAAATGCATCAAGGAGACTCGCCAATGCATCACCCAATCCGAAATTGAGCTCCAAGAAGCTCAGGCACGACTTGAAAAAGAGCAAGGATTTCATTCCGATGCCAAGATCATCCAGAACGAGCTGAAATCCCGGATAGCATCACTGCAAACTGAAATAGATGAAAAGACACAAAAGACTTCCAGTCAGATTGCCAAGGATATGATACGGGAGATGCAATCTAAGCAAGAATACTATGACACCGAGACCGGAAAACTAGTGCAAGCATTCAATCAGTTTATTGATGATCATCTTGCACCCTTACTGGCAGCGGAAGAGCTGGGAGGATCTATTGTGGGTGATAATCTGAGTGTAGATGAAGTCATGCTCGAGGCTGGATTCACCGCGAAAGGGAAAGCCAAAAAGCCCAAAGCCAACCCGGATGTGGACAAACGACAACGTCGAATTGACCAGATCTGGGGTAAGAGAGCAGATCCGGATGAGATGGAAGATGATGAGCCATGGGATGAGAAAAGATCTGCTGGGGCAGAGATGAGAGAACTGACCGAGCAACTTCTCAATAATCTCGTCGAAGCTGGTGGTAGTGGGCCCGGTGCTTATGTTGAGATTGAAAGAGAATCCGCTGCTGCTAGGTTTCTAGTAAGGTCAAAGCTTGCCCAGTTCCACCCTAAAGATGCTAGGAGAATTCGGTTGGTAGATTTTGGAGGGGAGGTGGAAGATTGAAAGGTGCGTTGTTCCCAAAGATATGACCGCAGAGATGAATGAAAATTGAGATGGATACCTGAATGATCACTTTGCTTTAGCTGCAATGTTTCGTATCCCGAACGAAAGCAAACGTTCTTCCTTAAATGAATATGGATGACTCGAATCCAGATATTGTTCCTAGCAGGTCCACAAACATCACGAAGGACATGGTATTACTATTCACTTTTGCTTCCTTTGCTGGATCCTCTTATTGTCAAACATCCTCATTGTCATACCTTCCGCTATCACAAAGCCTCGCTGTTGGGGCGTCTACCGCCCTGTGCTGCGCTTTCTTGGGGAGTTTGAGATAGAAGGATATTATTGAAATCTTCACTATTCAGGTTTCTACAGTTCTGTATCACACTTCCTTTGGAGATCAGGTTTGGGACAACACGCCCATTATTGAGAAGTCTCGTTATTTCATCGTCTCATTTCCTCGTCACATAAATTCAAATAAATCGTGGCTTTATCTTGTCGCTGCTCCGAAGATAATCGGATTTATGGGTGGGGGCGGGCAACCCACTCTTGCAACCCACCTATTACCTACAAACGATCGGATGTACTCGTAGTCATCACTCTCAATAACAAGGGCCTGTCATATCAACCTATAAAAAAAGTTCTAATCCAATTCTTCCATTTTCAAATCTTCATTCTTTCAAACTTGATTTTTCTGTTCGCACCTCTTCAAGTCATCAATCACCGTCTTGAAGCTCAAGACCATCTACTAAGTGACCGCAAGCAACTTACCAAAATGACAGAACCCTATCTCCTAACAGCTAGCGAGGCTGGCACCTTAATGAAGAAAGGAGACCTAACAGTAGAAAACTACGCCAAATCCCTCCTCTCACGTATCCAAGAAAGAGATGCCCAAGTAAAAGCATGGGCCTATCTCGATCCCCCTTTCGTCCTCGAACAAGCGAGGAACCTAGATCAGATACCCGCCGAAAAAAGGGGTCCATTACACGGAATAGCCATCGGAGTAAAAGACGTGATTCTCACCAAAGGTAAGATTACTTTTCCCTTATCCACAAGCCTATTTCAGATATCTGACAAGAAACTCACTCTCCCCAGACATGCCCACAAAACTCAACTCCCCAATCTACTCCTCCTCCGGCCCCAGCACCATAGACGCCGCCCCCATCATCACCCTCCGCGCAGCAGGCGCCCTCATCCTCGGCAAAACAACCACAACCGAATTCGCCGCCGTCACCACCGGGCCCAGCACCACCAACCCGCACGACAGCACGCGTACGCCCGGCGGCTCCTCCTCCGGGTCCAGCGCGGCGGTCGCTGGTTTCCAGGTCCCGATCGCGTTGGGCACCCAGACTGGTGGCTCGACCATCCGACCCGGGAGTTTTAATGGGATCTTTGCGTGGAAGCCGACGTGGGGGGCGGTGTCGAGGGAAGGGCTCGCGCAGTATTCGGTTACGTGTGATACGGTGGGGTTTTATGCCAGGACGGTGGGGGATTTGGAGATGTTGGGAGGTGTCTTGAGGGTTGAGGATGATGAGAGAATACCTGAGAGAGGGTTTGGGATGGAGGGGAAGAGGATTGCGTTTTGTAGGACGCATGTATGGGGGAAGGCGGGGAGGGGGACGAAAAATGCATGGGAGGGGGCGAAGAAGATATTAGCGAGTCGTGGTGCGGAGGTAGAAGAAATTGAGCTTCCGAGCGACTTTGAGAGGATCAGTGAGTGGCATGCTAACGTCCTTGCTGGGGAGGGAAGAACGTCGTTTTTGGGAAGTATGTGTACCCTGCTTCCAGAAGCTGTTTTTGAGTTGCTGACACAGCAAGATTATCTCCTTGCAAAAGAGAAAATGCATCCCATGCTCCACGACCACGTCAACAACACAAGCAAGTTAACCCGCAAAGCTCAACTCGAGGCCTACGATGGATGTGCGAGACTCCGACCGGTATGGGATGAACTAGCTTCGAGATACGATGCCGTGCTCACACCTAGTGTTGTGGATGAAGCACCCGTGGGGACGGAAAGTACTGGTGATGCTGTATGTTTACTTCTACTACTTGCCCTTTTCTCCCTTTCGCGCCTTTCCATAATATCCATCTAACTTACCCTACCCAAAGTCCTTCTGCTCAATCTGGACCATCCTCCAAGTCCCCTGTCTCAACATCCCCGGATTCCAAGGTGAAAACGGTATGCCTATCGGTCTGACCCTCGTTGGACCAAGGTACACTGATGAGCATGTTTTGTGGGCTGGAAAGGCGATTGGTGATGTGTTTAAAGAGGAGGGAGGGTGGAAATCTAAGGTGGTTTAGTTTCGAAGATTTGTGTTGGGGTTTTTGTGTGTGTGATTTGGGGTTAGGGTTGGGTTGGGTTTTTGTGCTTGAGAGCTGCTAAAGCTTTGCTTTACTTTGCTTTGCTGTGGTGTAAGTAAGTAAGGAATGCGGGAGTTGTGGTGAAGGGCTAGATTTATTTGGTTGGTAGAATTCTGTTGTGCAATTCAATTCAAGACGTAAGTAAAGCTGGACTTCTGCTCAGAGACAGTGCGATGATTTCTGTCGGTGTGTATGGTAGAGGACTAGGTAGTGCTATATAATTACACACCCAGGCTATTGTGCGTTGAAGTTCAATAATTCACTAGACACTCTAATCAAGTTGGTATAAAGCTTCGAACAGAGATGAGATGTAAGATACAGAGGAGACTGGGTTATTTATAAGGTACTAGGTACGTTTAGCGAATTATAGGTATATAGCTATTATCTAGGTTATTAAAGAGAGGAAGATATATATAACTACTTATTACCGTTTAAAAGTGCTAATAGTAGAGTAGTAAGAAGTACGAAGTAAGCCTAGTAGCGCTAAGAATCTAGCGCGTAGAAGTTCTTATAGTAAGTAGCTATCTCGCGAGGACTATGATTATTATATAGAATAGGAGTAAACTTTTTAGTTTAGAAAGAGGGTATTAAAGTATAGTAATCACGAAATTAAAATACTAAAGGTTTTAGTTTAGTTATCTAAGGTAATTAGTTGGTTAGTTTTATAAGTACTATAGAGTAAGTATTCTAAATGTAAATCTACTAGAAATCTAATAGGGTATAGATATGTTTTACTCGCTAGGTACCTAGGTATAATATAATATATATCCTACTTCCGACTATCTATATCCACAGCTAATTCTTAATATCAAGACAGTCTAACTCTTTCCATACCCCTCCTTTTCCTAGGTATAATACGTAGAACTAGAACTAGAAGAAGTAACGACCATGGATATCTTCCGCTTTCCAAATAATCCTCTCATAGATACTCACTTTCTCACTTACCAACTTAATTCACTCCCAAGCTAGTCTAGCGCTTATTCGCATTTCTCTGATTATTCTAGGGTCATTTAGCTATGATTAATGGCTCCTGGACAGGTACTTGTAATCGTCCAAGGCTACGAGGGAAAGAATCATTTTTGTGTTGCGAAATCGTGGTTAAGGAAGGTTTGTCTGTTAGTAAAGACTCTCCCTCTGATACAAATTTTCATAGGGAAGAAGGGGAGTGTAGAGTAGAATATGAGAAAGGCCATGATCTTGAACCAGAAGGCTAGGAAGCTAGGAGATGTCGTACACCCCCTCTCCCACGATGATCGACACGCCACCATCCCATCCCATCCCATCCCATTCCCTTCCCCCCTGGTGCCCCCTCTTCCCAGAGCAGGAAAAGCGCGCAGCGTTATCTCCAAGCCTGATCCCTTCTCACCTCTGCATCCGTACCAAGGGGTATCTTTACCGCGGTCTTAAAAATCGGGGAATTCCATACAGACCGCATCCATACTCTAATGCAGTCATATCGGGTAGCCTGCCCACCAATGGCAGATATTATTTTGAGAAAGACGACCAATGGGCGATGGAAGAGGAGCATAAATGGACCAATGGGATGGAGGGAGGGGGATTTTTGAACGCCCCCTGCATGAGCGTGCGGGGTGGGGTTTGCTGCAGAGGGGAAATCTGTGCACACCGTAGTCTTACGGTAGCGTTCGGATGATCGTCTGGGAGTTGAGGATGCGATGCTTGGGGGAAGGGAAGGGATGAGATTGAAGGGATGAGATTGAAGGGATGAGATTGAAGGGATGAGATTGAAGGGATGAGGGTTTATGCGAGGGTTGATATATCAGATGGTGGGATGGTTTGAGGGTTTGGGGAGGTGATGGTGGTGGAAGGTGAGATGAAGGGGGAAGACGCGTTAAACGCGAACTTGATGCGAAAAGCACCGAAAGCACCCTCGGTTGGAGGATTGACGCGTTAAGCTCATGCTGTAGGACACCGACCACCACAGAAAAGAAAGATGAGAAGTGATGGAGCTACGAAAACGGAAAGTGATAGAATTCTTTGTTTGAGAGGATAGGTATCGTTGATGGGATGATATGGGATGGGATTTAAGCCAAATGACTCTTCTATCACCTTTGGGTAGAGATGCTACTTTCCCCCAAAGTGCCCAGGTTGCGAGGCACAGCGGTAATTGATGGGATCCCCTCACTGGAGTGCGACTTGATCCAACATTCCATAGCTTCTCTAATCCACAGACATGGTCAGCTTCATCGACCCCTCACTTCGTATATGTTCCCCTCAAGTCGAAGCGAGATGGCAGGGCAGGTCAGCACTTTCTTTGAGAGCTACCGAGCTACTGTACCAAGCTACCTAGCTACCAACTGATGATGCCTGAACATGCCATGACGCCTCCAACGTGCTTCCCGTGATGATGCTGGTTTGGTAGAGTACAGACGTGCAGATCCAGTTGCAGAATGCATATGCCTTGATGCTCCTGCTCCTCTGCTCTGCTCCTGCCTTGTTTGTTGGTTGATTCGTTGGTAGAAAACAGCTGTCGAGTAGTTCGTGCAGTGTACTGTCGTGGTAGAGCTAGAGATGGTGATGGTCCAAGTACTTAGTTGACACCTAGTCCCACGCGGATACGGATACCCTGAGTATCAACCATTTCGCTGCGGGCCGCCCTTCAGTGTCACTTGGTACTAGAAAGTCAATTCTGGTCGAGGTAGAGTAGTGTCCAGCTACGGTACGCGTCTTCTGGCTGTCGCGGCTACACTTTCCCTCATCCGGGCCAGGCCAGGAGTGCAGTGCATAGGTGCAGAAGTGCAGAATTACTAGCGCCTCAAGTGCTGCAAGAACTGCAAGAACTGCATCAACTCCCGCTGCCTCTCAAGGCCTGCCCTGGCACTGCGAACTCAAAACCGCCAGTTCATCCATTCCAGCTTCTCAGGTTTCCAAGTTCCAACACTGCCAGCGCTCCCCGTCAGCTTCGTCCACCTCGTTGGGCCAGACACTTTGCAGTCACAACTCGAGGCATAAAACAAGTTGACGCCAGAACCGCAGTTGTCTAAGACGATCCCAAGGGAGACGGAGATAGATTTATATACCACCTGACCCCCCTTGGTCTCTCTACACCGCGAATTCAACCGATATCACCCAATTGAGAAAAATCACACTCAGACGAGCAATCAATCCGGCCTTTTCTCGCGTTTCGGGCGTTGATCCGATATCTCCTCATTCGCTTGCTCAGTGATCTTTTTGGACCAACAACTGCCCCTGGTTCAGGCTGATATCCATCTGATTGGCCTCAGCACGCACCACTCACTGCCATCCCCCAACGGCAGCGCCCAAGCCCCCCAGCGCACGGAGCGAAAGTCGCTCGCTGCCTTTCTGCCTTTCTGCCTTTGCCGCCCACCCACCAGCGAGCGAGCGCATTTTCTCCTCCCTCTTGCATCACACAAACCTAACTCTCCTCCCCGACCCACGTTCTCCTCCTCCACGCTCTTTTACCAGCAACACCCGACCGATTCCCCGACTTGGATCTGTCCTGTCTGTTATTGACTTTGCCTTCTGCACTCCATATCGCCCTTTGCGACGCGATCCCGCCATATCCCCATCGTCAATTTATCACCCGTGTCTTCCGCCCTCGAGGGAGAGTCAACCTTTTGCGACAGGAAAAGGAACTTCAAGGAACAAAGGGGGAGTGCGACCTTCTGAACCAACTCACCCGACCCTTCGAACGAGCTCAAGTCATCGACTCCTCCGACTTATAATTCCACCGCGTCTGCAGAAACCTGGCCCTCTTCACTCCTCCGACCTAGGTATTTCTCCTTTGCGCGACACAACCCGGCCGAATACAAGCCTCGCGGTCGCAATTGCAAGTGCAACCGTCGTGCAACCTCGTCGACTCGACCAGCCATCCAATTCCCTTCGACAACGACCACCACCGACTCGCAGGATAAATGAAGTCGTCTTGAGAGAAAGAGAGACAAGAGCCGCAACGTTCCTCGAACCTTCAAACGATTGTGGGCTATCGATAAGATAATAATCGCCACGCGGCTACTGTCGATCTGTCGTCGCTTGAGCGCCGCATCGCGACCCAGGCCCGTCCCTTCATCTTCGACTCCGACTACCATAATCTCCCAACCACGATATCCCATTCACCTACGAAATTCACGAAGATTACGACCAGAAACGAAATTCACTCCTCCAATTGCGATTGGGGTAATCTATTGTACAATAATTTTCTGTGCTTTCTTCAGCATTTGCTATTGTCTCCACCCCCTTGCTTCACGACAACAATACCCCACACATTCCAGGCGCGTCTCTATCTATTGTCACAACAATGGTTTACCATCAATCAAATGGGTCCTCGACTCTTCTACGAGATTTCCGATTCTGCGACGAATTACCTACGACGCCAGAGCCGATGAGTACCGAAGAACCTTTACAACCATCTCCACCTCGACCAGCACGATTGAGACTTCGATGTAGGAATGTTTCCAACATACAAGCATCAACCGAGCAATTTCTAGCTTCAGTCGCTGCCGCAGACCTCCCTGTTCCCACAATCGAGCTTGCAGGCGTGCATGCAGTAGAAGACATGGAAATGGCTGACCCTCCAGAATCCACCAACACCGCACTCCTTGCACCACATTCAATGCCACAACGTGGTGTTTCTCCACCCAAGACGCCCATTCCCGAACTCTCCATGGGTGAGGTAGCATTTCGGCCTGACTGGTCCATGGACGAAGATTACCGTAGACCAACATCATCCCACTCCAACACTTCCGACTGCTCTTACGATTCCTTCTATAGCGGCAGCAGAAGATCACGTCGATCTGATGATGGTAGTTGTACCAGTCCAGACTCGGACGTCGAGGACCCTTTCCAGTTCCCATCCGTCTCGAAGGGAAAATCAAAAGCTTACCTCAAGGAGCCATTTGAGCATGACGAATTGAATAAGGATATCAAGCGCAAGTCTCGAAATAATGCACCATGGTCAAAGGCAATGAGCAGTCATCTGTGGTCGGTTTACCTTACCTATCTTCAAGATCCTACGGTTACACCGTTCCGCATAGGCGCCAGTGCTATACCACCAGAAGGGGTTTGCCACCGTGTCGCCAGAGAAGCCAGAAGAAGTTGGAAAGGTCCGCAAAATCCAAAGTCGGATAGAATCGCTTCAATTTGGGCTCAGTCGGACAGCAGAGACTTTGCAAATACTACTCCAAAGGCTGGATCTTCCAATGTGTATGTCAAATGGCCACATTGCAGCAGTGCAACCCGAAACCATCTTCGAGAATTGTGCAAGAAGAAGGATACTAGTGCTGTTCAACGACACCGGCATTTGCAATCACGCAGTCCCACCCCATTTACAAGAGCCATGTCTCCTCGCAACACAACACCTGAACCTTTCCCGCCTTTCCCCAGCACCAAGGATATTTCTATATCTTTGACAACGAGTATCTCTACGACCATGCAGTCCAATGGGCCTTTGGCAAGTCTTGCAAACGACGATCAAGCTCTCCCTACACCAGATCTAAGCTTCTCCACTTCTACGCAGCCATTCACCGACTTGAGCTTTTCTTTCGCTTCACCTGCACAACCATCCCCACCACTAGAGCCTCAAGTTTTAGCAGTCAATCAGAACAAGGTGAATCAGAACCGAATTCTTGGATCACCTTTCATGGCGCGCACATATGGACCAAGTTCTTCACAGTATCTAAATTCCTCGCCCCCTCTAAAATCTTCACACACCGTCGCTCCTCGCCTTCGATCACCTGTTCGCTTTGAAGCCTATCACTCACGGTCCTTGCACGGAACTCAGAAGAGACGCGCTGATACATTAGAAGAAGACCTGGCTTCCAATTCTGGTATTCTTCGACCAAGTATCCTGGATCGGCAACTTTTTGGTACTCCTTTGGGTCACTCTAGACGTGTCAGAAGTCGTGGTTTCAGTCTTGGTGATGAGGCCCTTCGTCATCGTGCTCCTGTAATCTTCAACCGATCACCACCGAATCTCGACCTTCAATCTAGAAATCAACCACCTACATCTCATCCAATACCATCACTCCTCCCACCTCCAGCATTCGACCGACCACGTTTAGGATCTCCATTCTCCCCATCGAGCAACACATTTCCTCGTCGAGCCAATCAAACCTCTCAAGCTACTATCAAGAGAGGCGCTTATGCCACTATGCATCAAAGTCGGCACTCAATTAGCTCGGTCGATTTTGGAGAAGACCCAAGAGCGAAAAGTCGACTTCAAGTACTCGATGAGAAGCTCAAGGAAATTCGGGAGCGGGAGGAAGCTGATCAGAGATGATGAATGCTGGACATGAAGATCTCTATTACATGCATCACACGACAAACAAACCCTGTCAAATCTTTGACTATAGAGCAAAAACTATGTGGAGGATGTTTCTTCTATCGAAATTCTGCATGATCTTACTGCATTTTTCTCTGTTGCATATCTGCATGATCTTTTTCTGCATACTGCACTGCATCGCGAGAGGTGCGATTCTGCAAAAGACCACATGTTCTCACTTCATTACAATACTTTGACTTCTTCTCGACCCTTCTTTCTGTATCAAATAGGGTGGATTTTGTTCTTTACACCATATGCTTGAGAGGGGAGATACAGAACCTTCTTTGCATACTACTTCTGAAAATCAAGATTTTCTTGATTATGAGGTTCATTTAATTGGCTTCTTTTGACACTTTCTTCGATTCTTCGGGGTTTTATATCCTACCTTTCTTTCAGGCACATACCTTTGGTGCGAAGTTTTTTGAGGGGAAAGAGTCGAATATCTGGATTAATTCAACATCGTTGGAATCATCTGGATATGAGGGGAGATGGACTGGACTGGATGATACTTATGACCTGTAACGACATGAACCATATGGGAAGGGAAATCGGAGTATCATTTGACTTTTTTTCTTTTTTTCCCACATCTGACCACTGTGGACTGGAGTGTAATGGCGTTGTTGGTCGATTTGAGGTGGGGTTTCTTTTTTCCTTGTTTCCTTTGATTTTTTCCTTGGGCGCGATAATTTGTTATATGGTACCAACCCAAAATTATGATGACATGATGGATTCTCTTTTTTATGGTTATGAATGGTTGGGATGTGGGTGGAAGGTAGTTGGTAATTTTGTGGAAGAGAGGAGTGGATGGGGGG
>CAJVRM010000062.1:62514-91758 GCA_911693285.1 Hymenoscyphus albidus | reverse complement strand
AGTGGTTGAAATTCTAGCTGCTATCGTTTGGTTGAGCGGGATTGATGGAATTGGAAGAAAAGTTTTCCTCGAAAAAGTTGTGTGGTTTGGAATAGTGGTATCAATTTAGTGCGTACTTTGAAAACATGAGCTTTCTGTGGTGTACATTTTTAGCTCTACTTACAATGGGTACTCTATTTTTACGATATAAATTCTGATAGGTAGAGGTTTTCGGCTGAGTAGCTATTATAATATCCTATGAACTTAGTTACAATTAAATCAAGAGCAAGTAGATCTTAGCTTCTTGTATGGTACCCCGCCCATTTCCCTAGATAGTTATTATATTAACCTGCTCTGTTTATTCTCCTTGTATTTTTAAGTGTAAGGCTGCGGATAGAATTCTAAAATATATATTTGTAGTATGACAACTTAAAACCACTAATTCCTTAAGTGAACTATAGATAACGTATAGAGGTATTTCAGAAAGCCGGGTTTAGGTTGACTTCTTCCCTTTCTTACTATCTTACCTACTAAGAAAAAGAGAAACACAAACCATCTAAGAAATCTTAGCGTATGCGGAGACAACTACAAAAACTTCTAGTAATCCTTAAACAAAAAAGATCACCACCGTTACTATTAAGAAGCTAAGGATTTATTGTGGCAGCTTTCGGTGACACGGCTAGTAATCTTACCACCTCACGTAAACAAAGATATGGGAACAAGTGGAGAAAGAATTAAGCAAACGCTAAAAGATCTCTATGGAAGTTAATAGTAGACTAAGTTGAGAGAAAAGGTTGACATCTACCGTCGAAAGTCTATCTTCTGTCGATTCTACTGCGTACTTTCATGCTACAACTTTTGGGCAATTCATTACGCTTTATCTAAGCCTTTTTTCGTACCGCAAATAGGATGTGGCTCTACAAAGTTAGGTATGTAATCAAAGCAGCACGAAGCTAGAGGGAGACGCTGGACCATACAATGAAGTTTGTATAACATTTGTTTTCATTGCATGATAATTGTGTGATGAGGTGGTCTATTTATACCCAGATCCAAGATATGAAATGAGTTTTCAGATTAAAGGAGCTTACTATCACAGACGAGCTTATGATAATAAGCGTGACTTAAACTAAAGATCGTAATACCTAATAGAGTAGATAATTTATCTTTCTTCTTTATTACTGTTACTAATATTCTTATTAGATAGACCTAAATGATACCGTAAGAGGGCACGAAACTGCTCGCATAAGAACTCCAAGGCCGTTACCAATCTCTTGAATCCCATACATATCTTTCTTAAAGTCAGGTACCCTGGTCAGGTCAAGTCTGGCAGGCCATCTTTGTTATCCAGCGAACCAAGAAACAAGTAAATCGTACGAACCTCTGTGAGAACTCTGAAAATGGTTGGTGGGCGGACTATTTAAACCAACGTTCCTGGATAGGACCACAGTTTTCTATCAGCACAGCACACAAAGTCGGAGGCGAACTATGCTGCTGATATGGCTGAGAGTATTAAAGTCTGATGTTAGTCATACTGTATACCAAAACACATGACGTGAAAAATGAAGAAGTTATCAGACAACGCTTTGAGCCTTGGGTTAGGAAAATAGCCGAAATAGGATACACACTAGACGTTTACTGTCAAAAGTAGATTTGCTGTCGATTCCCATCCGTCTTCCAGTGGAGCATTTTTTGTTGCTTTTGTGTTTGGTTTGGAAGGCCCTTGCTTTGAGTATGGCGTGCTGCTTTTTTGGAATCTGCATTAGAGTGGTATGGAGTAAGGCAGCGGCCTAAAATATATATGTCCAAGATATGATGTCGAAGACATGATGTGGATAGTTCCAACTTAGGAACTCAGGAGCTTGCAAAGATGAGTTTAGCTCAATTTAAATCATGGCTACTTAAATACTTATCAGTGAAGATATTCCAATACAGTGCTTGATTACTATTACTGGCAATTTCGTGCAATTGCGTCCCATTTAAGGCATATTGGAGACGTATGAAACAGTCTTCTCAGGCGATTAATGACGCCCAGAATTGGCGCCGCTATCCCGATAGTCTCGCTCAACGGCCTCCAAATTTCTTGATCCAGAAGTGCCATCCATAACCTCAATACCAATCATCTCCCTCCTCTCCATCAGTCTTGTTCTTAGGATTCAAATTCAACATCCTCTGCCCAGGAATAGCAACCCCATTCTGACTCTCAAAAGTCCCACTAATCCCCCTCTTCCCCACACTATCCAACCCCTCAAACTCGCCCACGCCATTGATGGCCATCCACTCCCTACTCCCCATCGGGATCGTCCCATCACCCAGGTCACTCCACCTCGTCACCACAATCGTCTGCTTGAACCGCGCCACGGGATTTGGTTCACTCCTGTCCTCATCCAATCTGATTTCAATGAGATACTCCGTAGGACAGGACGGACAGCGACGCATAGGTCTACATTTCCCGCAAAGCGTCACGATCGCTTTTGCAGGCCGCGAGAGTGTGATTTGGGGGCCGCGTTTGAGTTGGCTGGTTATCGGGTCGACGGGGACGGGGATGTGTGAGAGTGCGCATTTGCAAAGATCCATGAGGAGGCCGTTCTGCCAGTGTGCGCAGACTGAGAAGTAGGGTGTGTAGTCTTCTCGTGAATAGAGGAGGTGTCGCTGGCCACTCAATGTTAAACCTGGGGAAGCAAAGGTTTTACTGGTGGATCGAAGGAGGAGATGGCCTTTGTGGTGGTAGTATCTGATTTGATGGGTCCAATCGCTCTCTTTATCTTTTAGACGGCGGTCCAGTTTGGAGTAAGGGATTCCGTATTGAGGGCCGTAGTTGAGGGCTCGGAGAGCGAGTTGGACGAATGTAAAGGGGAGTCTATGGCCGGGCACAAGACGAGTTCTGATGGGGAGTTCGGTCGGTTCATTGGCGTAGAGACAGTTGAATATTGGGTTGAGAACATGAGTCGCTTTCAATTTCTCATCTCCTATTCGGGTTCGTCGATGATATATTGCGCAAAGCGGACATAAGAGATGACTCGGTAACGAGCTATCCAGCTTAACCAAAAATTGAAGCTTCTCGTCTCGATTCTCCGGCTTATTCAGAATCGGCCATACCTCCCTCCCAAGCCTCCCTCTAAAAGTTTTACAACAAAAAGCAAAAGCCGCCAAATCACTCATCCCCAAGTACCCGATAACACAGCCCCAAACCCCTTCCGGCAAGCTTTCAAACAACCTCTCCCCAGGGATGGAATCCTCCCCAAATCTCTGCTCATTCTCGGATTTCAAGGAACCAAAAGACCCGTGATGAGCAAGACTATGCAACATTTCGGTATCATCACGTCGTTCCCCAGTTTGGATATCGATGAAAACTTCCTCTTCATCGCCGAAGCTCATCTTGGAGATGCCGCTGGTGATTGAGTTTGCGGACAGGGGTCCTATCTCAGAACCTACGTCTGAGGAGGAGGCCCATGATGGATTTCTGTTTTTGTTGGGGGACTTTTTTGATTTGAGGGAGGATAGTAGACGGGATGTGAGGCTGAGTTTGCGAGGTTTGGGGTCGGCCATTTTGAGAGAGGGCGTGAGATGAGAGTTTCCACTTCAGGTTTGGGTATTGATGAGATATATATATCTGTTATAAGTTCGGTGACGAAGAATGGTATATCACGATGAACTCATTGATGAGAATTGTGTTTCGTGATCATTAACTTCGCAATGACGATGTTTCGCTCACTACGTAAAGTAATCTCCCCGAACCGACCGTGCCGAATTGCTTGTTTTTCAGCTCCCACGTCACGTTTTACCGTATTTCCGGAAGTATAGGCAACCTTGGAATCCATTTTCTCTTAGCATCAGTGATTTAGAAGCGCCCAGGAAGGGATTTGACACTGCGAACCGAGATATCCGAGTTGAGCTTCTGTGAATAGATCCCCTAGCCTGGGGATTTGCAAACAAGATCGAAGCACGTGATCTCGCATGTTTTAGCCGTAGGTATTTGCATTGGCCAATTTTCAACCAAAAAATCATGGATATCGACTAAAACCTACGGCTTACAAACGACAATGTAAGTGCATATACACTGAGAAAAAATTAATACTAGATTGGATACTAGAATGAACGACCTCTTCACTTGAACTCTATAGTCTTATATATACTTTCAACTCGATGACCTACAAAGTTAAGCACGAAGTGTTTACCATCTCCATCACAGACAGAGTCCTTTTTTCTTCGATTGACTCAATTTATCAGAAAGCGGTTGATTAGTGATGTGTCTAATGTCATTTACAGGTAACTGGTAGTTCCTTCAAAATTACCCGAGTGTATCGATCGTGGACCAATAGTGGAAAATTCACGCTACGTCTTACATTCATGTAGTAATATCGGGAGAGGACAGCTTCAAATATGGAGTGATATGCAGGGGGTACTGTACGATTTAGCGGGTTTGAGATGAGAAATCTGAATTACTGATCCGGTGTCAAATGGCCGGTTGGTTTTCGCAAAGAAAACTCCCCTTGAAATAACGACGGGAGAATGATGCTACTAAACGAGAGGGGATTTCAAAGGAACAAGCATTTTTCACACTAGGATGAGAGAGGCATGATTCTTTTCATACTGAGGAAACGACAAACCCTATCTATCAATGCAGCCCAAAACGCAAAGAACTCCCTTCGCTATGCCATAAACATCCACAAAAGACCCAAGTACCCAACGAGTCCCTACGACAAAAGAACACCGCACTAATTATCATCAACTCATAACTTCTTTTTATCAAGCCGACACTACCCCTTAAAAGTATCATACCGACTCCTCTCCCTCAACCTCTTCCCCCACAACCAAAACACCCAAGGCAAGGGCATCAACAAACAACTAACCCCCGCAAAAACACTTCCGGCACCCTTGACACCCATCGCACAATACATCTGCACCGTAAAAAGCGGGAACACCGCTCCAAAGGTATACCTCAAAATCCCATTCGCAGCCAACGCACTCGCGCCATTCTTCGCCTGGTAAACATCCAACAAATACGTCGTAACACTAATGAAAATCGTCGTATTCCCAACACCAAACGGGACACCCGCCAGCACAGGGACAATCCAATGTACATCCCTATTCGGCGCGAAAGCAAACCAGAAGAGCGAGATGGGGAGCATAGTCGAGCCCAGCATCGCAGCGTAGAGTCTATGTTCGGGCGCTGGCTTAGTGCCTGCTGCGAGAGTCGCGCGGGTATAGAGCGTCGCGTCGAAGACGATGAATGCTAGTGCACCGAGCAGGACACCTACGAGAATCCCCAGGAACGCGAGGCCCGTTTCGCGCGCGGAGAAGTGGTAGATGGACGAGAAGACGAAGGTGTAAGAGCCGAAGAAGGAGAATATCATCCCGAAGGCGAAGCCGGTGTAGATGCTTAGACAGGCTACGAGCGGCTCGAGGAACATCATGTGGATAGGTCGGATGATTGCTTGGCGGAGTTTGACGACGAGGAGATGGGTGTCGCCTGTTTGGTGGGTGGTTTCCTTGCCTAAGGACTTTTGGTAACGCAGAGTGAGGATGCGGTGTTTGGATGTTTCGGACATGAAGGCTGCTAGGAGGAGGACGGGTGCTGCGATGATGAGGACAACCCATTGTGACCATCTCCAGTTCTGGTCATATTCAGCTATGATATACGCACCAGCAATAGGACCCAATGCCGGACCAAGGAAAGGCGCGAGGATAAAGCCTAATGCCGCTCGACCGTTGGCTCTGGGAGACCAGGAATCTGCTACCGTCCCAGCTCCAACGGCTAGAGCCCCAGAACCTACGATACCAGCGATTAAGCGGTTGACGACGAGCTGTGTGATGTTCTTGGAAGCACCGGATATTGCGGTGAAGGTCATGAGGAGTGGTAAGGAGGTCCAATATATGATGCGTCGACCATACAGCTCTGATAGGGGACCGGCGATGATGGGACCGAGAACGAAACCGAATGTGTAGAGTGATAATGGTAAGACGGCGATCTCTCGTGAGACGTCAAAGGCTTTCATTACTAGTGGGATTGCGGGTACGTATGCTGAAGTTGCCATTGTGCTATGAAGAAATTAGCGAGATCGTGGTGTACAGAAAGATGGACCTTACATGATGAAACCATAGAAAGCTGGGATAGCAGTGTGGTAAATCTTCTTCCATAATGGCCAGTTGTGGGGGTTCTCTGGATCATCGGGGGATTCCCAGTCAAGGACTACATCCTCCGTTTTGGAGTTATCGCTGTTCACACTTGGTGTATTGACTCCGTCTCCATTATCTTCACTCTTAAGCGAGATAGCGGCTTCCCCGTCAACGTGATGTGCTTGTAGCACCTCCTCCTGGCCTTGAGCCATACTGATATGATACTCAACACGAAGTCGAACTTGAACAATACAAAGTTGTTGCGTGACTTGAATACAGAAAACACATCGTCACAGTGGCACAACGAGAAAGATATAGTTCAAAACCTACATTAGTTCAGGTGGCTTGGTAATAGAGGTAAGCGAGGACCTTCGAAACCTGTGAATGATTACTTTACATTTAGATAAATCGTATCGCCGACGACACAGCATGAGATGAGTAAACATTTCAACCTCGGTAAACCTCTTGATGATGGCTCAATTGATGCATTTTGATAGGCTTTTCCAAGGAAGTTGCTATACTAAGTGGAGAAGGAGCATATGAACGTGACCGTTCCGATGCTATGTTCACTCAGCAGAGAGGTCGGTTGCACTTTACTCAGCGCTGCTGTACCATTCATTGCAAAGGGCGTTGATCTATATTCTGTGAGACTAATAATTATGTCATCCCTCATCCGATTTTACACTCGTTTGGAAGGCAAGAGTCCGCAAGACGAAATTAAGAATTGCCGCTATATTACATCGAGAAAGTGCAGCAAGTCAAACATCCCAATGAAAGAATTGTGAGGAATTTCAAATGTCTAGAACAGTCTACTGTACAATACCGAGTAGATGAAAATTAATGGCTAAAATTCTCAATCGTGAAAGGAATGTAATGAAAATGCCAGTGATTCCAGCCACCAACAAAAATGAGACGAAGAATGAACGGAGGAATCTTGGTATCGAAATTCGGATGTAATATTTCGCAATTTTCAATTTCCAATCCTAATTTCGAGTTTCGAGCGTGTTGGAATGGGGGAGAGGAAAGACTTTTAATAATAATTCTGTAGCCTCGGTAAATACCGATTGAAGAGGAAAGAGATGAGTAATCGTCAACAACTTGCAAGCACTTGCGAAAGAGAAGATTTGCCGGAGCTGGATTATGTGAGCGTTAAGGATAGATATACTGTTGTGGGTGAGAGAGGAGAGAAGTTCAGATGGAAACGGCTTCATGTCCAAAGTGACAATATAAATAAATACGGGTCTGAAATATGGTGCATCTGATTGGTCAAAAAGACCCTGGCAGATGCCGCTACGGAATTATGATATCGGAAGCTTCAACACCAAAACTTTTAAGATGAATCGGGCAACCCACAACGACAAGCAATGATTATACGGTATCCCGCCAAGAGTGCCCTTCTTTCCAATGGCCTCACTGCCGTATGTTCATCATGTCTGGGTCTGCGTCTACGACAGACGCCCGCACTCTCCCCGCGCTCTATAGCGAGAGCTTTTTCGAGGGCTTCAATCCTGAAAGCTGCCATTGCAGGCAAAACACCACGATCAAGAAGCGATTATTTCTTTGAAAATGGATTGTTGGAGAGTACGAGATCCGGGGTGAGGAGGGGCGCCATCACAATATCAATACAAGATGCGAATTCAATCGCAAGCGGAAATACAACCTTGAAATCGAGTCAAACCACCCCTCCATCAACTCCAGAATCACCAGAAATACTCCCCCACCGCAAAAGACAGGCCACCAAACGCGCCGCCGAAGCTTCAGCACAAGCTGATCTAGTTCTCCCAGCCAACACCTCCTCAACCCTCACCGAAACCGCCGCCGCCGCTCCAGTCAACTCTCTCCGAAGACTCATTCCCATCCTCCTCTCCCTCTCGAAACCACGACTCTCCGTTCTCGTCGTCCTGACCGCATGCGCAACTTACTCCCTCTACCCCGTCCCCGAAATGCTGTCCCCCTCATTAACAGACACGCCCTCCCTCTCGACTCTCACCCTCTTCTTCCTCACAACAGGTACCACCCTATGCGCCGCCTCCGCCAACGCTTTCAACATGCTCTACGAGCCCAAATGGGACGCTATGATGACTCGAACGCGGAACAGACCGTTAGTACGGAAGTTGATCTCTACAAGGGGTGCTGCAGCATTTGCTCTTCTGAGTGGGTTGGTGGGGACGACGGCATTGTATTTCGGTGTAAACCCTACGGTGTCGTTTCTCGGGGCCATGAATATCATCCTCTACGCCGGTGTATATACACCCATGAAACGGGTTTCCGTCATCAACACCTGGGTTGGGGCCGTTGTTGGTGGGATTCCCCCGTTGATGGGGTGGGCCGCTGCAGCGGGGCAATCTGCCACCGAAGCAGGTGACTGGAAGGAACTCTTACTGGGTGTTGAGAATTCAGGTGGGTGGTTACTGGCAGGTCTATTAGTCGCATGGCAATTTCCACATTTCATGTCACTTTCATGGTCGATTCGCGAGGAGTATAAAAATGCGGGGTATAGAATGTTATGTTGGGTAAACCCCGCTCGTAACGGCCGAGTCGCCTTACGATACAGCCTAGCATTCATCCCCATCTGCATCGGACTTTGCTATTACAACATCACGGAATGGTCCTTTGCCGTAGCCAGCACACCCATCAACGTCTGGCTCATCCGCGAAGCCGTCAGGTTTTGGAAACTCGAGGGCCAGAAAGGCAGTGCAAAGGGTCTTTTCTGGGCAAGTGTGTGGCATCTACCAGTAGTTATGATCTTGGCGATGGTCGAAAAGAAGGGCATGTGGCAGCGAGTTTGGCGGGCTGTGGTTGGTGAGCCGGATTTTGATGAGGATGAGGAGTGGCTGGAGGAGGATGAGGAGGAGGCGGAGTTGAGTGCTAGTCAGAAAGTACCCGGTTCGCAAGCGAGGACGGCCATGGCAATGGCACTGCCTGCAGGTTCCAGCCGGTGAGGTGAGACCGAGTGTAGGTATCTATACGACTGAGGCAAATGTAAAGAAAGACACGTTGTAAGTCCCGTTCTCTCTCTCGTATTATCTTCGTATGCTATTTCGTTACCTTGTACTGTACGTTTGCATATGCATGGCATGGGTGGGATGGATGAATGAATGGATGGGTCGCAATTCAGGTCTAGAATTAAGGAGAAGAAGTCTGTAGGAATATGGCGTTCGTTGTAAATGTGATTTTGGGGGGTCTTACTTAGTACTAAACTTTTTACCTATTTTGTAGTACGGAATGGGAAGCTCAATGTATAATCTACAGGATTGGAACTTGAAAACACGGTAAGGAAATTATTCTATGAACAAACATTCGTAAATCATATTTATTGCTCTCTTTCCGCCCCATCCCGCTCTTTTTGTTATCACTCCCAAGATCGTCTCAATACGCTCTTGGAATGTACTGTAGTAATGGATTTGGATTCTTGATTTTATCTTGATTTTCTCCTTCTCTTTCTGTCCTGTACTGTAGAATCCCAATATAAATATTAATGACCGTTTTTTAATGTAGTGAAACCAAACACACCATATTGCCACAGAAACACCTCGAACGCCCATCCCAAATTCTGACCACCCAACTCAAACAACGCACTAACTCACTAACTCACTCACTCCTTAGATTGATCCCATACTACTCACTGTAAACCCCCTTGCTCCCCCAAAAAGGGAATAAATAGTACCACCAAACCCCCATCAAAACCAACCCCCACCAAAAACCCCCAAAAAGATACTCACTGTCTAGGCGGATTAATAATAGCATCAATCCCCATATCCAAGCTCGATACCCTCTCCACCCGCTCCCCCCTCCGTCCAGCACTCACATCATAACTCGAGCTGCCCGAGTTCGAGTAGCCGTGTCCGTACCCCGACGAGCGATCCGACGAGCCGTCGTTGTAATCGGGCACGTCTTCGAACTCGTCCGCGTGGTCGGGGTGGTAGGAGGATGAGGAGGACGAGGAGTAGGGTGCGTAGGAGGGGGAGACTTGCAGGCGTTCGCGGCGTGCGGAGGAACGGGCGGCTTGTTGGATGTTTTTGAGGCCTTGGGTCATGCACTGTTTTTTTGTTAGTTTGGGGTTTTATACAATGGGGGTGAGGGGTGAAAGGGAAAAGGGGAAAAACAACCTTCTGCTCAACAACCGTCCATTTCTCCCCCGTCGCTTCGGCCAACCCCGCCCAGATCTCCTTCCGCATCGCCATGTAGTTCTTCGCTACGTTCTCCAACTTCAAATGATCCCACTCATCCACATTGCGCTTCTCCATCAACCGCTCGTGGCGCTTGCGACACGCATTGGGCGTCTTGGAGGGGAAGTACATGGTTTTTATGGGCCCCCAGTTCATGTTTGCTTGGCGGGCTTGCATGAGCGTCTGGTCGTCGGCTGGGGACCAGGCGCCGGTGGAGGAACGTCTGGAGTAGGGTGCTTGCACGGCGGGGGGAGGGGCTTGAACTTGGGGTGCCATGGTGTAGAGGGTTTGGGCTTGGTGGGTGGTTTGGGAGTAGGGGCTTTGGGACATGCTGGTCATGGGGAGGGAGGTGTAGTAGCTTGAGGTGTCTTGGAGTCGTGGGTCGGAGTAGGGTTGTGTTGAGGGGGGGCTTTGGAGGTAGTAGCCTCCTGAGTTGCTGTTGAGGCGAGTGTGTCTGATGTCGCCTCTGGGCATTGTGAAGGTGGGGAGGTGGGTTGATTAAGTGTTGAGTGGGAGATGAAGGGGTGTATTGAGTGAGGTGGTATGTAGTTGGGTGTGTGGATGAGAGAAGAGTGTTGAAGAGATGGATGTATGTGTGGTGTAAGGATGAGAGTGGAGACGGAGTGAGTGGTTGAGAGTTGAAGAGAAGAAAGATGTTAACAAGAATTAGACGCCTCTCCTGGAGGGGTAGACT
The DNA here is from genome assembly GCA_911693285.1 of Hymenoscyphus albidus. Taxonomy (NCBI): domain Eukaryota; kingdom Fungi; phylum Ascomycota; class Leotiomycetes; order Helotiales; family Helotiaceae; genus Hymenoscyphus; species Hymenoscyphus albidus. The sequence goes on along the minus strand of CAJVRM010000062.1, from coordinate 80,799 downwards.
GCGTATCAAACGTATGAAAAGTAGCTTGAAAGAAGAGATGAGACCGAATTGATAGGAAATAATCTGAAATCTTGATCAAGGAAATCGCATCGAGTGGGGTATAAAGATGAAAATCGAATGGACGAGAGGAAAGACGAATGAAAGAGCTGACTGGATATCTGGGGAGAAAGAAAAGAAGGCTGGGTGGTCTATACTTATATGGAATCGGATTGTGTTGTCTCTGGTCAATCGAGTGGTTTGGGTGCGATGATATCTCCAGAAGATGGGGGCGGCAGCGCCAAACCACACACATCCCACGCGACGTGCAAGGTAGACAAGGCACGGAAAAGATTGGGGTTTAGCCTCAACAGACGCCGACGGTCCTAAATCGAGACCACCCACCAGGCCCGTGAAACATTCAAGGGAGAATTTGGTGGTGTGTAACTGGATGAATCCGGGCAGATCTCCAACCCAGCAGTTTGGTCGAGCCTGCAACCGCGGACTTTGAAACCCCCAGCGCCTTGATAGAGTAGGCGCGCAGTGTGGGAGGAGATCTTCCAACTGTTTTTCCACAGCACGGTCAGGAAGGCAGCCGGTGGTAGGATTGGTCGAGAGGGTGGAGTGGGCGGCTGTCTCATTTGTGGCCGTTGATGTTGGACGGGGGTGAAGAACATGGGACGAGGGAGGAGACATGGGGATGGCGTGTAGAAGGATTTGTGCTGGGGTTTGGCGTGTAAAAAAGGGGGGAAGGGGGTTAGGCGAGGTACTAATACCTACCCCCCACCTAGTAGGGAGTAATCACGTGAGTGGTTTACTAGGCTGCGGATACATACCATACCCTAGTTGTGCAACCGGAGTTGGAATTGTCAGTATTCCGTAGATGTATAGTATCTATTTTCTGAGATGTAGGAATGGAATATAGAGGCTTAGTGATGTCTGGTGATTGTAGAGGCCTAGTGGGAGCACGGGAGCACCTGTTCCAGGTGTTCTACTACCTAGATCAGGTGCTCCCGACCACCTGATTTAGGTACTCCGAGAACTTTAAAAAATTAAAAAAAATTAAAATCTCTTAAACTCTTTTATTTTAAAGATAATACTTATTTATATATATACCCGATTTATTATAGAGTTCCTACTATTATAGCGTTAGCTATAACTACTTCTATTATCTATAATTTCCTAATTCCTTTTCTAAAACTCTCTTAGAATTTTCAACTTTCCTTTACTTAGTCCTACTATACTACTATTATAAATCCTCTAAAAAATAATAGATTTAAAGCCCTAAGCTCTAACTTACGCCTAGTATATAAGAGAAGTTACTATATAAAGAAAGAGTTAATTTAGTTAATTTAATATTTAAGAGAGTAATATTTACTTACTAAAGTATAAGTACTTTAATATTCTAGAATTATACTTCTAGAGTACACGTACTTACTAGAGTATTTATAAAAAGATATTATAGATTCGATAGTAAGAGAACTATTAATAATAAACGTTTAAGTTTATTATAGGATTTTAGATATACTAAAGGTAGGTATTATTATGTATAGAGATTTTAATAATAAATATATATTTAATAGCAAATTATAAATACTGTTTATAGTAAAAAGTAAGTAATAAATACCTTCCGCGAAACTCCTCTTAACGTTACTTACCCTTACCCCTCTATTAAGTATCCTCTTCTACGAATTACTCCTTATACTTATTATCTAGTAACCTAGTAAAGGTAGTCGAGAATAGCTTTAATAGAGTTATTAGTCTAGAGATTAAATAGTATTCGATAGCCTTTAATAGAGTTAGTTCTAAGATTAAATAGTATTCGATAGCCTTCTTCTAAATAGTATTCTATAGTAACTATAGAGTTATTAGTCCTAAGATTAAATAGTTTTCGATAGCCTATATATAAATAATATTAAAGAATCGCTAGCGGGCTACCTTATAGTATAACGCTAGGATATTATAAAGATCTAAGATCGTATGTTTAGTAGTACTTAGAGACCCCTTATAAAGATCTAAAACTATATACTTATTATTACTTAGTAGTAGTCCTTAAACTTATAATCTTAAGATCTTTAATACTCTTAGTAGAAGTATAAGGATACTTGTTTAGATATTACTAGAGAACTTTTTTAAAGTTATAAGAAGGAAGAGATTACTAATTATATTATAGCTAGTAGATAATATAAAACTATAAGTAAGTACCTTAAGACTTATATAACTCTTACTACTACTTTTAAAAAAACGCCTATTAGAGACTACCCTAAGCTATCTAGCCTAGTATCTAGATAAGCTCTTATATAAGGATTAAATACTATAGCTTTAAGTACCTAAGTAGAATTATATACTTACTAGAATATTTATAAATTAATATTATAAAATCGATAGTAAGAGTATAAATAATAGTAAACTTTTAAGATTATTCTATTTATAGTAAAATATAGAATAAGCTCTTTATAAAACCCTCCCTAGTATTACTTACGCTACCCCTCTATTATATATTCTTTCCTACGAATTACTCTACTTACTACTCCTATAAAAGAAAAGTCTAAAAGACAATATATTTAGTATTACTTATTAAAGTATAGTACTCTTTAATATAGTAGTCTTAACGTTTTTAGTACTTAATTTAACCTTCTTCAACCTAGATCTTAGACTTTATATTATTAATAGTATTAGATAATTTAACTTTAAGAGTAATTATACTTCTAGTTAAAGTCTTAATAAAGATATATATACTACTATAGAGTCTAAGAACTAAGTAGAGTATAGATTCCTTTTAGATAATATAGTCTAAGAGAGTATATCTACCTTAATATAAATACTAAGATATTATAAAGATCTAAGACTATATACTTAGTATTACTTATTAAAATATAGCTCAATGTGACGGTTCTAACGCGTACGTGTCGTCACAGCTCTCTTTTTTTCGAAGTTATAATCTTAAGTTAGCTTATAGAATCCGCTTTTTATTACAACTAAATACTTTATTATTATTAATTTTATAATCTTAATTTAAATAGATTTACCTACTTTTAATTCCTACTATAATAATAGCCTCTTATCTAAACCTTCTTATATTTTCTAGCCTACTAAATTAAAGTAGCTATCGTAGCTTTCTTGTGTATACTAGCCCCCTCTTAGAATTAAGATCCTTATTAAATATTTCTATAATTCAAATTAAACCTTTTCCTTCTTAGGTCTCTTTTATCCTTACTACTAGGTTTAAAAGTTTAAGTTATTACTTTCCTAGAACCACTAGTATAATATTTATATAAAGGTAGGAACTATTTTAAAAGACTTACTAAATAAAGAATATAAGTACTATACTACCTAAAAGACTTATATAATAAAGAATATTAAGGACGTTATATATAAAGAAATAATAAAACTAGTTCTACTATTACCTCCTATAGTAACTCTATATAGTTTAATAATATATATATATAACGTAACCTAGAATGTATAGAAAGTAAATAAATAAGTAAGAAAACCTTAATTCTTTTTAATAAATATCTATTAAGTATTATCTACTACTTTTATAATATAATACTAACTCTTATATAAATTATTTAAGTAAACTAAGGTACTACTATGCTTCTATTTAGAGGTTTTTATTGAACTTCTAGTAGTGGTAGAGAAGATCCTTATTAATACTATAGTATGGATTTACTATTAAGCTATTAAGTTAAAGGTAGAAGTTATTATAAAGTAATTATATTTATATATATAACTATAATTATAATTAATATTCTATAGCTTAATATTATAGTTGTGACGGTTATGGTCACGAGGGCTGGATGTCACATGCTCGCTTAGCGAGGCGCTAGCGCGCACGACCTGTATTTAGTTCCCAGCTCTCTCGAGCTCTCCTTCTTTCCTCGTCTTTTGTCCTAAGAATAGAGTGTTAATTGTTCTGAGTTCTACCTGAAGCACGTCTGTCACATTACAAAAGACCCTTAGTTGAGGCTAAGTATCCCAGGTCTAAGTTCACGTTCACGTCCAAGTTCAGGTCCACGATCTTACGTCTCAATTCTCACGATTTCTACCACTTTCTTGTGCGCAAGAACCCTACACTTTACAACACGACGAAACCTCTTCTTTTTTCGACTTCTCTACAATGGATGCCCTTCAAGTTCAGTCCGCCATCGCTGAGTTGCAAGCTGAAGTCCAGCGACAGCGCGACGAGATTCACTTACTCCGGTCAAGAACATCCGCAAAGCCTAAACCTTCCCTCCCAGACCCTGACAAATTCACTGGCCAGGCTCATAAATTCGACACCTGGCTTCCCTCAATCAAAGCAAAGCTACGAGTCGACGGTACAGCTATTGGAGACGCTATTGCGCAGTTCTACTACGTCTACCTCAACCTTGACTCCCACGTCCAAGCCATGGTCCTTCCACAGCTCTCTCAAGCAGAAGACACCCAAAGCTGGGACTACCAAACAATCCTCGAACAGCTCGCGCGCGTGTACGACAATCCAAACAAGGTACAGGAGGCGGAAGACAAGCTATTTGCCCTCAAGCAAGGTGCTGACTCAGTCCCTACATATATCGCCAAGTTTGAGCGTGTCCTTTACGAAGCAAGAGGTCAGGACTGGCCAGATGTCAACAAAATTTCCACCTTTAGGAATGGCCTTAATTCTACTCTTCGCGGACGACTTTCTCAACAACTCAACCTACCTCGCGATTATACTACATTCATACGCGTCGTACAACAATTAGCAGGCCGCTTCTCTTCGTCTACACAACCTACACAGTCCTACTCCTCTGGCAACCACCACAGCGAACCAATGGACATAAATGCTTTTAGCATCAATTCCATCGACCCATCCTCTCCTCCACGCGCTCGCTCTATTTCCCCTGAGCGTAGAGATCAATATAGAGCTGAAGGCAGGTGTGTACGATGTGGCTCCTTGGAACACTGGGTCAACGATTGCATACTCCGTCCTTTCTCACCAGGACCACAAGGAAGGAAATCAGCCATAGATTTGGGGGATCTACCAGCTGGGGAGGCATTCCCAAAGCCAGTACGAAAGCAGATTGCAAGACCAGGCAGAGTAGTAATAGCAGCTATGAACGACAATGCTTACGATAGCGCGGAGGTAGATTCGGACGATCCTGACCATCCAGATGCCTGGCAAAAGGGTATTTTTCACAATTAGTTCAGATTTTCAACGCTCGGGGCGAGCTCTTTTTAAAGGGGGGGGTGATGTGACGGTTATGGTCACGAGGGCTGGATGTCACATGCTCGCTTAGCGAGGCGCTAGCGCGCACGACCTGTATTTAGTTCCCAGCTCTCTCGAGCTCTCCTTCTTTCCTCGTCTTTTGTCCTAAGAATAGAGTGTTAATTGTTCTGAGTTCTACCTGAAGCACGTCTGTCACAATAGTTATCTACGCTACCCTAATAAATATAAACTCTAATATCTTTTAGTTAATTAAAGACGAAAACCTTATTAAAAACCCTTCTCTCTAATCCTCTTTTAAAATCGAATACTTAGGTAAAAGAAAGGTTATACTACTATAAATCTTGTATATCTAATTTATATTTAAGTAGCTAGTAACTAGCCGAGGAGTATTTAACTGTCTTGCCCTCTATAGTAACCTAGTTTTATATTATAGAGGAACTAGACGTTTAGATCCGGCTTCTATCTCTTATAGTTTCCTGATCTACGAATCTTAATACTTAGTTTAATAAGTTTTAAGTAATAACTTAGCCCTAGATAAGTAAGGGCGTTAATTCTAAAGGCTCCCTACTTCTAAAAGTTTATTACCTCTAAAGAGATACGACAAATAATAGGGCTAAAAGGCTTAAAAACTAGATAAGTAATAAACTAAATAGTTTTAAAATAGCTTTAGCTAATATATTTATTAAGACCTACTTTATAGCTTTGTTCTATAGGGCTTAGGTACTAATATTTCAGTAGGTTATTACTAGAATTATAAAGTATAAGGCTTAGCTAAGAAACTCTTTCCTTCTTATATAATTTAATTTAATAGTAGAAGAAAAGAAGCTAAGTTAATTTAGAAGAATTATTAAGTTTTAGGATTAGAAGATTATATTATAGCTAGACTATATAATATATAATATTTTATTACTTAATATAATTATTAAAGCTAGAATAAATAATAGCTATCCTAGTTATTTTCTAGTCCTAGTTGTTTTCTAGTTATTCTTTAGCTCTAGAAGTAGCTTAGTACTTCTCGACTATTATAAGTTAATTTATATTATTACCTTTTTTATTTATTAAGGTTATTTAATCTTTATACCCTAAGGAATAATTATAGTAGGATCCTATAGTAATAAGAGCCCTCCCTCTTATTCTTTTAGTAGGTTAGTTATAGAAGGAGCTTCTCTAGGAGAGGTTCTCGAAAACTATTATTACTAAAGGAAACTACTCCTTACTACTACTACATACCTAAAGATTATACCTTTAGGGCTAAGCTTCTTCCTCTTCTACTACTAACCTAAAAACAAGTTCTTAGACCCCCCCCCTAAAACAATAGTAGTTAATCTAAAAGATTAAACCCCTCCTAATAATATTATAGCAAACTTAAAAGATTTAAATCTTTCGACTATTAATCGTGGACCCCTTCCCCCCTACGATAGTATAATAGACCTAAAAGATTTAAATCTTTCGACTATTAATTATAGACCCCCCTCCCTCCCCCTATAATAGTACGGTAGACCTAAAAGATTTAACTATTATTTACTCTCCTATAATAGTGTTATTAATTAAACTTTTAATAATAGATGAATCTTTAGTAATAGATAAATATTTAGTAGTAATAATAGTAATAAATACTAATAGTTCGGATTTTACTAGAGTTAAGATATTATATATATAAGTTTAAACTTTCTACAAATCGCCTTCTATACTATTCTTTCCCACTAGCGTATTCTTATAGTTAGGTCCTCAGTCTAGTAGAGAGCCCTCCTTAATAGAGTTTTATACCTAATCTTTTACTCTAGAGCTCTTTATTACTCTTTATAGTTCTAAATTAGGGAGGTTTTTATAAACCTTAACCGCGGGTATAATAGGCGTACTTAGCTTAGATTATCTAGTAGAGGCGACTATATTATTAAGGATTAATTTCTCCTAGATTACAGAGGGTCCTTTATAAAGAGATCCCTATAAGCTAGCTATTAATACTATAAACTCTTATATAAAAAGAATTTAAGGAGCCTACTCTGAGGTTAAGACAGCTTATTTATAAAAAGCTCCCTAAGAGCTAACTTATAATACTATGAACTCTTATATAATAGGAATTTAAGAATTAATTTCTCTTAGATTAGGAAGGCTTATTAATAAAAGGTTTCCTAAAAGTTAGCTTATAATACTATAAACTCTTACCTAAGAAGAACTTAAGGATTAATTCCTTTTAGATTAAGGAGGCTTTTTTATAAGATTTCCCTAAAAGCTATTCTTTAATACTATAAACCCTTATATAAGAAGAACTTAAGGATTAATTTCCCTTATATAAGAAGAACTTAAGGATTAATTTCCCTTATATTATAGAAGCTTATTTAGAAAGAGTTCCTATAAAGTTAGTAATTATATTTATCAACTATACTACTAATAGTTCTTTACTTCTAAGAATAACTAAATAGAATAAATAGGCTTATCTACTTACTCCTAGATTATATAAAGCTATTTACTTATCTTAAGTTAAAGATAATAAATAGCTAAGTAATATATATAATATAACCTAGCCTACTTCCTAAATAAATGAGCTACTATTTAATAGAAGTATTAAATTAAGGTAAATCTTGTAACTTTTTACTAAGTACTACTACTTTTAAGTAAGTATTTATAAGTAAGGGACCTATTGTTAAGCCACTCTAGTAAGTAATCGTCGAGTATACTTGGTATATAAGAATTATAGTATAGAATTTATAATAAAGGATTAACTTATAGTGTTCTATAACTTTAACGTCATTTATAAATATAGTCTACTAATACTATAATAATAATATAATCTTATATTATTTAAATAATTCTACTACCTTATAACTTCTTTACTCCTTCTTCTCTTTAATAATACTACTACTATAATCCTCTCTATAATATCTCGAACCTTAACTCTAAAGTCTTATACTTTATAGTAATATAAGAATATCTTATAGTTTCTTTACCCCTACTTTATATATTACTCGCGTTTTAAACAACTGTCTTACTAAGAGTTATATTAAGTTATAATCTCTATAAGTAAACATAGTATAATTAGTTCTAGATTAAAATAATATATACCTAGGTAAGTACTCTAATTTATAAGCTATTAATTATTAACTTTCTCTAGTAACCCTCTTAATATCTAGAGCTTTATTACTTGATCTATCCTCCTTATTATTACTACTACTACTATTATAATTTAGGCTTCTTAAACCTATAAACGTTATTTACCTAGCTATCTTTACCCTATATTTCCTTATACAAGAAGAATACCTAGGTAAATTTAAACTACTACTTCTATCTTTTTTTAATATAACTAATAATACCTAATAGTTTAGATATACTACTACTATTATAATTATTATATTATTACTAGATCTAGATAAATAGAATCACTTATAGCTAAGCCTTTCTTTAACCTTTAATAACTTTAACTAATATATTATACTAGGAACTACTTTACATTCTTAATTCCCTTATTCTTACTTTTATTACTTCTAATCTATACTCTTAATCTAGCGAATTCATTGTCCTATACTATTATAAGATTAATCTAAGTAATTAATTCTTTTACTTTACTATATCTTTATATTCTTGAATCTTTTATATACTTACTTTAATATCCTTAATCTAGAAGATTAAGTAGGAAAGTTTTCCTAAATACTAAGTTACTTTATTTATTAAAGACTTTATCTAACTTAATATAATAGAAATTATCTTATTCTCTATATGATAAATCTTAATCTTAATCTTACTCTTGATCTTAGATATATATCTTAGCTAGAGCTAAGTTTTTATTTAACTCTTATAGATTCTAACTAATATATTTATCTTTTAGATTTGTTTACTACTAATATTATCTTAATAATAATATATAGTAGTAGTCTCTTTTAATCTTAGTTATAGAATATATCTTTATTATCTCTCTACTATCCTTGTATATAAGTAGAGACTTGTTATCTATATATACTTTATTATAGGCGCCTCTTATTAGCCTTCTAAGTATTATTAGACATATAAATCTATACTTAACTTATAATAATTCCTTAATGGATTTATACCTCTATAACTTTTAGAAAACTAGTTAGGTAGTAATTAATATAGAAAGTTAAAGTAAGTAAATTATGATCTATAAGTACCTAATATATTATAGAATAAAGTCTAAGTTATATAAGGTTATTAGTAGTTTAAGTTTTAATTTCCCTAATAAACTTTCCTTATTATATTTCCCTTTTCTTAAGCCTTTTTATTTATATATATCGTACTTTACTTTTATCCCCTCTACAATAGTATAATCTTCTTCTTTAAACTATCTTATTTATAAATATAAGTTAGAATTAACTACTTAGGGTTTTAGTCCTTAATCTTTATACTTTTAAAGTAGGTAGTCTCCCTACTTTACTAGAGTATACTAAAAGAAGGATTACTATTATTTATTCTTTTATCTATAGTATTTTAGTTTTTATACTTTTATTCCCTCGTTCTACATAGTTTAAGATAATACTATTATACTAGATCCTTTAAAACTTTTTAGACTTTAGTAGGGTCTAAACTTTTAAGACTAGTAAAAAACTAGATTAGCTACTTTTAAGGAGAAAGAATAAGGTAGATAACTTTACTATATATATTTTCTTACTAATATCTTTATAGAATTAAGCTTAAGTCATACTAAGATATTAGTAGATTAAGGTTTAATTCTTTATTATCTTATTTCTAAACTTATAATACTTTATTCTTTTAAGATAATTTAACTACTATATCTTAATTCAGGTTCTTTAATTTAGGCTACCTAGAACTAAACCCTCTAAACTATATTTCTTTAACTCCTAGATCTCCTTATCTAGACTAGACCTAGTTTCCTTATTATCGCTTAATTCCTTATATTATTCTTTATTTATTTATATCTTTATTTATTTATCATTAAGTTTTATTATTATTATTATTAAACTTTGATTTATTATTTTTATTTTATTTCTTTTTTATACCCTTACTTACTTATCTTATTATATAGCCTAGTACCTTAACTTAGTATATAGATATTAGCTTATAAGTATAGGGGCTATGTTATCTAACTAAGATATGAACTCGGTTATTCTATAGTTACTTAAACCTTATATTACGCTACTAGCCGGTTTACTAAAGGTATTAAGCTACGTCTCTAGTAGGGTTCCTTAATAATAAAGCCTAATAGGTAACGTTAGTACTAAAGTAGGATTATTAGTTAATAGCTAAACCTTCTTTATGATTTTATTTCCTAATAATAAGAATAAAAGAATTAGTACTATATAGATACTATAGTACTCCAAGTATACTATATTATTCTAAGGGAAATTTAACCTATATTTACTTATTTTATTACTTAGTTAAATAGCTCTTTTATTAAATTATAGTCTTAATAGATATATATTCTTATTAAGAAAGGCACGTTATAGCTACTAGTACTCTAAGTTAAGGCTTAGAAGTTAAAATAGCTTAATAACTTAAAGCGTTAGCTCTGTCTTAATAATAAGAATAAATAGTACTTTAAGTATACTATAGTATAGTATACTATAGTATTAGAAAGGTATAATATCGTTCTAAGGGATATTCTAATAAGAAGAATAAATAGTACTCTAAGTATATTATAGTATAAGTATACTACAGTAGTGTAAATATATAATATTATTCTAAGAGATATTTAAACTTTACTATTTTAGTTCTTTAACTTCGAAGGCTTAATAATAATTCTTTAATTAGTAAACAGTATATCGTATACCTAAGCTATGCTATATTAATATCTAATTTAAAGAGCTAAAAAGTTAGAGTCTTCTTAATAATAAAAATAAATAGTATCTAACTACTATCTTTAAGAGAAAAAAAAGAGGGTATACTAGCTATTATAAAAACATCATATATCGCTTTTTATAAAATAAATAAAGAGGGTGATTATAGTAGCCTTCTTAGTGAGTATTAGGAAACCGTCAACTTTAAAGGCTAGATAGATATTTATTTAAGGCAAATAGTATATTTTATACTAAATAACCTAGATAATTATCTTAAAGGTTCTATAAGGTTAATATATATATATATATTTATACTATACTATACTAGTAATATAGTAGATAGGTATACTAGGTTCTTCTAAGTATATATATTAGTATTATAATAGCTAAGGTCATTATTTTATACTATCTATTATTATTTACAATGTTTACTTTTCTAATACCTAAGGCTATAGTTTAAATATAGTTACTTAATAGTTCTAATCCTAGCCCTATTATTATTTAAGCTAATCTAGTTAGAGTCTACTTTTACGTTAAGTAAACTAGTAATATAAGGGCTTACTATAATGTTTCCTATAGTAGTATAGTAAGCTCTAAAGTATTACCTAAAAAAAAGTTATATAACCTAGATTTAACTAATTATTGTATATAATTGATATATATTAGAGGGTTAAGAGGTTTTAGGTAAGCTAGATATAATAGATATTATTTTAACTATAGTTAATACTAGTTATATTATACTATTTCTATTATCTAACTTAACTTAACTTAACTTATGAGTGTACTTATATCAAAGAACTTATAGATTTTTTATTCCTAAGTCTTTTTATTTTATTTTCTTAAATAGTAAATAAGATATCTCTTTTATTATTCCTATAAATTAAATCCTATATCCTTCGAAGTAATTTATAATAATAAAACTACTAACTTTATTAAACCTAAGAAGCTTAATCTCATTCTTTTAATTCCTTCCTAGTTTTAATTAAAATAGTATATTCACTTTATTATAAAGAAACCTTAGTTTTATAAAATATAAGGAATTATTGTTAGTAGAATTCTTAAAAATAGTATAACTATAGTTTAAAACTTTTTTAAACTATATCCTTGTTTAATAACTTTAAAACTAAGTTAGAATAAGTAGAATAGTTAAAAACTTTAAAAGTATCTATAATATATAAAATAATATAATTATTAAATTATTATAAATAAATAATTACTTTTACTTTTATAAACTTTTATAGTTATAGAGTTATACTTATAAAAGTTATACTACTTTAGGTTTATATCTTTTTATAAACTAAGTGCTATATACTTATATTTTAAGTATTATAGATAATAATAAATATTAAATAAATTATAGAAAATTATATTTAAGAGATAACTTAAGGAGAGGGAAATTATAAAAAGTTAAAGAAATAATTATTATAACTAATTCTATTATTATATCTTATACCTTATACTTTAGCTCTTAGTACTTCTTATAATACTTAGTTTTATAATACTTATATACCTAGTATGTTTAGCCTTAGTTTCTAAATCCTTACTTTTAGATATTATACTTTTTAAAGCTATGTAACTAGATTTAATTATACAAGATCTTATTATATTTCTTTTTCTCTTTCTCATTACTACTTATTCCTTCTTTTTTCTTTTTACTACTTATTATAGAAGGTTTATCTAAGGATCTAATTAAGATATTAACTAAGCCTATCACTTTTAAATAAATAATAAGATGTAATTAATATACTAAAGATTAACTTACGTTTTAGATATAAGCTATTAAAGATATCCCCTTAATAGTTTTTATTTAGCACTTTAAATATTTCTTTACTATAAATCCTTCTACCTTCTTTAGAGTTATATTCTAATAATTCTATATCTAAGCCAATATCTATAGTAGAGGAAGAAAGTCTAGTTATACCTATTTCATTAAAAAGAAATTAAATCTCAGATATACTAAGCTCTTTTTCTTTTATATTAATCTAAGCTACTACTAAGAGAAATAGATATAACTTCTTAATTACTACCTAGGTTACTTTAGTTTACTATATAATTATATTAATTTCTTATTTCTTCTTAGGCCTCTTTTCTTATTTTTATATACTTATTAAGTATTACTAATAGTCTTAGTAATATATATTTATATAATTTTATTAATAAGCGATTTCTTAAGAAAATAAGCTATTTTAGAGAACTTCCTTATTACCTAATTTTAGACTACCCTCTTATACTTAGTCGATATTAAAGTCTATAAGTAGCTATACTAATAAAACATAGAGTTATAGTAGTATTAATTCTCGCGGTTATAATCTATCTTAAGCTTTATATATACTATATTTATATATTATTAAACTACTTTAATAAAATCTTACTATTTTCTTTATTCTTTTTTAATATTCCTATAATAGAACTAGGAGCTATATTTCTTATTAACGTTATAATAGTTATAAAGCTTATAAACTAGTTAGCTAATAGCTACTTTTTATATAAGTCTACTATTTCTTATACTTATAGGAAATAAGATTTATATCCTTATAAGTTTTCTAATAACCTATTTAATAATATTATCATTAGATTACTAAGATAATTATAGTAATAATTATTAAGATATACTATTTATAAAGCTTTTTAAGATAATATTAAAGTAGATTTATTTTAGAAGAGAGAAAAGTAAGTTTAGGACGTTAGTAATAAAAAAGAGTAAATATTAGATATAATATATACATATATATATATCTATATTAATATAAGTATAAATGTAGACTCTATATTTATATTAGTTTATCTTAAAAGGAGAGGTAGCCTTATATATAATATAACCTTATAATTAAGGTAAATAAACTTAGAAGATAATAAAAACGTGTATATTAAGTAGAGAGACCTAAGTATAATAGGATTCTGAAATAAGGATTTTAAAATATTCTATAATTAAATCTAATAAAGTATTCTAAAGGTACCTAGAGATGGGAATTATCTAATTTTAGCTAGTATAATTAACGAAGTTAAACTTAGTAACCTTATTGATAAAATAGTATAGGATTTGAACTTTAAGTTCTATCTTTTAATAATAATTAAGAATATACTAGTACTTCAATACTTCTTCTATTTTTTATTTAGATTACTAGCTATAGATTATATATAATCTATTTATAGTCTTTTAATATATTATTTATTTCTATTATATTATCTATCTTCGAGTTAATTATAAACCCGATTATTATTACTTTATTTAGTTTATCTTTATTATTTTTAATTATTAAATTAAGTATAATTTATTAATAGATTTTTAATATGATACTAATATATAAGTAATAGAACTCGAAAATCTTAAAATTACATTATTAAAAGATATTAAAGTATATTATAAAGTGGTAAAAGCTATATATTTAAAAGGACTATAAAAGAAAATTTATCTTTAGTATAATACCTTTTATAATAGGAATATAGAAAAGATAAAAGAAATTAGAACGAAATTTAGGTTTTTTATTAAGATTTTAAAAGATATTAAAGAGTATTCTATTCATAAATTATATAAAGAGATATATAAAAACATCTACTAAGGGATTTGCTTAATAAAATAAATAAAGAGAACGTAGGCGTATAAAGTAGTAGTTATAGCTTAAAGGTAGGTAAGAGAGAAAGAAGTATTAAGACAATATAATAAGTTATAAAAGTAACTTCTTATACTTCTTAAAAAGAAGTTAAGGAAAACCTAGAAAAGTATTTCTTAGCTTTAAAAAAAGGTAATACTAAAAACTTTTAAGTATATAATTTAAAGTATTTTAAAAAAGAGTGAATATTTATAGAAAGTAAAGATAAGTTCTAGGTCTAAGCCTAGTTATTAGAAACTAAGTTATTAAGTTATACCTAGTATTTAATTATTTACTTTAGCTATTAGTTAAATTATAAAATTATAAATCTCTTTTATAACTAGGGGATATAGTTCTTTTAACCTTTATAGAAGTAATTATAAATCTATTTAGTTAACTTCTTACCTATCTCTTTAATTAGATAAATATTTAGAATACTAAATAATATTAAAATAGATTCTAGTATAAATCTTTATAAATTAGAGTAAGATATAATATTAATATTTCTATAGTATATAAAGAAAGTATTTATTATATTATATATCCTTATATTAGATATAGATATATAAAACTTTATAACCTAAGAACTATTATAAAGTATATAGATATATATAGCCTTTATTAAGTAGGGTAGATACCTAGGTTAACTAATTATTTATATTAGTATAATATTTATCTACTTAGTAGAATATACCTACATTTATAAATATAGAGAACTTATAAGTTTAATTAAGATTAATAAAAAGATAATTTAACTAAAAACAAGAATAGTAGTAAAAACGAAGCTACTTCTATTAACAATCTAATAAATATTATAAGTAAAAGTATAAGTAAATAACTAGTGCTAGAAATTCCTTATAGAGATAAAGGAAATAATAGAATTACTAGAGATATAGAAAATAAAGAGAGTAATAGAATTACTAGGAATAAAGGGAATAATAGAATTACTAAAGATCAAAGAAATAAGGAGAATAAAAGAAATAAGAAGAATAAAGTAGGAAAAGAGGATATAAGAATTAAAAATATTAAAATTAAAATTAAAAAACCAAAAGATCTAAATAAACCGCCTTTACTATTAGATATAAGTATTAGTAATCTTTATCAAAAAGTTATAATATTATTAACTATAATTTTAAAGTAGGATATAAAATATTCATACTAGTTATAAATCTAATAAAGCCTTACTTATTTAAAAAGTATTAAACTTAGTAACTTTATAAAACTTATTATCTAATACTAAATATTTATTAAATTTAAGAGGTACTATAAACTAAGAACAAATAGAGTCCTAAATAGTATAAATACTAAATTACTAGGTATATAGCGTTTACTAAAGAATATAAAAACCTTTAATAATGTTTATATTATAAAAAACCTTAATAGACTTTACATACCTAGATATAGACATATTATCTAATTATTCTAAGGTTAAAGAAAATATATAATAATCTAGAGATTAGTTAGATATTAGCTACTTATTACAACAAGTAGACTATTTAAGGTCTAGGAGAATAAATAAGTAATAATTTTTATAAAGATCTATATAAGTTATACTATAGAACTAAGAAAGAGTTATTTTAAAGA
This sequence comes from Hymenoscyphus albidus, assembly GCA_911693285.1. Taxonomy (NCBI): domain Eukaryota; kingdom Fungi; phylum Ascomycota; class Leotiomycetes; order Helotiales; family Helotiaceae; genus Hymenoscyphus; species Hymenoscyphus albidus. Next base: position 64,714 of record CAJVRM010000062.1, on the reverse strand, counting down.
TAAGTATAAGAAGGTTATTATTATAAACGTTAGGCTAATATAAAGTTACTCTAATAGACATAGTATTATAAATAATAGTAGATAGTTTAAATATCTTATCTAAGGGCTAATATTATATAATACTAGTAATTCTTAAGAATCTAAATTTAAAGCTATACCTTCGATATACTTATAGATATATATTACTTACCTATTTAATTCCTAGACTAAAAAAACTAAAATTTATTAATATATTTCTTTTTCTATTAGTTTAAGAACTTTTATAGCGTAAGTAAAATATACTAGATTATAAGAACAAACGCTAATCAAAATTTATATTAAGAGCTTAGTATATTCTTATTAGTACTAATAGAAAGGCCCGAGGGGAATTATTAGAGATAAAAAAGCCTAGAAACGTCTTATAGGCTTATAGTATTTATATAAAGCCTAGGGTATAAACTAAGATAAATAGGTATTATTATATTCCTTATACCTATAATAAGATCTATAACCTAGAGATATAAATTAATACTATAGGTAAGATAACTAAATAAGATAAGTATAGTAGGGATAAGGAAATTAGGAAGGTTATAAGATTTACGCGTATATCTATCATTTATAAGTTATAAGGTGTTTACTAGAGTTATAGCTTTCCTACTAACTATATATATACATTTCTATATAATATTATTCTAATAGTATATAGGATATAGGGAGGATATATTAATAAAGATAAGAAGACTAAGAGTAAAAGAATGGGTAAGAAGAGTAGAATACCTAGTAAGTCTTAGTAGCTAAATTAAAATAGTAGAAAAGGTATAGTCCTAGATAAGTTATTCTTATATATACTGTCTAAGGTATAATAGAAAGATATTAGTAATATATAAAAGAACTTTTAACCTAGTATACTAACTAATTCTAGTAAAAAACCTTAAGCGATTAATAAGTACTATTTTAATTATAAAGCTAAAGAATAGGAGGCTTTTCTAGTTAGAGATAGAGTTATACTTCTACTAAAGGATAATAAGTTTTAACTTTATTTGTTATACTTTATATAACTATAATAGATATATACTCTAGTAACTTCTTATATTATCTCTTATAAAAATTATATATAGAGTAGCTTAAGGTCTATAAGAAATTATATTATAATAGGGATCTGGACTAGTTAAAGTAGTATATAATAAATAACTGGTCTAATACTCTATTTAGATAAGTTTAGATATCTAGTTCTAATAAATATATTAATCTTTTTTATAGTAGATTAAGTATAAGATTTAGATATAGGATTTATTACTTATACCCTTCTAATAGAAAGGCATATTAGTAAGATAAAAAACCTTATAGTATAAACTACTTTAATAGATATTATACTAGCTAATAGTCTAGAACTTTAGGCTTACCTCTATATATCACCCCTAGTAAAAGAGTTGATTTTAAGGAAGTAACCTCCTAGTCCTAATAAGAAATAGTCTATTCTAGATATATAATATACTAGAGGTTTAACTTTAAATATAATAGAGTTAGTATAGTCTTTATATTAAGATAAGATTATTAATAATAAGTAAAAGCTTATTCTAAATAAAAATATTATATTTAAGAAACTTTATTTATAGTAAGAGTAGTTTATAAGAAGTATTCCTAATATAAATCTAATAATAATCGAGATAATAGTTAGGTTATATAGTCCTAAGAAGGTGGTAGTAAAAATAAAGAGGACGAAGTATAAATTAAGTAGATTTTTTAGTATATTATTAATTCTAAAGAGGAAATTTAAGCTAGTAATAAACTAATTTAGGCCTTTATTTAGTAATCTAAGACTTAGTATTATAAGGATTTATATATATTTATTAATAAAGGGGGATTTCTAGGATATATAGGAATTATTAAAGTATTAAAGATTCGGTATATTATTAGAAGGATAAAAGCTATAACGTACTTCATAAGGAGTCCGGATTTATAAGTAGTCCGGATTTTTTACCCCACCATCCAACTTTTAAAAACCATAGAACCTTAACCACTTAATATTTATTTATATAAACTATACTATCTTTCTTATTCTCGATCTGGGCACCTAGGAGCAGTATGCGCTAGTGATCTACATATACTACAGGTTCGTGGTGCACGAATTCGTGGTTCAATTAGCGGGGCCACAGCTTCATCCAAAACCATATTATCACTATTTTGAATAAGTTCCCTCCCTTCCTGACCTGTAAGAACA
>CAJVRM010000062.1:0-61829 GCA_911693285.1 Hymenoscyphus albidus | reverse complement strand
GGTCGCAATTACTCCCATCTGAAAGCCAGTCTCGTCGAAATTGTATATATCCTCCGCTAGTATACCATATTTCGCAACAATATTATGTACTAATCGAAACCAATCTCGGATAATCGTAGGATCCTCGCATTTTGCGCACTTATAGTCGTATTTACGAGTGTATTTCGTCCGTAAAGAGTCGTGGCGCTTTATAAAGTTGTCAACCCAGCATTTTCCGACAATAATTCGACCTACTCCAGTTCGCTTTTCCAGTAGTAAATCGGCCATTTGGCGTATCGAATCTTTCCGTACTGGCAGACCTCTAGCTTCCATTGATAACATCCATTGTATAAGTGCTGATTCCTCGAGGTCGGTGATTTTCTAGTTTCGGGGTCGGAAATCGCGTTGTGGAATAGCTCCCTTGACGCGGTCGTAAGTAGTAGAATATGGCGCATCGTACCTTGTACAAGCTGCTTTTAAGCTTGTAAATTGACCCTTATTGTATGCACTGATTGCAAGAGCAATTTGACCTTCTTTTCGAGACATTTGAACAATAATTGGGTAAGTTATGTAGATTTAAAGTGTGTAGGGAGGTCAATGGTGGGGTAAAAAATCCGGACTGCTTATAAATCCGGACTCCTTATGAAGTACGTTAAAAGATCATAAGCCTATAGTTTATCTTATTACTAGTAAATAAGATATTATTAGAAATAAATTATTTTTACTAATTAATACTTTTTTAGATATGTATATATAGACTTAAATATACGTAGGACTATCATTAACCTAACATAGCTAATAATAAACAAGGACTTTTAATACTATTTAGTATATAATAGAAATTAATTTCTACTAAGGTTCTACTAATAATAAGTAGCTTTAATCTTTACTTATATTTAATTTTTTAGAAGAAGAGAAAGAAAGAAAGAAAGAAATAAATAAAGAAGTAAGTAAAAAGAACTTAGATAGTTACTAGCTAAGAAAAAAGTATTAGATAAAAAAGTAAGGTAAACTTAGATATTTCTAGCTAATAAAAAAGCGTTAGATAAAAAAGTAAATAGAATAGAACTTAGATAGTTACTAAGTAATATAACTTTAGGCTATAAAAGTTTTTATGGTTTTATATGTTTTAACTTTAATACTTAAGAATAGAAACCTTTATCTCCTATTTAGTAAAAGGGCTACTATCTATCTATTATTTACTACTTGAGGATGCTACTATCTATTTATTATTTACTACTTAGAATATACGCTTCTACTAAAGGTAGCGTTTCCCTTAGTACTTTAGTATCTTATCTTATTAACTATATAAAAATTTCTAGAGGAGGTTATATTCTTTTTTATAAAGGAATAGTATCTATCTCTTATAAGAGAATAAAGTTAGAATACTCTCGAGGTATACGAGCTAAGTTTATAGTAGTATAACTTAAGGTTACTATACTAAATATAGATCTTAGCCTATACGACGCTTTTTAATCGTAGAATAGTAATTAAGACTACTTTCTTATAGTTAGTATATTTATACTATATATTAGTTAACTAATATAATTCCTTTTATTTAGTAAGAGAGGCGATAGTTAACTTAACCTTTAGAATAAGATACGCTTTTCTATAGCTAAAGGGATTATTAATATTTTAATAGAGAATAGACAAATAGTATTTACTATTATTTCTATACTTATTATTAAAATAAGTAAAATATATTCGCTTAGTAGCTACTAGGTAGAGTTTTATAATTCGATTACGTAGTAAAGTATATAGTATTTTTAGAGTAAGAGTCTATTACTTTTAATAGTACTATTTTATTACGTAGGTACGTGGTTTAGTAGAAAGGGGATATAGTACTTAGTAAGAGATTTATTTATAATCTATATTTAGGTATAAGTTATAGGTAGTTATAATATATAATTATAAGGTTTTTATATATTTTAATTATTATTTAAAGTAGATTATAGAGATTTTTTTTAGTAATTCCTTTAAATAGGAGCACCTAAATCAGGTGTTTTTTAGCTATTTTGTATATATATCAAGTGTTCTTGTACTATGTGGGGCGGTAAGTTGGAGCACCTGATTCAGGTGTTTTGCTCCCACTGGGAGGGTTGTTCGGTAGTCAGCTGCAGGTACAGTACAGACTCAGAGACCAACATGGAATGCCGAAACGACCTGCCCATGTGGAGGTCATGGAATTGGTACTTCTGCAGTACAGTATCGCGCCTGCAGGTCCTCCGTATTAACCCGTGGAAAAATGCATTGAATATCTTCCACGGAATGAAACAACCTTAATCATCTCCAGCATCAGCCAAAAAACACACTTCTCATTTGTTGATCAGAAGATTTAAACGGGGAATTGTGGTTTTTGCATCTCCAGCGTTGGTCAAGTCGGCGCCTAGCGGGCATGCAGGCGGCTACGGCAAAGGAAGAGACGCCGTGGTCTGTAAATAGGTCTTTCTTGACCAGGGGAGTGGCTCAAACGAGATGTCATCGCCAAAATTTGCTCAGCCTTATCGACAATCATGCCCCCCTGGGATGAAACATGAAACGAACAGATTCTGCGATGAGTCGATGATGAGTGGTGGAGGAGGCGGAGAGGTTGTTGGTTTGTGGGGGAGGGGAGAGAGAATGTTTTCAGGGTCTGAGCAGCGCGGTTAATAGTCAATGCCTTATACGAAATTGGTAGCGCGAGTGCAGTCTCTAAAGATAGTCAGACGAGCGTTAAAGTAGTTTGATAATAGGGGTAGCACGGATACTAGAGAGATCATCGATATAGATAAACAAGGTTTCTTGAGAGCTAGGTCTCGCTTAAGAGTTAAGGGATTTATTTAAGAGCTAAAAATCGTGAGCGCTAAGCTTTAATTAATATATAATACTTTTAAGTCTTAATAATTTTTTTAAGAGTCCTATAAGCGTAGAAATATTTGAGACTTAATATAGCTATAATTATTAAACTATAGTTAAAATAGCGTTTAAGAACTAAAGTAGGTTTTAATAATTAGGATTTTTTTTAAAGTATTAAGTAAAAGTTAGTTTATTTTCTTAATAGCTAAATATATTTTTAACTATTAGCTATATAGGGTTTTCCTAGCCTTAGCCCGCCTACTACTTTTTTAATACATTATATACACTAGATATATAACTTATACCTAGTTATTAAATTTAATTATATTATACTTACGTATCTAAAGCTTAACTACGCCCTATATCCCTCCTTACCTCTAACCCTATTTATAATTACCTTTTACTAACTATAACTCTAATAATTAAATCTATTACTATTTATAAATCTATATTATTATATTATAATATATTACTTTATTATAATCGTATTATATTATATCGCGCGTTTAGATTCTATCCGATATCTATATAAAGTAATAGTTAGTAGATTATAGATAAGAAAGAAATATAAGTTAACTTACTAGATATTACCTTTAAGCCCTTTAAGTAAACTTATTCTTATAACGCCTATTCTTCGCCTTCTTTCCTAATATCTATTACGTAATCTCCTCCTTTTTTACTCCCCCTCTCCGACTCTCTCTTATCTATATACTATTCTAAATTTATCTATAGCTATAGGAGTTAGTATAAGTTATAGAAAAGGGTATTATAAGGTTAAGGATAGTTACGAAATTACTTTATATTATAATATTACGATTTTTTTATTATATAAATAGAATTTATAAATAGCTTTATAATATTATAAAGTAGGGTAATTAATATAGGTGTTTTAGTAGCTAGTTCTAGTTATTAGAGCTAGGTTTTATAGAGGGTATAAAGTAGGGTTAGGGCAGGGTTAATAAAGATATCCTAAATAGTCCGGGAAGGGGCCCTTTTAAGGTTCCTAATACTTAAGTTAATTTTAAGTAGAAGGTTTAGGAATCCTAAAATCTAGCTAAAATTCAAGGTATACCCCTTAATTTTAAAAATCCTAGGAGCCGCGTATATAGGTTTACTAGTAAGATAGGGAAGAGAGCTATTTTAGTAATAAATATAGAGGTAGTTTATATAAAAAGGTACCTTTTTAAGCTTCCTTATCCTTAAGTTAACATTAAATAAGAAGGTTAGGATTAGTAAAATCTAGCTAAAAAATTAAAGTAAACCCTTTAATTCGAGAAATCGTAGGGGCTATATATATAAGTGCTAAAAAAAAAAAGAGTATCTTTTTAGTAACAAATATAAAAGTAGTTAGTATAAAGATATACCTTTTTAAGCCTTCTTACCTTCGAGCTAAATTATAGTAGAAGGTTCCGGATTAGTAAAATCTAGTTAAAAAATTATAGAGGCCGCGTATATAGATTTAAAAATTAAACGAAATTAAAGTAAGATTAAGTAAAGAAAGAAAATAATAGAGAAATTACACGTAGAAAAAACAAGATAGCCTTTTATATATTAAGAGGAAACTAGTAATATCAGGTATAGGGTTTATAAAATAGATTTAGGGGAAATTACTATACTATAGTTAAGTAATATAAAAAGGATTTATTAAAAAGAAAATAAGGAAATAAAAACCTATAGAAAAAGATATATAACTACTAGTATATAATAGAAATTAGTAGTAAATAGATAAAAGTTAAAATAGTTAGAAGTACATTATAGGTTATTTATACTAGTTAGTACAGGTAGATCGAAGAGTACTTCTTTACTTAATACCGAACGCCTAATACTAAACTTTAGTACGGTACTAAGGTCCTAATTATAAATATAATCCCTAGTATATCTAGTAGTAGTTTAAGGTAATTTATAGTAGATAAATAGGTAAATAATATTACTTACTTATAGGTTTCGGTAGGCCTAGTAGTAAGCGTAGTAGTAGGCTCGATAGCGGCTATAGGGTAAGGTATTTCGTATACGTAAGTAATAGGTAGTATATATGAGATCTATATAATAAAGTAAGTATTAAGACTAGGTAAGTATTTAGAAGTAAGGAAACCTATCGATATATCTCGTAGCCTTGTCTATAACTTAAACGAAATTAGGCCTTATAAATTTAAAGGGTCTACCCCCGATAGCTCTATAACGCTATATTTTAGTAGGAAGTAGTAATTAAGTTAGTTATCTATAATCGAAGTATATAAATATATAATCTAGTAGGCGCGGGAAAGTGCTAACCTACTACTAATATTATAGTATTAAGTTATTAATCTAAGGTTCTTAGTACTATAGGGTCTTAGGCTCTTAGCCTCGCGCGCCTTAGAGAAATTAGACGCTACAACGATCCCATTTGCTATAAGAGTATTCAATAGTGCTTGACCTGTCAGGACGCGGCCTGGTCTTCACTCGTCACGTGCAAACACGTGATTCGTGACAGAAAGGTCCCGGAGGTAAGATTAACTACCTAGCGAATTCGGTTTAGTGTAACGAATACTCAAACTGGCTAACTAAACTTGGCTGGGTGTTCGCTGGTTGGTATGCTATGATAAGAAGAAGACTATCGGGTTGTTCACTTGGAAGTGAACTCGTTACTTGTATCAAAGATGTCAAACTTATATGATAAGATTGATAACTAAGTTGAGCACGAAGCTCCTATCTAATGGCAGACGTGCCAGTCTTATATAGAACCTTCATACCCCGCGTATGGTCCGAGTATAGAGTAGTATAAGCCTTCCTTATACTTCCTTATACTCCGGTAGTATAGAGTAGTATAAGCCTCCCTTATACTTCCTCATACTCCCTAGTCACATGATCTTCTGTAAGGAAGAAATCCTTGGATCGCCTAGCTACCCTAAGCGATCCCCATTTGCTATAAGAAATCTGAATGTGCCTGTCGAGGGTTGCGCCTCTTATTATGACAAGTATCACGTGAACACGTGATTCGTGACATATAACTAGAAATAGTACTACTACTATAACTAGATAGTACTACTACTAAATACTTTAATTCTATATCGTAAATTTAAGAGTTATATAAGTGTTAATACCTCTTTTAAGACCCCCCTAAAAATTAATAGTAATATTTTTAGTAATAGCTAGCGATTTTGCTTAATAGCTAAGCCTTATAATAGTTAAAGCGCCCTTGATTCTAATACCTCGCTTAAGAGCTTACGCCTTTTAATAGTTAAAAAGCTTGGCTATCACCTAAGAGCCAAAAGGAGTTTAACTACCACGTGATAATTAAAATTCATTAGTCATTAGTTAAGAATCTATAGAGACTGCACTTGCACCACCCATTTTCTATAAGGTGCGTCTTCCCACGGCGCTGTCGCTTGTGGTCAGGTGAAGCAAGTGGCGTGTAGAAGCAAGTGTCGTCTTACCTAGGGTTCTTCTATTTAAGTTAATTTTTGAGTTAAAAGCTTCTATATAGGCTTAAAAGAAAGCTATTAGTTAGTTCCATAAGAGTAGAGAAAATTAGATAAATATAACTACGACGTATTAATTTATATAGATACGAAAAGAAAGAGACCCTTCGAGAGTATAAAGTACGTATTTTGTAGGGCGTACGTACTGCACCCCACGAAAATCAAGTCTACTACCTAGGTATCGGAATTGAATAAACTTATCTACATCGTACGCAAATTGTATTCAAAAGTTAAACCCTTTTAGTATAGGACAGTAGTTAATTACGTCTACAAGTCTATCCTATTTATATGTCTTTCTGATAAGTAGAAGTAGCGTTATATAGGTAAATAAGCTGTATACGTATGCCCACACGCGACACTTGCTTCACCTGACCACAAGCGACAGCGTCGTGGGAATACGCACTGACTATTATTTGGGTGGGCTCAAGGTGGGCTAAAAATGGTCTCGGATCGGGTTCGGTTGACGGCAAGGGGGATGGACGACATCGTTATTCTAAGCGATTCCACCGGAAAGACGACAACCGGATTGAAAATTAACAAGAGGAATGGTGAGGATGCCATGAATTATATATTCAACTTTTCACTTCTTCGCAACGCACTTGACTGAAAGAAAATAGATCAAGCGCACCAGAATAGATGAGCTTGGGGAATTAATTAATTCATGTGCCTTTCTGGGCCACGACTGATATGACTGAGTGCTATTACAGTGAGTTGGTAGCGAGATGTTGGTTTGTTGTTTTAAAGATGGGAGACGCCAATCCAAGTTTATTACCTCGCGGCTTCTTATCTTCGAAGGGGGATATTGAGAAGCCCTGGCTTTGAACCAACTCGTGGCTGGTTGGGTATATGTTGTTGTCTCCTCCCCGGTCGAAGAGCAGTAAGCTGATGCTGCGGATATAACCTGGTATTTAAGGTGTGATCTTTGCAACACTGTAACACGGAGTTTCTTGGAAATCTTCATCGTAGCCGCTTCCACATGTGCGAACGAAAGATGTCGATGTTGGTTATTTTATATCGCTGTGCTCGATTACGGTCGGTGATGGAAGCAAGGCAAGTAGAAGATCATCTCAGAAGAATCGAATGTTTACAAGTTTCTGAACTCTCCAGCTGATGACATTTCAGATAGTAGCGAAGTCTGGCACGTGATATTTCTCGATATACGAGTACTATTTTTCATGCTCAAGTAGATACTTGCGAGCTGCAGATTTAGGTAATAAGCCTCTATTACATGCCTTTAGTCTTCCAAAATCTCCAGGTTTGCGGTGAACAGAAAAGGCAGTGTGGTACATGGCCCTCTATCGTATCTTAGTTCGAAACATTCATTTGTTCTATTCTCTTTAAACAATGAAATCCAACCGAAGATTCGCGGACAATAATATATGGGATAATCGCTTGCACTTAACCTCAAAAAGAGAAGCAGTGAGAACTTGGTCACTGTGATTTCTAGTTCACTACTAATCAGGATATTTCATGTAACGGCAATGGATAAAACTCCCACCTAATTAATTAATAACGATAGAAAAGCCACTTGTATACCACTTTTCTAGTAAAAGAATATTAGCTCAATGGGTAAAAGTTGTGTCTAAAGGTACTAAAGTACTTAATATACCATACTCTTGCGCCCTCTGTACGCTAGAATCGTGTTTCAACGCTTAACTTATACTAAAAGCGCGTATCCCTTCCAGACACCAGAGTGCCAAAAAACGTGCAGTCCTGGATAGAGTTAGTGGATACGATAAATGGGTTAAATCAAGGCTTAAATGCCTGAAAACGGGACCCGGTTAGCCAAACGACTTTGATTTAGAGAGAAAATGTCATAAAAGTGAACAGATTAACTCCACTTTGGAGTACAGCTATTTACTGGCACTCTGTTATCTGGAAGGGATACCACGACTTCTAATTGTACACGATGTAACATGACAAGAAGACGAAAGAACGACGCATATATAACATATCTACGTAAGGACATGCCCAAAGACTTGGAGTTATTAGTGGTAGAGTATAGTAGTGGAATGTAGTAGTAAAATATATCATAAGGTGGTTTTATATTCAATAACTCCATACGTTAATACTAAATAGACATTTGAATAATATACTGGTAATGATCGTATTACTAAAAACTAATTAACTAGTATTTATATTAATAGCCACTCGTTTAATTCAGAAAAAGTAGTACTCGATCTTGTATAAGGCAGTTCATATGGACAAAGTTGGTAATGAAACTTTTTTTCAAATTATTTAATTTGTTTTAGGGATAATAATCCACAGGGTTTTTTATACCTACGACTAGTTTTAGAATATTTCAGCTATTATATATCAGGCACTTACAGGTTATTACAAGCACTTTCTATGACTTAAGATCTATAAACTTTATAAAATAATAGTTTATAATTTAAAGGCGAGAGGAGTAATTAATCCCTTTCTTATATACGACGAGCTAAAGAACAACGAGCAATAACCTTAGAGGCTATACATGTAATATACTAGGCCCGATCCAGGACCTCTAACAACTCCTCTATCTTACTTATACTATCTATCTCTTCCTCTAACGTCTCGAAAGCTAAGATAGTTAGTATAGAGTATAAGAAAGAAGTAAGTTACTTATACTTTAGGATAGGCTAGAGAAGCTCTACTTCTATAGAAATAAGTAGTTAAGTTTATTATTAGATAAAATTTATTAATTAATATTTTATAACTATATTAGATAATATCTTATATAACTCTTATAGTTATCTATAGACTCCTACAGTTATTTATAGAACTAGTAAATACTAGATAGATTTTAAAAAGAAGGAACTAAAATATTTTAAAACTAGCCGTAGCTATATTAGACCCTGTAGATTATAAATCTAAATAGAATAACTTATAAATAATTCGAAAAAAAGTTTCATTGCTAACTTTGTCTATATGAACTGCCTTACTTGTACTTTCTTAGCATTCTCTTATTATTAGCCACAAACGTTTCACTAAGGTGTAAAGTTATTAAGAGTCTTCGAATAGGCAAATACATCACTGTTGTTGAAATCCGTGATGAAACTAAATTTGCTGCAAGTCTCTTTCGGGAAATTTACCTATCTGAGATGGAGCCCGTGAGCCGAGGTCGTCGTCGTTTAGTTAGGGAACCAATGAAGCCTGCCATTCGTTGTCGCAATCATATTAAATCATTAAGAACCAGTATTTTCAGTCGCCGAGTAATTAGTGTCATATCTGTCAGCGGGTGATACCTGGAACTTGATGAAGTCCATTTCCAAGTTTCAGCCACTCTTGTGATCACAACGACACTTCCGTTTTCCAGGTAACTTCGTCCACTTTCCAGTCTAGATTTCACAACACCAACTTATTAAATTTTTATGACTCGAAAGCGTCAAGAGTACCGCATTTACGCGAAGGTCATTGTCGGCCAGAACGCAGCCTTACTCCAGCCGAACCAATAATGACTTTTGTCGCAAAGACCACGCGTTACTCCATTCTGTAAGATCCACGGGATCTATGACTCTCGCTTCAAAGTTGTGATACCCCGCAATCTACCAGTAGGCTGATTATCTCTACAATTGCCTTGCTGTCATCCCGCACTGGCAGGGCTATTTCATACCGCTCCACGGCTTCCATTAAATAAGGGGATAACGTTCTCCCTGTGGACAAAATAAGCGGCAATCTTGGCGGTAGTTGTTTTGCGTAAACGGCGTGGACGGCTCGGGGTCGCACTTTACAAGTTAATAGTACGTCTCGGCCCCGATTTTCAACGAAACCAGCGAATTGGAGACCCAATTTATGTAAATATAAACTTTTTCACGAATGGCCTGCGTTACATGGAGCCCTCATAGCTATCCACTCTCATTTCTTAAAACAACCTAAAATTCGTACAAGACCGCCACTTACTTCGTTCACCAGGAGAAGCTTCTAACCTTTCACAGCAACGATCACCACTATCCCGCAAGGTCCAACATAAGCAAAGAGTTTATCCGGCATTAGGTTTGTGGTCAACCTTTCCCATGGCGCCCATGGCGGGGTTCAACGGACTTCATGGTTACATTGCGGCATGCATAACTTGGGGAATCTATACGAATTGGCCAGTCTCACGAAGTGCCTTTTTTCGTGTGCATGGGTTAAGTAATCTTTCTATCCAATGATGGTAATCTTTTTGATGGGTATCGATCGGATCTTTATTTTCATTTATCCAGAGCTCCCTTTAGCCGGAGCTACAATGAATACTCTTGACGAGGGTTCTTGAGTCGGCAAGAAATAATATAAGCTTGTGTATCCCGCTTCGCAATGCTCTGCTGCTCATTTTAAGCCTACAGTCAATATTATTTCAAGCTGTTTGCTGAAACATCTATTTCAGTTTACTTATACGGTACTTTGCAAAGATGGTCTCAGGCGCTGCTGCTCCGGGTATATATGGTGCAGCTCTCATCAGGCGTCAGAACCTGATGGACGCAAGTGGTCCTGGCGCCCTGGTGAAGAATTTCAGAGTTTTCAGTATCGCCATGTTCGCATGTGTAGGCGGACTTCTCTATGGTAGATATTCCATTTCACCGGAAGGAGCAAAGCTAAGCATGAATAGGTTACAACCAAGGAGTCTTCTCAGGGGTTCTAACTATGCAATCTTTTAAAGACCATATGGGAAATTATGATACTGATTTACCAGAAGACCAAGCTCGAAAAGGTTGGCTTACCTCGATTCTCGAACTCGGTGCTTGGTTAGGATGTTTACTTTCTGGGTTCATGGCTGAGGTATTCTCGAGAAAACGTGGTATCTTGTTCGCAACAGGAGTGTTCATGCTGGGAGTTGTCATTCAAACTACAGCAATCAGTGGAAAGCACAATTCGATTCTTGCCGGTCGCTTCATCACGTAAGCTATTGAAAGTAGAGTAGTTATGAGAGCAATTGCTAATATACGACAGCGGAATGGGTGTTGGGTCTCTTTCCATGATTGTACCAATGTACAACGCCGAAGTCGCACCTCCCGAAGTCCGTGGCTCTTTGATCGCTCTTCAACAGCTTGCCATTTGTTTCGGTATTATGATTTCGTTCTGGATTGACTATGGAACCAACTACATTGGAGGAACGGGGGAAACACAAGCTGAAGCCGCATGGCTCGTTCCAATCTGTCTGCAGCTTTTCCCAGCGGCAGTTTTATTTGGCGGTATTCTATTCATGCCATTCTCACCTCGTTGGCTCGTTCATCATGATCGTGAAGCCGAAGCGAGAAAGGTTCTAGCTCATCTGCGCGACCTACCCCAAGACCATGAGCTCGTGGAGCTCGAATTCCTTGAGATCAAAGCGCAATCGATGTTCGAGAAGCGTACTGTGGCAGAGCATTTCCCACACCTTTCCAACCCGACAGCCTGGAATGTCTTCAAATTGCAATTCGTTGCTATCGGATCTCTATTTAAAACCAAAGCTATGTTCAAACGTGTCATTGTCGCTACGGTTACTATGGTGAGTGTTTCCTGACGTCTAATTTCTCTTTCGGACCTTTTCCTCCCAGGTACGGGAATGACTGAGACACTATCTTTTTATCCGACAGTAGTTACAACCCCAAACATTTATTGAAAGAAGATACTGACTCTTCTGTCTTCAACAGTTTTTTCAACAATGGACGGGTATCAATGCTGTTCTATACTATGCACCAACTATCTTCAAATCTCTTGGCATGGGTTCCAATACCACCTCTCTACTCGCTACCGGCGTTGTGGGAATCGTCATGTTTATCGCAACCATCCCGTCAGTTCTCTACATCGACAAGCTAGGAAGAAAACCAATCTTGACGATTGGCGCAATCGGAATGGCTTCCTGTCACATTGTAATTGCCGGCATTGTTGCAAAATACAGAGATAGCTGGGAAACCAACCAAGCAGCTGGATGGGGAGCCGTAGCTATGGTCTGGCTGTTTGTCGTCCATTTCGGATATAGTTGGGGACCTTGTGCATGGATTATCGTTGCCGAGATCTGGCCACTATCAAATCGCCCTTATGGAATTGCTTTGGGTGCGAGTTCGAATTGGATGAACAACTTTATTGTTGGACAGGTGAGACTTCCACGCTCTCGACTTTGCACCATGCTAACAACTCATAGGTGACACCGGATATGATCTCCGGTATCTCATACGGTACATACCTCGTCTTTGGAATTCTGACTTTCGGGGGAGCTGGTTTTGTTTGGTGGTTCGTTCCAGAAACGAAACGTCTTACGCTCGAAGAGATGGATATTATCTTTGGTTCTGAGGGGACTGCTCAGGCGGACTTTGAGAGGATGGATGAAATCAATAAAGAGATTGGGTTGGATAGAATCTCGCATAGGGCGGAGATGAAGGATGAGAAACACAGTGGAGTTCACGACGAGAAGATTGTCAAGGAGGAATGATTTGGCTCAAAAATGGCGATAGCAGTAAACCTCATATTCGTTCATGGAATATCTAATTTCAAATTTAATGTTGATGAGGTAAATTTGCCATATTCCACGCTTGAGAGATCTTCGCTTAAGGGCCTGGGCCTGGAATGGAACACCTATAGCACTGTGGAGTACGACGTAGAGTCAGGATTCCCTGAGATTCCTTGAGATGGCAAATTAACTAACCTCGATTATTAGTCACGTGCGAGAGGCTTGCACTAATTTCATCTTTGTTTTCCTTACTTCTTATCCTTTAACATCGCCGTTTCGGGTTATCTACGAGCAACGTCATAGTCCCGACTCGTACATTCAAGCACGTTCATTTGGGGAACTTTGCGGCACAATTATCGTTTCCAATATTTCAAGAATTTTCTACTCGCATTTGCAATGTACACGTTTGATTTAGGCGAGGTTGCCAGTGGCGTCAGATTCTTGACGCCAGATACTTCTGGAATGTAGTTCATTTCTCATAACATCCATTGGTTTCCTGAAGAATGCTGTCCACCTCGCAGCTTTTTTCTTTGTTTTCCCCTCATCCTCTGCGTTTCTTTGGAGTTTTTCAAGACCTTCGGTCGCAACATTTCTTCTTACAGCTGAGAAAACCTCCCAACTCAACAATCATCTCATTGAGTAGTTGAATCTGTAAACCAAGATGGCGCGGTCGGGCAGCAATCCTCCGCCTAGGAGCTCTCCTAGAAAACGGTCTAGGCCAACAGAAGATGAGTTTGAGAACAAGGAAGGCGATGGAGAGGTCGAGGAGCAGCCAGCATTAAAAAAGACGCAGTTTGGACTCTTCCCAAGGCTCATGAGTATGTTTGGGGCTGCCGCCAATACTCCAGCGGAGTTTGAGGAGGCTGTTCGAAAAAGTATTCCACCTGAGAAGGCTGAGGAAGCGGCCCCGTCAATGTCAGACCGAGAAAGGAGCACTTTCATTGCAAATATGATTGATGAACGCCATGCAGAGATTCAAGCCAAAGAGGCGGATGAAGCGCTTCGTGACCCCAAGCGAAAGCTGGCGTGGAATCCGAACATCAAGACTACTGATAACGACTGGATTGACTTTTCTGACATGATCCACGATGAATTGCAAAAGAAAGCCGTGATAGATGTTCTTGAGGCACATTTCGAAGATGGTCAGATTTCGATCATTCAACCCATGGGAATTGATGGAGCGGTACTGCAGATTCAAAACGAACATACTGCACTGTACAACGCAAACATTGCAAAGGGTGGCAAATACTTTGGATGTGGTAATAATCTTACGACCAAGTTGACAATGTTGCACTTTGGTTTGCCCGTCGAACCAATGACAAAAAACAACATTCTCGGATGTGGGAAAGGGAAGGACGAGGACGACCCCCCTGACGAGGAAGAGGATGAATTTCAGAGATATGAGAGAATCTACTATGCTCAAAAGCCCCTGGACTTCTTGGACACTTATTGGGAAAGAGGCCACGGTTACCCAATTTTGCGACGTATGTATATTAATATAAATAGATGGCTGTTACTAACGGAAACCAGGAAATAAGCCAGAGAACGTGAGGATGAGGGGCGGCGCTGGCGCTCCCGAGGAAATCAGTCAACGCGACTTTGAGTCTGGAACTGTTCATTTGCGTGGTGGTGCCAGTAACTCAAGGACATCACCAAGGAAAAAGTCCAACAACTCAACTGGTAAATCACCTGCCAAAAACGCTGGGACAATCAATGTTGAAAAAGACGCAATTGGGAATCTCATGCCAGGAGAACTTTTTCCACCTAGTCTCGGTCCAAGAGACAACTTCAACAGAGAGAGAATCTTGAAGCAGAGAGCAGCAGAGCTGAAAATACAAAAGTATGACCCTTGGCTCGCAGAGCAACGTCGACAAGATCGTCTCCAGAGAGAGTCCTACTATAAAGATCATCATGCGGTGCTTCCAGGCCAAAAACCTGAGCCACCACTCTACGGCATGGTGCGTGAACTCATGCTCAATGTCACCGATGCGCAGCCTACAATCTACAGTCAACGCATCACTCCAACAGATATCAATGCCATTCTGGATGAGAACCAAAGAGCGAGAAACAAGATTCTTGAGAGAATGGACGTCTGTACATTGTGCGACGAATCGTTCCCCAAGTTTCAACGCGAGGACTGGCGTGTTCACTTGGTGAAGCATGCAGAACAAATGGCAACTGCTGGGAAGTGCCCCGTCTGCGCCACAGACCAATGGACTCTGATGAATATGGATCAAAAGAAGAGACATATCGTTTACCATCAGGATTTGGCGGGATATCGACATGTCATGTGGGACGTCGACAAATGTCCAGTTTGTGAGGAGGAATTTTCTAAACTTGGGCATGCTGAGGATGTCGTTTATCATTTAGCTGAGCATCAGCCCGGTATTATTCGCTTCTGCGATCGATGTGGTCTCGAGAAGTTCGCATGCTCTACTTCTGAACTCTATAGACACAAGACAATGTGCATTGAGGGGCCGGAACGGCCTCGAAAAGACCCCGAGCTCCTTTTCTGTGAACTTTGCGGCAAGGATCGGACAAACGAAACCGAGCAGGAGCTCATCGATCACAGAAAAAAGTGTAGCTTCACAAATCGGGGATATTTCTGTCGGAAATGTGGTCTTGACATGACCAACCTGTCATTGGAGAATCGAAGACGTCACGTGGGACGTTGCAAGCCACCAAGGGGAGTTAAAGGGAAACATTGTCAAAGATGCGGCATGGATAAGAGTCAGTTGGATCAACTGGGGCTCCTGCAACACGATAGAACTTGTGCCTTCAATGAGGAGAAACATCCTTCCGCACAGGAGTTGATTGAAGGTTTGTGATTCCATCAGAGTTTGGCTTGAAAGGCGGGTAAACTAATTGATTACACAGAGATGAAAGCAAAGATCGAGAGACAAGACGAATTGCTCAGAAAAAGCCAAGCAGCAGCGGTCGAAGGTATGTGCTTTGACATCCTATTGTGCCAGGACTGAAAGGAAACTAACCAACTCGTCCAAAAAGCGAATTTTACAGGAGTCGGGTTTTGTCCTCAGGTTGGCTGTATTGTTGACTTAAGCAATTTCGCTGGCTATCAAATCGTAGAACATATGGCAGAACATTTACGAAATGCGAGTATGGTTCCCAATACTCCGGCACCCTCTTCTCCAGGGATGGATCTTCATGATCGATTCGACCAGTATTCTGACGATGAGGGCGATGACAATGACGATCAAGGTGACCAAACTGTCACCCGATCTCCACCATTCTTCACAAGACTAACGCCGTCTCCTGCAAAAACTACGTCAGCGAGTCCCGCCAAAAAGACACCTAAAGCTTCTACAATCAAAACCACAAAGCCGGCTAAATCAAAAATCACAACCAAGAAGGCTGCTACAGGTGGAAAACAGAAATACAAGGAGCCGGATTCAGCTAATGACGATGAAGAGGAATCCGACGAGTTGGTACAACCTGCAGAAGATGATGAATCAGAATCAGAACCAGACTTCACCCCTAGTAAGAACAGCATTGACAAGAAACGAAAGCTCTATGATAAAGTTGGAGACGATTCAGATAGTAATCCGGTCTACGAAACAGAAGAGTACCTCGGCGATACAGATGACGGGCAATCGATCAAGAAAAAGCTCTATAGAAGGTTCAGGGGAGCGGATGGTCAATGGGTTTATCAGACGGATCTCTCAGACGAGTCAATTCCCTCGGACGAAATCTCTTCGGAATACACAGATGGGGGCTCTCGCATCCCAAAAGGAACCCGAGGTGACAGTCATCGAGCCGCCGCCTTGAAGGCCCAGAATAAGAGGAAGTTGAAAACGAAGCCCAAGGCACCATCGACACAAACGGAAGACTCTGATTCCATATCTAACCCTAGACAAAAGCAAAAGCCGAAGTCACCTACCAAGAAACCTACCAAGCCAACACCCACGAAGCCGGCAACTAAAGCACCTGGCAAGCAGCCGTCTATCTCATCCAACGAATACTATTACGATGCAGATATTGAGCGGAGACGAAGAAGAAAAGAAGCCGCGGCCATAGCCGCAGCCCTAGCCGCAACTGCAACTGGGACAGGCAAGCCAGCAACTAAAACACCTGTCAAGAAGCCATCCGCTAAACCGGCTACGCCGTCTAACGACTCCCTTGACGACCCTTTTGCTTCAGATATTGAGCGGGGACGGAAGAGGAAAGCTGGGGTGCCGGAAGAGGAAGACCCCCCCGAAAATGAGATCTACAGCGAGCCCGAGAGCGAGGATGACGAAGAAGGGAAAGCTGGAGATGATGGAGGAAGCGTTGGTGGTGATTCTAAGAAGACGGCATCTTCGATTTCCAAGACCGATTCCGGTTCCGATATTTCAGGTTTTGATGCTGGGTATTATGAGTCTGGATCTGATATTGATGACAAAGATCTCAATCCAGATAATGTTGTCAAGGGCACCGGCAAAAACATCATTGGAAAGAAGTCAAAGAAAGACAAAGATAATCCTTACCGCTACACGACACTCTCCGACATCCCCATCGAACAGCGAATATTATGGACTGAAGAAGATATCGAGCTTGTCACCAAGCGCTTGGAACAGGGGCCACTCTCTCCTAGATGGATCAAGAATAAGAAAGTGGTGCCTTTTTACTCGGACAAGGATTCTCCTACGCGCAACCTGGGCACAAACATAACCCCTGAATCTGTTCCAGATGTTGATGTGACGTCCCCAATCAGAAAGCCCACACGTCGTGGTACTCGTACTAAGACTCCCACCACTTCAGCTACAATAGGTACTTCTCGTGTTACCAAAAAGACCACCCCAGCGCCGAAGAAGACTACCACGGCGCCAAAGAAGACACCAGGCCGGAAGCCCTCCGCCGCCAAACCAGTGAAGGAATAAATTGTTGAAGTTTGGGTTTTCTTTTCTCTTTCCTTTAATTTTGACTCCTTGATTATTTTCTTTGGGGGACTGGATTTGATTTGGTTTGATGGAATTAATGGAGGTTGGAGGTTTAAATTATGTTTATTTTAGGTCTTTTGTCAATTCAATCTTTTCTAATACACCTTCTTTTCACTTTTCTTTTTGCTCACGGTGATTCCGCAGTTTATGTTGATAGACTGCCATTTCGACCAGAGGTTGAAAAGTAAAAGGGCCCCGTAGTATAAAATAATATTATCAGTCCCGCAAATTTCAAGTTGTCTATCATTATCCCTACTCCAGGGAAATATCGGAATCCAGACTGTCCACATTGCTAAGCGAGCTTCCTCGCGATTGTCAGGACAACCAGCAAAAAGGCATACACATACTCCAGTGCCCGCAATTTGAATCGGTCGATTCAAAGCCAAAAGCAGCTGTGCTATGCGAAGCTACCGTCTTCTGTATCCAGGAATGTATTGCTACCAGCAACGAGAAGCCACAAAACGCCACCTGCTAACCGAACCCGGCGTCTCGGTTCTTGCTCCCCATAAACATAACAGCAAATCATACGACACCTCTGCAAACGGAAGATACAATTTTTGTTATTTAATGACAGGGTTTCGCCATGCTAGTTCTTTGCTTCCTTGCAATTCAGCGTCATCTTCAAAAATCAATTATCTGATCCAAAGTTGTTGCCACAGAATAAGGATTCACATCTGCCCGCTAGCCAATCAATACACCCGCAAGCACGTTAGCAAACTCATACATCCTTCAACATGGGAGGCGGAACGAAAGTTGTCTCCATCCTCCTCCGCTTCTTCCAGCTCTGCTCAGCAGCAGTTGTAGCTGGAGTAGTTAGTCATTTCATCTACCTATTCCACAAAGGAGACGGTCACGTCCACTCCAAACTACTTTTCACCATATCCCTTGCAGGAATCGCACTGTTTTTCTCCATCGTCCTCCTCTTCCCGGCAAGATGGACCTTCTGGGCTTTCGCTCTTGACTTCGCTATCTTCGTTATGTGGATGGTGTCTTTTGGTCTCCTGGAAGATCTAGGAGGCGGCCACACTTGTTCGGCATACTGGCAGTGGAATTACTGGGGTTATTATTGGGGCGGCTTCTGGAATTATCCAAATAATGTCACTTCGGCTGTCGTCAATTCAGCGGGGTGTAATCAGTGGAGAGCTACAATGGCATTTATCTTCTTGGGTGGAATCGCTTGGTTGTTGAGTGCTGCTTTGGTAAGTTTGATTATCCCAGTCCTTTACGGTGGTGTCTTAAGACGGATGCTAATTACTTTCAGGGCGTCATTGCTGTTGCTACTGCTAGAGATGAAAGGAAGGAGGGACTTACGAAGGTTAATAAGAACAACCACGTGATGACTGAGAGCACGGTTTAAACTAATTTCGGGTTATTTCTCTGTTCGAGTACATGATATCCCTGGTTTGGCTACGGTGTTGGGAGTTGGACCTTTGCTTTCATGTTCAGACATAATATTTTGTAATGACTTAGTATCTTGACTTCTAAAATAATAGTAATGTTGTAATGGGATACATGCTTATTAAAAATTTCGGTGATATGCTATAGCTCCAATTTTGAATGAGGGAATTGATTGTTTCTTTTTGGCTTCAATAGGCCCGGGATTTCCAGCTTTGGTGTAATTGTGAAGTCGGTCCTATGCTCTTTGTATTTCTTCCTTTTATTGCATACTTGCAACTATAATGACTTTCGCTGATTATGACGGCCGAGAGATGGCTACTATGACAAGAAATCCTAGGCCCTTTGTTTCTCGTTCTTGGCCCCTTATACACCAACTTATACACCACATTTTGAAGGGGAATCGTCTTCGCTCGGGTATCGTACGCTGCTTGACGGATTAATCATTGCGTTGTGGCGATGAAATAAAGGACAATGCAAAAATCGCGTAGTTTGGAAATATGGCTTCATGAAGCCTCTTTAATCAGTCTCTGTTGATCATTTGTGGTGCAAAAAATAACTTGAACTCGCTTCCCAAGCGGGCCGGTCTCAGCCAACATTGGTTGTGCGTGTGGTCGTCAATTTGAAGGTACCACGAAAAAAACATGGGAAGTCCCTCGATAACATTCTGCTTACATGTAACTCTCCTTTCACTAGAACTATAGGATGTTGAGATATGGATGGGAAAAGGAGGCACTGACGGGATTAATCACGTGACACTACCTAGGTCACGAGTGTTATCGTTACTCAAAACTCCAGCTGCTATTAAGATCATGACGGGCACCTGTGTTATGTTCTAAAGGAATAGTAAAAACAAGACCTTTTTAACTAAAAAGAAGATCAACCCCCCCGGAAAACTAAAAATAGATTCTGCCCCCGATCTTATAATCCGCCAAGTCCACAAATGGGGCTTCTGACTTCACACCGCTTTCCGATTTTTAATCTTCGGATCAGATAAGATCTTCACCTTGTGTGATGGATCGGTGATATGGTTTGTGGTTTCAGCTATGCTTTTAATCTTCATTCTCATTCATTACATCACTTTAGCCTCAGCGAGAGCCAGTTTACAACAAGATGAATACTGCTTCGTAGCTTGTCAGCAGATCCTTCGGGGTGTGCGGTTCAACAACACAGCTCCGAAGACCGGACAACCATGGCCGGCTTGTGGGAACGAACTGGAGTTTACATCTTTGTACTTGTGCAACAAACTGTATTGTACGGATGATGAACGGAGGAGGGGAATCGATGGCTTGAATGAGAGATGTCGGAGATTTTACAATGCTACGGCTCCGCCCTATTCTCTCATTGATGGGTTCACGGGTGATGAAATTTTGGAGCTTCATCATCTGGAGGTTGGAGAATTGAATAGAGAGGCGCCGAGTATTCATAACGAAGTTCTTGTGCCATCGAAAGAGCTTTATGGCCTCGCCTGGGATACATTGGTAATTCTCCAGATCACCTCAAAATGGCTTTGCTGACCTTGATTGAAGGATGCTGCTTATTTTGAGTTGGATATTCATATAATATATGGCTTTGCTATGTATTATTTCTGGGTGGCGGTCGTTTCTATTGGTGTAATATCACGTTTGATACGACTGGGTCTCAATTCTATGAGCCCCATGCAAGCATGGCAAGAAATCCCTAGTGATCCTCACATCGAAAACTCAGTCGCAAAGCGAATATATCATCCCTATACTATGCTGAAAAGATACATAACTGTACCAGCAACATTCGGTTTTACGCACGCCCAGAACATCAAATGGTGCACGGTACCTACCCGCATCCAAAGTATTGCTATTGCTGCTTTTGTCATTTCCAACATCGTTCTTTGCTCAGTCAGTTATCATGTTTTTGAAGACAATTTATAGTAAGCCTTTTACCTCGGTCATAAAATGTACCTAAAGTTTATAGCTGGCCAAATGTTTCGACGCAAGTTTGGAGATATGTTGCCGATAGAACTGGGATCATTTCAACCGCAAATCTTGCTCTCATTTGGGCTTTTGGAATCAGAAATAATACTCTACTTTGGTTAACTGGCTGGAATTTTGCTACCTACAACAACTTTCATCGATGGGTTGCGAGAGTTGCGACGGTTGAAGCCGTCGTGCATTCCGTTGCTTACACAGTCTTAATTTTTGAGAGTATGCTATATAACAGACCTTTTGCTTTCCTTAAGTGGGGGTAGCCTTTTTGTAGGCCTTTTTCATCATTCAAATAGCTGACAGTAGTTAGATGGAACCTGGTCAGCAGCATGGCAAGTCTACGCTGATTATTACCAAAGTCGGTGGTTTGTTGCTGGCGTTTTGGTAAGTTTATTCGGCCCACCATGATGAGTCTCTGACACAATGTATAGGCAACAGTTTTTATGGTGGGAGTATGCGCCTTCTCAGTTTATCCATTACGCCGCAAGCTTTATGAGATATTTCTGTTCTTGCATATCGTTCTATCAATTTTAATTCTAGCGACAATGTGGTAGTAAGTTATTGCCCATCCAACCCCTAATGTAATCTCAGGCTAATATTTTCCAGCCATGTGGAGATCTTTAATGGAGATTACAGTGGTTTCATATGGCCTTGCGTATTCATCTGGACTTTTGATCGACTCTCACGAATCGCTCGAATGCTTCTATTTAACCGAAGATTTTGGAACACACAGGCACAAGTCACCTATGATTCCACATCCAATATCATCCGCCTTGTCGTTCCATACTCAACATCATTCATCAAACCTCCACCCGGAACATTCTACTTCATAAGCGTCCTAAACGACAGAATTTGGGAAAGCCATCCCTTCACACTCAGCTATTCGACTTCCAATGACACCTCCTCACCTTCTTCATCTCTTGGAACAATAACACCTCCTTCTAGGCCCTCAAGCCTCTCCAGATCAAGAGGAAACTCTTCAGAATCTCAAACCCTCCTTTCACCATCCCAATCCGAAACACCACCCGCCTCAATGGTCTTCATAATTCGTCCCTATAATGGCTTCACATCCCGCCTGCGGAGCCATGCAAACTCATCTTCAACGCGTGTACTGATCGAAGGGCCTTATGGGGAAACACAGCCTTTTGAGAAGTACCGAAATGTCCTCTTCATAGTAGGCGGGACTGGTATTGCTGTTCCTCTTTCTTACATGGATACTCTTTTAAAGTCTTCCTCTACAACCTCAATCAAAGTCATATGGGCAGTACGAGAGCATCAATTTTTGCATGATGCTATAATAAGAGATTTCAGAGGTGCGATTGGGAGTGAGAAATTGAGTCTGGAGGCATATATCACTAATGATAGTGGAGTTGAAGAGATAAAAGATGATCTCGGATTGAAGGTTCGTATTGGGAGGCCTGATGTTTTTCAAGAGGTTGAAGAAGCTGCTCGAGAGTCTGGGGGAAGGCCATTGGCAGTTGTTGCTTGTGGACCAGGGCTGATGGCTGATGAGACTAGGAGGGCTTTTGTGCAGATGTTGGAGAGGGGATATGGGAATGTGGAGTATTTTGAGGAGAGCTTTAACTGGTGAAGGGTAATTTTTTAGTGATTTTCATCGGATTTAAACCGTGCCTCGGAGATTATTTAATGTTAAACGGAAATCTGGTACAGAAGAATATAAAATGTTTCTTCTATAATAAAGCACAAAAGCCCAACGCATAAGGCTAGTATGAACCAACCATCCCCCCCCCTTCCCCTCTATCATCCTCTCTCAAACTCAATAGAGGCACTCAACACTTAGTGCTAACCCAATAAGCTCACATAATTGTTGATAATCCTGGCAAGCTCAGTATCAAAGTAACACAATATCCCTACCAGTTCCTCATCTTTTCCAGTGATCCCAAAACTGCTCACGCCAAAACAGCCATTAATACCGTTGTAGCAACACTTCCAAAGAATCGGTAGGATGTTCCCTGCCCCTGGTCGGGCTCCTAATGTATCAAGGGATACAACCCCTTTCATAAATCCCTGTAACGTTTCCTCGTTGATTGGGCGATTCTCCTCGTCCACAATGGCATCGAATTCGCAGTGAAAATTAGGTAAGTTAAGAAGTCCTCCATTTGGCACGGCTATAGAATAATACGTCAGCAAGGGGGAATATCTACTACCAACACACATTTCGGCGGTTAACTTGCCAGTAATGATGTGTTTGCCTGTTACATTTGGTGCAATGTTGCCGCAATCTTCGGTGAGTCTGATGAGAAGACTGACTGGAGGTGGTTGTGCGATGGCCATGCCAGTTGTACTGCTGGGTAGAGAGTCCGTAATCTTCACGCTTAAAAAGAATTCTGTACATTTTAGCGGTTGATCCTCTGCTGACGGGATTGCAGTTGAGAGTGATAGAATTGTGAGCATGATAATTTGAAGTATTAAATGCATTGTATTTGTCCCTTAAGCTTGAAAATACCAGATGTTGAAGTGATCGAAACGCAGAAAATTAAGGGAATGGTAGTTGGTGGGAAGCGCACCGAACCGCCTTTTCTTCTTACGGTCTTATACGAATGAAGCCTTCGATTCTGTCGTCTCTACAAATAGACTGCTGGGACAGTGGCTGAGGTCTTGAGTGTCAGCAATTCGGTTGGATTATTGCACACACC
The DNA here is from genome assembly GCA_911693285.1 of Hymenoscyphus albidus. NCBI lineage: Eukaryota > Fungi > Ascomycota > Leotiomycetes > Helotiales > Helotiaceae > Hymenoscyphus > Hymenoscyphus albidus. The sequence goes on along the minus strand of CAJVRM010000062.1, from coordinate 38,222 downwards.
AGAAACCTGGCACATTCTCGAATTCAAGAAATGGAAATACTAGTGCCCAGAAACAATTTTTCAAGGCTGAGTCTGTGCTATTTCAGGATTTCACATCACGATACGTTTTGTTTGTGTTGGATCCCAGATTCCTGGGTCGCCTAAGCCACACTTCATTTCCTAGCCGAGTTGGTTGCAATACAGCTCAACGAATTGAGATATCCGCCATGTTTGTTCGAAACTAAAATGCCAAGAATACCATTCACTCAACTAAGAACAAAAAAACCTTTCAGAGTAGTGTTGGAAGGATTAAAAGGTGATGAAAAATGTTGCAGTTGAGCTGACACCTGCGACCATGTTGAGGTCAAATTTCAACAGGGCGTTCCTCTCCTTTCGACAAGTGCTCAAAACTGGTCTTTCCCCTCTTAGAAAAGGGAAAAAGAAAAATACACCACACAGCTGATTTGTAAATTGATTGCCCTTTCTTTTCTCTGTGGGACTTCGGAACACACCATTTTCATAGGTATAGTTGGGGTTATCTTCAGCTTAGAATATTTCAGTGTAACTGAACGTGAAATAAAAGGGGAGTGGGCTTAGGTAGCACTCAAATTTCCCATAATATCAATCTGGAATATATTCGCAAGTCCGGATTAAACGAGAGAAGCATGCTCCAGATTGTAATCAGGGGTTCCCAAAGGACTTTCGGATGGGTGGACTGAAGTCGGTCGAGATTACCAAGTCAAACACTACAGCACAAATCGGATGATACAGTTCAAAGCCACACCCGATGGAAGTCGCAGTAAAGTTAAGCGTTAAAATTGATAAATCCCGTTCTGTAGCACGGTCAATGTACAATTGTCGATCTACGATTGCCGACCGTTCCCCTAGAGAAATTCAAATAGGGGCTTGCAAGGAGGAACGATATACGGTGGGAACTTACAGACGATTCTATGGCTTCTAGAGCACGAATGAGGGCGGGGGAAGACTCTAATAGATAGGCGGTACTTTCAGTTAGCTTAAACCTTCACGTAGAAGTATAACCTTAAGCTCTAGGTACTTGGATCAGATAAATGTACTTAGAAATCGACGTACCCAATTCCTGGCTCAAACCTAGGTCGCTAAGTCAATAAGTACCGAGTGCGTAGTAGTACTAGTAGCAGCATACCTTTTGTTGTAATAAAACATCTACAGAGAGTCAATGGTATCTACCAGAATAGCATTGACTCCTGTGATCGGCAGGAATGCGATGACTATTTGAAGGCAATTATCGACAGAGAAGAATAGTATCAAAGATACTAGTGTCAATTGGCCTGATGTAAATCTGGGAGTTGCCTTCATACTTTGAGCGGCACAGCAGAAGTTTTACAAATTCACACGTGCAAGCTACATATTACCTAAGGTTACTGGAAATAAATATAGTGGAACTTGGAAAAACTGTAGTCTAGACCAACCAAACGCGCAGCGGGCAGCGGAACGGGCAAGCTGCATTCAGTTTCGATTCATCCGAGCTACGTTTGACGTAGCAAAATGAACACCGCACTTCTCCATTGTTGGGGTAGGACCATAGCTTCGGAAAGTGATCAAGTTGGGATTTGACATGGATTGTTGGAACTTGAACAGGTACCCCGCACTACGTCCATAGCGAGAGGAGAAAGGACCAACACCAACAACAGTTGTCAGCTGATATGCATGTGCCCGCCACATGTATCTCAATTGGGTTTATCGGGGTTATGTACCTGTCAATTTCATGAGGTTTCTGTTGGCTAGAGGAGCCCAAAATCTTGCACGGTAAAAAATGCACGGTAGGAATTATCAAAAGGGGGGGAGGCCTGGATATTGGAGCAAGCTTTCCTCAAGCACCCTTACCCCAGACAATCTCATCGGGTTTTCAGAGATCCAGATGATTTTCTGCAACTCTGTAGCGGTGAAGGGGATTTTTGACCGTGCAGTATCCCTTCACTGAGGAAATACCCACTCTGCTCTCCACTCTCGCCTTGGTAAAGCTTGGTACTGTATCACATCGCCAAGGGGTACAGGAGGTTCGTTGAGCCTCATATCACTCATCGCAAATTGAAAATTGGTACAATTGAATCTTGAATCTAGGCTTTTACAGCTCCAACTATGGAAGGTACCAATATTATGGTTAGTGCATTCATGTGGTGGGAACCACGGTCGCCGTTGGGACACCGTGACACTCAAACTACCAATTAAGGATTTCTACAAGTATGTAGAGTAATACCCGGAAGGGTTTGTTGCATGGATGGGTGTTGCAACCTTACACATGTGCGGTTGGGTAAATGCCTTTCGCTTATCTTCGGTGGTATGCCTACGATAAGTGACAAATTGACCGTGGGGCAATTATGCTCGTCCCCCATGAGAAACCAGAAGTCAATACGCACGATTCAAGTGTTTGAATTGACGAGAGGACAAACGTCGAGGGGTTATCGAGTCAAATAGTTAGCTCGACTCAATAGGACTAATTGACAGGTGACATGTCTCACATGTATCCGTAAGTGTGAGTTCTTGTTTCGAAGCCAAGGTGATTGCTTGAAAGAAACATTCCGGAAAAGCCTTTTGAAGCTTCCGTACCCTGGTATAAAGGTTGAGATATAGACTAAGATCTGCACATCACCCGCGCTCGAAGATACTTGATAAAAGCGGCAGTAATAATGCCTGTCTATCTTGAGATGTCGAGGTACTTGCTCAAAAGTCGAAACACGAAAACACGATATCAGGTACTTTGTAACTGCCGCTTTTATTTTCTTATCCTCGTACTTTGATAGGCCTCCCCACGATTGCAGTCAACTCACCGTTGGGCTCTCACGTCAGACATGCTTGCATACTTCATACCTATCACCAGGTAGAGCTGAGGATACACGACAAGGTTGTGTCTGAGCTCGTTGTTTAAATAAATGTAACGCTCGCTCCCTTCTAGCCACATCAGGGACGGCTGTGGAATATTCTGTTCATTTCTTTTACGGCTTGCTGCATTTCAAATCGCTACCATGGATTCCAAGACCGCAATTACGGTTGACGAGAAGCCTTTCTCTCAAGTCAAAGAAGTTTCTACCACTAGTTCGTCTGAAAGTCTGGTGTTTGACGCAGCAGCTACTGCAAAATTGATTAGGAAGATAGACTGGCATCTTATCCCTTTTCTCTCATTGATTTATCTGTAAGCTCTCTCCCTCCTGTTGACCTAATTAATTGCGCTGATGAAAGTAGTTTATGTTTCTTAGATCGAACGAACATTGGAAATGCACGTCTCGACCATCTAGAGCAAGATTTGAAGCTCCATGGACTTCAATATAATGATTGTCTGGCCGTCTTGTTCCCATTTTATATCGCAGCAGTAAGCTGTTTTTCTTTTTCCGCTATTCATAACATCAAACTAACTCCATCAGGAAATTCCAAGCAACATCATGATGAAGCGTCTACGTCCCAGCGTTTGGCTGACATTCATTATGGTTTTCTGGTCACTTGCGATGATTCTGCAAGGTTTTGTCAAGAACTACCAAGGACTAATGTAAGAACCAATCATAGTCTATATCCCCCTCGCTAAGAGCAACAACCTTTCATCTACATGTTCTAATCGCTAACTCTCTCTAGGGCTACACGAGTCTTTCTTGGTATCTTCGAAGGTGGTCTCTTTCCAGGAGTAAATTATTATCTCACTTCCTGGTATCGCAGAAGCGAATGCGGATTTCGAATGGCTCTTTTCTTTTCCGCTGCCACCCTGGCTGGTGCCTTCGGTGGAATTCTTGCAAGAGGAATTTCAGAAATGCATGGTGTTGGTGGATTGTCAGCTTGGTCTTGGATTTTCATTCTTGAGGGGTTACTCAGCATCTTGGTTTCGTTCAGTGCTTTTTGGGCCATTTACGACTATCCTTCAACGTAAGTATAGTTGTTGCTAAGCAAGCGCCAACTCAAGCTGACTAACTGTGCCAGTGCCTCATTTCTTACCCCAGTTGAAAAAGTGGAGGTGGAACGACGTCTCGCTGTCGATAGTGGTGGTTTAGCAGATGGCTTCGCATACAAATATGTCTTCCAAGCTATCAAGGATTGGAAGATTTACATTCACATGTTGATTTGTATGGCCGGATTCTGCCCCATCTACTCGTTTGCGCTCTTTCTTCCAACCATTATCAAAAACATGGGTTACACTTCAAACGAAGCACAGCTGATGAGTGTTCCACCTTATGTGGTTGCATGCTTGTTCACAATTGGTGCAAGTTGGTTTGCCGGTCGTGTTAAGCAAAGAGGAGTGTTCATGTTGGCTTTCCAACTTGTTGCTATCGCTGGGTTTGGTATGCTTCTTGGAAGTCTCAGAGCAGATATCCAATATGCTGGCACAGTTTTGGCTGCCATCGGTATCTACCCACAAATCCCTCTTGGACTTGCTTGGAACGGGAACAATATCGGAGGTAGCTTAAAGAGAGGAACAGGAATTGCAATGCAGGTCATGGGAGGAAATTGCGGAGGAATTATCGCCAGTTACGTGTATCTTAGCAGAGATGGACCTAAGTAAGTTTGTATCTATCAAGTCGGGCTGCCCACACTAACAAGCATAGATATACCACAGGTCACGGGTTGCTGCTCGCCATCATCGGAATGGCATTTTTCCTTACAGCCTTTATGACTGTTTATCTCAGGCTGGAGAACAGAAGAAGGGACAAGGTGCTTGCCGAATCACCATCGACCAGCGGAGCGAACTTAGAGGATGAGGCGGATAATGCCCTATGGTTCCGATATGTTGTTTGATTGTAGTCAGAACTCAAATACCCACTAATGCTGGTCTAATTTTTCCCATCGAAGAAAGATGGAAGAAATATATGATATGTGGAGTTATAGAAATGATTTTGGGAAATATACATAGAATATACTTAACAATACAGTACGAGTTTAAAATTAGCAAAGGTCGAAAAGCCTATTTACCTCGTACTAATCATGTCCCAGGATAACTTATATAACAGCGAATTTGTGTTGAATAGGTATACAGCCCGTCTCACATTACAACCTACATTTGAACTAGAGAGACAAGAAATATGGGAGTTCAAGATTGATGTTAGGCAGTAAGATTACATACAAGAAGTCATACTCTCAACATCGTTCATATTCATTTCAGCAACAGAACAGTTAGTTTCCCATGGCTCACGATGAAATTTCTTAGCTTCATTGCGCGAATTACCGCGCACGCGGATTTTCAGAGGCTTAATTTGTTCCGGAGTGGGTTCTTGTAAAAGCTTTAACTGTAAAGTTTAACGTGCCCAGATGCCTAGAGTGGATCCTTCTTTAATGGTTTATAAGCCCCAGCCACTGCCCTTGGGAACTCGGAATTTCTTTTTTAGCCTCGTTTCAGGTGGAAATAGAAAATATTCCTTCATTCCCAGGTAGGTACGAAGTAGTTGGTAGTGTTGCACATACGACTAACCTTTTATATCCTCACAATCGCAACCATATTGTCGCCCTTTTTGCCACATCCTTACTGGAGCACTCTCACTGTTACTCTTACTACCACATCCTCACTTACACGTCTCAACTAATGCTATACCACCCGTTTAACTTAAGCACTTTTTGTAGGTAGTCCAAAATATTAAGCTTTTATTGCGTCGAGCTACCTGGAAATTTCGACTTAACAGCTGATTTTATCACTATCAGACAATAAAGTACCGCAAAAATGCTCACCCAAAGTGGATATATGTGAATACGGTCAAAGTGAGACTTATATGCTTGGAAATATACGTAACCTGGTTGGCTAAACGACTTTATCTCTTAGAGAAGAGGTTGTAAAAGTAAATATTTTACTCCACCTTTCCTATACTCCACTTTTGTTACACGTCCTTTTTACTTCGAAGCACGTTACGGAGTATTGTCCGGAAATAATATGATTAGAAGTGCCTTGAGGTATGTTATCCGTACTTAGGCACATTTCAATGAGGCCAAATGAGTAGGTTCTTTTTTGCACTTTAGGACGTAGCATACCCACTTCCTTTCTTTACGTACTTAAAGAAGTATCATGGCTAAACAAAGGTAATGTAGAAGAGGTCGTAAAGGGTCAAGACTCTAGATAGCTCGCGTCTTCCCCTCCCCTGTATACGACTTGGAATTCCAAAAATATAACCCTCTTAGCCAATTGGCATGTCCAATTTATGCGGAGGTATATCCGAAAGTCACAGGGGGAGACCGGCGCTGTCCAGAACCTTTCTGTGAGGATTTACATCTAATTCTTCAAGTTCGAGGCATCTACTTTTGGTCTTCGAACTTGTAATCATCGTTACACGAGTACGTTAGTAAGATTACGGCTTGAGTATTACGGAGCAAGTCGCCTAGACATTATCCTGGCTCGCTTAGCAGTCCGAGCACTCAGATTTAACTGCACTCCTATCAACCGAAGCTCATTTTCAACTTCTTGATACAAATACAAAGAGGGTAGATAGCTCGGAGTCGCACTCTATAAGTTGATAGTATCTCTCGGCCCCGATCTTTTATTCAACCCAGCGAATGAAAGACTACAAATATAAACTTCGTCGCATATGATCTGCCGTACATGGAGCAGTCTTGGCTATCCACCGAGCCACCCTTTTTGATAGATAAATGCTTGTTTTCGGCAATCAGAGCCCAAATAGAACCTCACAAACTCAAAATTAAATATATATGCGCTACTATACGGACACATCGTTTTTTATTTTACTTTTCTCTTCAAGCCAAACTACTCCAGCTTCAATCATCCATCTGTCTTCGATAACTTGTAATCCCCGTGACAATCCACCACATCCAAAATGAAACTCCTAAACATTTACACATCATCTCTCCTTATGGGAGCAACTTTCGTACAAGCTATCTCATCTATCAACCAACCACGTCAAGAAGAACCCCCCAAACCACCCACAAAAATCATCGCCGGAGTCACAGTCCCAGACACCCCCCTCATCACCGCATCACTAGACTACGCCCGCAAATACTCCGACGACATGACCTACAACCACGTCATCCGCTGCTGGCTCTTCGGCACCATCGTCATCGCCAAGTCCAACACCAACATCGACCCCGAAGCGCACGCCGTAGCAACAATCCTCCATGATCTAGGTTGGGACAACACTCTGGAACTTCGCTCCCCGGATAAGCGCTTTGAAGTCGATGGTGCGATCGCAGCGAGGAATTTTATTGAGGATGCCGTCAAGCAGGGGATTACGGATGGGAAAGAGTGGTCTGAGGAGCGGAAACAGCTTGTTTGGGATGCGATTGCTTTGCATACTACGCCGAGTATTTATAGATTTAAACAACCGTTGGTGAATTATACGGGATTGGGGATTGGTGCGGATTTTAAGGGTCCGGACAGTGATGCGACGAAGACGCTTACTTTGGAGGAGTTTGAGAGGGTTAATAAGGAGTTTCCGAGATTGGATCTTGCGGCAGGTATCAAGAAGACTGTGAGTACCCACTTTGTTCAAGAGTTGCATCCTCTTTGGGCAAATCCCAAATTCGAACCCCTTACGACTTCAATAATAATCTGTTATTATCATTCTCTGGATTCCTCTGCACATAAACTATTCCTAAGAAAATACACTGACTCCCAAATCCCACAGATCTGTGATCTTGCCACGACAAAACCAGCCACCACTTATGGTATGTAACATCCAATAAGAAAACAGAAACCGAGTGTTTTGCTAACTATACCACAGATAATTTCATGCAATCATTTGGTGAGGCGCATGTACCAGGATATAAGGAAGGCTACCAAGGTAAACGTGGAATTGACCTGGTTCTTGGTGCCAAAGGTTAAGAGAGGCGACACGTTCTTTAGCCTGAATGATCTTTAAAGTTATCGGACAATAGTCTTCTTATTGCTTTTTCAAGAATGAGAAGGTTCGTTCGACCTTTTGCCAGAACAGGAGGAGAGATCCGGCAGGATCTACGGCCTCTGATTGTTGTGTTTAATTAAGATTACATTCTTAGAATAATAGTAATAAAAAACCACTATAACATCAATTATGAATAGCAGAAATACGTACCTCCTAGATATATTATATAATATGTGTCGTTATATATAACCCTTCTAGACTCAAAAGGAAGAGGTAAAACATATAGTTCTAATTGGATTTAATTAGCTTTAAGTAGGTAAGACAATTAGGCGAAACTCTATATACAACTTGGTTAGAAAAAGATTTTATCGGTATTCTAAAAGTCTGGTATAATTAAAATGGGTTTCTAAGTAATTGTAACGAATACTCAAACTGGCTAACTAAACTTGGCTGGGTGTTCGCTGGTTGGTATGCTATGATAAGAAGAAGACTATCGGGTTGTTCACTTGGAAGTGAACTCGTTACTTGTATCAAAGATGTCAAACTAATATGATAAGATTGATAACTAAGTTGAGCACGAAGCTCCGATCTAATGGCAGACGTGCCAGTCTTATATAGAACCTTCGTTCTCTTGTGCTAGCTTGCTAGACTCGTCGCTCGGTCGCTGCTAGACTGGTAGACCAGTCGCCCCGTCTAGCGACATATATCACGTGATAACAATACAGAGAAATCCCTGGATCGCTTAGCTACTCCAAACGATCCCCATTTGCTATAAGAAACCTGGATGTGCCTGTCGAGGATTGTGTGACGGAGCTGGATTTCATTTGACAGGATTTCATTCGCTTGGCCAAGCACGTGACGAGACTTGGCATTGGAACAACTTAAATAACTTCGCTCCTTTCAGATTCTCTTCTCTCTTTAGTTTGATTTCTTCGTACCTACGGTTTTAGTTCTAGCAATTGATTCAAAAGCTGTATACACTTTATCCTTTGTTGGCATCCGTGACAGATTGCGCCTCTTATTATGACAGGTATCACGTGAGCACGTGATTCGTGACAGGAGTACGCGGAGTTTAAGTAGTAGATAATAATAATAAAGGTAAGCTATTAGATAGATAAAAGTAACTCCTACTATATTTTAAGGGATTAATTATAAATATATAGTAGATATTATACTAGAGAAATTCGACCTAATTAACGTCTATAAATTAACTTTTATAGCGGATTTCGACGATAATAAGAGGGACTATAATATAGTATTTAATAATAGAAATATAAAGAGTATAAAGGTTAAAGGTAAATTAAAGGATTAACTTATAGAAATATATATATAATTTAGAGTAAAGGTTTTAGGTAACTTATCCTAATACTTTACCTTTATTTTAATATTATAATAGATTAGCTTAGCTATTAATTAACTTACTATTACTTTTTAGAATTAATATATAGATAGAGTTATTAGCTTAATGTAACGAATACTCAAACTGGCTAACTAAACTTGGCTGGGTGTTCGCTGGTTGGTATGCTATGATAAGAAGAAGGCTATCGGGTTGTTCACTTGGAAGTGAACTCGTTACTTGTATCAAAGATGTCAAACTAATATGATAAGATTGATAACTAAGTTGAGCACGAAGCTCCGATCTAATGGCAGACGTGCCAGTCTTATATAGAACCTTCGTTCTCTCTACATCGCCTACATCACCTGTCGATGTAGTCGACCTCCTATCGCTAACATGGACTGTCGATACAGGCGGTGCGATTGATCACGTGACTACATACACGAGAAATCCTTGGATCGCTTAGCTAGTCTAAGCATCCCTATCTACTATAAGAAACCTGGATGTGCCTGTCGAGGGTCGCTCCTCTTTTTATGAAGGTATCACGTGAACACGTGATTCGTGACACCTAGGCTCTACTTATTAAGGTATAAATAGCCTTCTAAGTACCCTAGGAGCTATTTAACCTAAATGATATATCCTCTACCTCCTATATAAACCTAAGTATTAGTAAAGGATATGTTTTATATATTAAAGGTAACTAAGTAAGCTTATATATATTATTTAATCTATTCGATTAACTTACTTATCTATAATAATAATAAATCTACTAATTATTATTATAAGCTGTAGTTTTCTATTAACCCTCTACTATTCCTAAGCTAGCTACTAGTTTTAGATAGTAAGATAGGACTTAATTAAGCGCTTAGTAGCCTAGGCTCTACTTGTTAAGGTATAAATAGCCTTATAAGTGCCCTGGGGGCTGTTTAACCTAAATAATATATCCCCTACCTCCTACGTGAACCTAAGTATTAGTAAATCTTTATTAAACTATATAGTTTCGAACAATTGACTTAATTGTTCTAATAATCTCGTATAATAGATTCTTAGGGTGTGTATAGAGTTTCGCCTTAGTGTCTTACCTACTAATACTTAACTTAACTACTTAGATTCTACACGCTAGATACAATCAGCGAAAGAAATCATTAGAGTGGGGTAGAGTAGAGGCACCTACTTAACCCTACTTAAGTAGGTTTTAGCCCTGCTCTAGCCTACTCGTCAAGACTTAAGTATGTTAGAGTACTAAATCACTCAAAAACTCCATGATTGAAAAATGAAAATATCCGTAGATTCATATGCTACATCCCCCGCACCTATGTATCTGCTAGAAGCATCAAGACAAACAGAAAAATTGGTATCTTGAGAAACAAACGCCAATACAAACTGGTAACCCAGGCAGTGAAATTTTTCCTCCCTTGAGACAGACGCCAGATATACCCATGATGCGAGAACGGAGAAAGAGTGCCAACGGTATCAAACGAAGGTGGGGTATCAACTCGCTCGCTCGCTACATTGAAATAGTCCAAGTCCATCCCAGCCGTTCCCAGAAAAGAAGATTGTCAGGCGGAAATATGTATGCAAGAATTAATCAGACTCAGCATCATCTGGCAGTTCCTCAAATCGGCCCTCTTGGAACGCTTGTGCCACAGGATTTTGGATATCTACGATCCCAGTTTTCTTCAATCTATGAATAGTTAGGACATTCAAGAGCAAGATATGGTAATGAGAAAGAAGAAAGAAACCAACCTTTCGAAAAGAACAAATAATCTCTCCGCCTCTCGCTCCTTCTCTTCATCGGTCATGTCAATCTCAACCTTCTCCTCCTTATCAAGGAATTGTCCTGTGATCGGATTAATTCTCCCATCCAGATTTTGGCTATCCTGACTGGCTCTCTCGTTGCTACTCGTACTACCCGCCTCCAAAGTATTGGCCGGAAGAGGAACATTATGTGAGAACAGGAACCCAGAGGCAAATCCATAACCCACGTTTTGGACAAACTTTGACGCATCCTTGTCGCTCAGTTCGAAAAGTAGACTTGAGGCTGCTTCGCGAGTTTGTGGGATTATAGGGTTGGTGGAGAGATGTAGCAATCGCGATGGCACGGTTTCCGCTCTCCCCAGCGGTTGGTCACGGTCTGTATTTGACGGGAGTATAACTTTGCGCATTTGTACCTTTACTTCTTCCGGCGCAACTTCATACATTACTCGAAGCAACGTGAGAAGGGGTGAGACCAATTGTTCTATTTCGCTGTCTGAGTAGACCTTTGTTGATTTCTCTAGCATGTCGACCAAACAATCCAGAAAAATATTTGGGGTAGCCTTGGGGAAAAGTGTCGAAATGTTGTCTTTGTTTTTCAGGTCGAGGTTGATGAGTGCATTGACAAGCTGAGCAACAGGAGGGTCCATAGGCTTGCTTAAAGAAATGGGGACCTTGCTTATGAGGACAAGGATATGTTGGAGAGCATGGGAGAAAGCTACCTTCCGTTGGGGGCAAAAGTGTGTAAGGTTGAAGAGTAACTTGAGCGATTCCACCAGAGCCATATCTTGCATCGGGTCCGCAGGCTTTTTTGGCTTCACAATTGTCTTTGCTTGCCTGGCAATATTTTGACAAACGTACTCCGCGAGCTGGTCCTCATCGATGAGTTTTGCGATATCGATCGTGGTACCGTAGGTAGTGATGAAGATGATTCGCGAGACCAAAAATTCATCATCTCTGTTATCATTCTTCAGCTTCCCGCAAGCCTTCGACATGTACCCCAAGTCCACAAGCATTTGTCTGGTTTCAGGCTTGAGTAGCATGGCATTCGCAAGGCATCGGAGGGCATTTCGAGAGGTTGTGAGGGAGGGGCTATTGAAGGCATGTCGAGTCAGAGTTTCTATGCCCTATCAAGCATCAGTCAAAGGTCAAGTTCTCTTGCTGAAGCTCCAGCCTACCTCTTTCATGAATATGGGATCAGCGTTGGTGGGGTCTCTGCCATAGACTTTGACTTGCTCAAGATATGCGTCGCGCTCTATTTTCTTCATTAGATAGCTTCTCAAGTAGATGTTGCGATCACAGGTAATCAGCATACGGTGTGGTAGAAGCTTGATCTCTTGCAGGTCCTCCTTCAGCTCATTCATGAGCCTGGTCACATCTTGGAGCTTTGCTACCGCCAACGTTGTCAGTCAATTGAGTACAGTGAATTGATGGGGTCATACCTGAACCAGTCAGCTCCACTGATGATGTGGAAGTTTTAGGAGTTATGGTCGGAGTCGCCATCTTTTGCGCAGTAAAGGTAAGGTTGAGCTCTTTGGTGTGTGGGTCGCGTCAGATTATGATGTCGACTATCAGCAGGTGGGGTGAATTGCTCAGCCACTGATTGTGGCGTTGGCTCAGTGTTTTGCCGTGACTGTGACATCGCTTGCCATTGCATGTCCATACTCAGGTACCAATTAGTTACTTGATACCGTCCCATCTACATATCCATAGACAATCTCTGAGAAATTTCATGCTATTATGGACGTTCCAATAGCAGCAAATGTTCTTGGGACGATTGGCGCAGTATGTTGGTCAATCCAGGTATTTTCACTCCCAACAACCTCCAATATATTGATTACTGAAAACCATCACAGCTTATTCCTCAAATCATTATCAACTATCGTCGACATAATACTATAGGTCTCCAAAGATCAATGATGCTGCTTTGGGCAATTGCAGGCGTACTTTTGGGTGCATACAACATCTCTGGAGGTTTCAATATTGCGCTCAGAATCCAGCCTCAAATTTTGACTGTGCTGAGTTTAATTACTTGGGGCCAGTGTTTTTATTATGATGATGTGAGAGTCTGCAGAATTATATTTCGTGATATCAAGATACTGATTTGTTTGGTAGAAATGGAGCTCTTGGAAATGCACTGCACTTCTCTCTATCACTGGGCTGATATTCGGTGGAATAGAAGCTGGGTTGATATTTGCTCTCAAAGCAGGTACTGATCAGGGAAGACGCTGGCCAGTCATCTTCGTTGGCGTGCTTTCTACAGTTCTTTTATCAGCTGGTGTCTTGAGGCATTACTATGATATATACATCCATCGGACTGTCCGTGGAATATCATTTATTTTCGTTGCAATTGATGCCGCTGGTGACGTGTTCTCCCTGATTTCAGTTTGTATGTATATGTACCGCAATCTTGAAGTCTTCAATGCTTGCTAACACAAATAGTTTTCCAACCCAAGCTTGATATTCTTGGTATGGTTATATATGCCACCGAGTTTGTTTTGTGGTGTGGAGTATTTGCTTGTGGTGGATATTTCAACCTGCTTCCATGGGTCCAACAAAAGTTGAGCAATCGTGCCTATCGATCACAAATTCAGCAAGACTCAGAACTCCAGTCAGCAGGAGATCACGTATCAGCAGCCCCACAAGACATGTCTCTCCATGAGATTGGGTCCTCAACGTCAGTATTTCGAACACCGAGCTCTGTTGCAAGTTCACGGCTTTCAGCCAGACTGGCGGCATGAGCGTATGGTAATGATTCCTCCTATTGCGATCATCTTCTTGGTACATGTCAAAATTCCATTGAAAGAGAAATGCAGCTGGTTACAGCTTAGCTATCTCCCTATGCTCCAAGTCCTTCGCCTCCACAAAAGGGAATAGCGGGAATCCATTTCATCTCCAACATCTTCTTCTCAATAATTTCCTCCTTATGAGCCTCCATAACCTCATGATCCCAATTCACAGAGGTAATCAAGCCCTTAAGATAATCCGCTCTCGGCTGAGCGAAGTACAAAGCTTGAAGACCGGTCAGATCAGCATGGTCGATCGCAAACGGTAGCCAAAACTCCTCCGACATCTCCGACTTCACGATTCCTGGCATCGTCATGAACATCCTGAGAGTAGGGTACTCTATCAAAACCGTCAATTCGCTTCTCAAAGCATAGTTGGCAGCGCTTGACATACCTGCTTGAACATGTTGAACAAGACCTTGCATCGCCAATTTGCTGACATCATAACTCGAGCCTTTCGGAACCATGACTCCCACACGACCAGTGAGGACCGTAATAATCGTTCCAACAGGCTTCTCCGTGTGTTCTTGCGAATTAATCCAATGATTCAACATAATTACCAGTCCCTTAAGATTAATCTCCTATTCCCAAATTCATTAACAACATCCTCACAACCTTCCTCTCCAAACCCAAACCCAACCATAAACATAGAACCATAAATAAACTCACATAAACCCTCCAATACTCCTCAACACCATGCTCCGCAAACATCTTCGTATCATCCAGTGCCCCCGCATTATTCAACAACACATCCGCGTTCCGCCCAAAGGTCTTTTTGACCTCCGCGTACAACGCTATGACGTCGCTTTCATTGGCGATATCGCATTTCACGGCTAGAACGATGGTGTCTTTGTTGAGTGCCTCGATTTCTGTTTTTACGATTTGCAGACGTTCGAGGCGTCGGCCGACGAGGACGATTCCGTGGGCGCCCGCGCGGGCCCAGACTTTGGCTGCGGCCTGAGGGGAATTCTGTTAGAATTTTATGTCATCTGTCATCTTCCCTTCCATCTCCTCAGCTCATTCTTATTCTTTTTCCCATCTAAGTTCCATCTCTTGACAACACACCTCACCCCAAAACAGCCGAACAGCAAAACACACAAATCAGACGCAGAAAGGTAGAAACTCACAGCACCAATCCCACTTCCCGCTCCCGTAACGATAATCACCTTCCCCTCCTGTCGATTTTCCGCTTTCTCGGGTGAGAGGAAGGGGTAAGGATCGCGATGGATGGTTTTCGTGAAGGAGAAGGGGGTGGTCCATTGGTTGGGGTCGACATGGTAAGTCGTCATGGTGGAAGATTTGCTCAGTTCTATGGTGAGTGGAAGATAGAAAATGGAAGATGGATTATGTGTGTTTGATGTTTGAGGAGATGTTGAGATGATGGTTGGTGATGGGGTGGATAATTGATATGAAGAGAAGTTTGATTGTTTGATAGGATGATGTAGGTAGGTGAGTTTTCATTTATTCACTTATGGTCAGTCTTATACCCAAGCAAATGAAAATAAAATGCATTTCTAATCATGATCATCATCACGATCTCACCACACCCCCTGCACTCCCCTCTAACCCCTCCAGCACCTGCATCGTAGCGTAGTGTAGCTTACACAACCCCAATCTCCGTGCAGATTACAAAATGGCCCGTGTCGGAGGAACTGTACTGTACTGTATGATTACTGACTTCTGTTGTTTGATATTGGTTGGTTGATTTGTACCAGTAAGCTACACGCTTACAATACAGTACAGTACTTGTGGTTGGTTGGTGAATATATCTGAGGTAGCGCCTAACGCCGAAATTCTCTTGCTCTTAGGCACTGTATATAAGTATGGATTACTAAAACGCACCTTGATATAAAAAAAGGTTGGATTCGATTTTAGGCACCCAGGTATATATCTTTAGTAAGATACTTAATCACATTCCTATTAATCTAAGAGGACAGTCAGAATCCTCCAAATCGGAACAGAGTATACTACTATTCTACCGTTTCTGTTTAGTTTTCGTACTTCTACTCGCTCGTACTCGTTAAGTGATAGGGGGAGGTACGGATGGAAATATTCACTGTACAAGTAGTAACATGGTGAATATCTCGGGGATAACCTTTGAGGCTGGGACGGGGTAGGACTTTATATAAGTCCCCGAATCTCGGAATCGGGCGTTGAGATGACTTTTCCTATGGATGGGTTTGTGTTTTCTCTCTCTATTGGAATACGTCGAAGCTGGCCTGACTGACCGGTCCTTGGCACGTACTAAGATATTGAGTTATCTGCTGTGAGTAATACTAATACGAGTACTCTTCTTTCGATTTGTTTTATTTTTATGAATATAGTAATCGTCGTCAAACTTGTTCGAGAAAAATATATAAGTAGTAGCCCGAGAGCGATTAGATTATATTATTCTAGCGGCTTATCATAGGATTCGGAAATTTCAAAGGAATCCCGTGGATTTAACCCAAAAAATCCAGATTATTGTAGGTAGAGATTAGTAAATATCCGAATTGGTTTAGATACCGCGTTTCTTGTCTCTGGTCACTTGATGAATGAAGCTTCGATGTCGTAGATATACTCGCTCTGTCTTGATTTCTTTACAAGGCAATCCCGTAGAGAATTTGCGCAAGGGTAATTCCTCGTGTATTCGGGTTTTGATCAGTGATTTCTTGTGTGATTTAAGCTTAAATCTGAGGTTTTGTACATATAGATACGAGGTGGACAAAAATAAACGGCTTTGTGTCCTTCCGATCTAACATATTTCCATGAGCTATTCCATGAAAGTGCTATATAAATAACTTTGATACCGAGGGTATTAGTGAGATAAAGATAATGGTATGTGGACAAAAAAGCTCCTGCTTAATTTGTTCACCTCGTATATGGATTAGCGAGCTTGTACAAGCGACAAGACTGATGGGGTCTCGCTCTGTGAATGGCTTCAAAATTCCCGCTTAGAGAACAAATCTTTGACCGTTCAATGTTACGACACACAAGATGATTCGAAAGACGCGCGTCCTAAGATAGTTCTGGATGCCTCGTATTTTCCAGCATTCCATGGGTTCCAGAATCCAAACCAACCGAGTAATTTCCAATCCGACAACTCACAGACCCTCTGGTCAGACGATACATTTTCTTCAGCAAGCTGAAATTTAGTCTTTGAATCCACCTCGTTCTTCAAACCGTCCACGCGTTCCTCATGCCTCTAATAGTCTACGCAATCTATAATACGACAACTCACAAACGGTGAAAGTGCTCACCCACCATGTATATTTTCCCCATCCATTCATTCAAAGATCCAATTTCTGCATCAAAGATCCACCTCGTATCTGGCTTCGAACGAACCATCAGGCACCAAACCACCGCACCGGGACTGGGCATTTTCCGCAAGTGCGATTGGCGCGTCTACAAACTACCGGTAGATTACAAACGCGAGGAAGATCGAAACACATTTGAACCACTGAGAAACGAAGAAACCGGGAGCGATTGTTTCTAGAAGTAAGGCTGCGGCGCTTAGCGCTTCGCGACTTTTTCCTATTTGGGGTGCTGTCTGCCAATCCTTTAAGCGAGGGGTTTTTCGCTGTCTTGTTATTGTGGATTCGTATGGGTTGGGTAAGTTGGGCGAGTAGGATTCGGAAATTTTGGGGTTACGTTGCGAACATTTCTTTTTTCTAATGATAACTCTAGAATAAGGTACGTCCCCATCAACCGGAACCAGAAAAGCTGATTAAAGAATATGATGTATTTCAGCTTGCCCCTAGAAGTTCACATCGAAGGGACATCGTCGTCACATCGTGTCTCGTTCGCACAGACACATCGTTCACAGACGATCCCCCAAAACTCAAACTCCCACACGAGCTCCACACGAAGCCCATGAATCGCCACGGATCGCCAACTAGCGCCGTGGCGCCGTCTGGTACTTTCTCGGTATCATCTCTAATCTGATATAAAAATCCCCGCTCCTTGTGAACTTGCGATCTTGCGATCCAATAAATGAGCACCATGACACGAAATTTTGTTGCTCCCACACAATACACGGGCCAGGAAAGATCTGGTAGAGTTCCGGTTCCCACTTGTTGCACAGAGAAAATGCAGGAAGTACTGTACCGTAAAGCTCGGCTCGCAATAGTTACCGAGTTCGGCGACGTTGTATGAGCCCCGAAAAGCAAGAGAGAAGTGAAAAGAGGTTATTTTTATTCCCCAAACTAGGGTAGAGATACCCGGTTTCGTTTTGGTATTGCATTGATTGTGCTCTCTGACCGATGTATGGGTAGGGCTACTAGGGTGCTGTAAGGTAGGTGCTTTATTCTCAGTTATTCTATACTCGCATCTAATGATTTTCTCTTCTACTTTTTCTTTTAATTATCGTACTATACGCTTCCTAATTGGACAGCTCACAAATCAAGCCCTTGTATAGCTAAGCTAAAAGTCCTTCAAACAGCTACTAAGAGACGTGGATCATCTCAACCTCGCCTCTTTTCAATAACGTACAGTCTCGACTCAGGAGACCAGGATCTAGCATACAGTACTCATCCTAGCTCTAACGCAATCCACTCTCATCTAAAAGGCTATCCACTCTAATTAATCCGAAAGTCTACACCGACACTGCAATTGGTACACTACCAAAATGCAACCGAGTCGGAGGGCACATTGTGGGAATGAATACCGGACTGGACCCAGTAGGTGAGATCTTTCCAGAATTCTCCGAGTCTTCCATCTTACGTCGTTACACTCCTGTACTCATACATAAGTATCCTTCAAAACCAAACGACAGACCGGTCTCTTCGTTGGATCGCAGAAATCATCTTGATACTAGTCAAACTACCTTCTTGCTCTGGGAGCACCACCTCTCACCGTCAACCACTAAGTCCAACCATCTCAACTCCTCTCACCCATCAACCTCACAATGGATCTTATCTACCTCCTTCTTACGCTCCTTCTCACCCCCATAATCCAAGCCGGAGAATGCGCCGCCAACCATATAATAATCGCCCGTGCTAGTACAGAACAGCCTGGGCCAGGCGTAATCGGAAGTCTCGCCACCTTAATTACCCAAGATTTCCCAGGCACAACGATGGAAAGCGTCGTATACCCCGCAACCCTAGATAATTACGCGAATTCCTCGGCGATGGGGACGGCTGCCATGAAAAAGCTTTTGACGACGTATGTGGATGCTTGTCCTACTTCCAAGGTGGTATTGATGGGGTATTCGCAGGTGAGTGGACTCGTAAAATGGTGGAGTTTATGAGGGAAGAAGGAGGTAGGTTAATGAATGTGAATAGGGCGCTCATGTTGTGGGTGATGTGATGTGTGGTGGTGGAGGAGTCCAGGGATCAGCAACGACACCACCTGTTGACGCAAAATATGGTGATAGTGGTATATTCTCCTGTCTCTCTCTTTGTAAAGCCTCAAACCTTACACCACGCAGTTAAAGCAATGATCCAAATGGGCGATCCAAGATTCGTCCTTCAAAAAAGTTATAATGTGGGAACTGCGACTTCGGATGGTGTAAGTTATTCCTGTCCTGGAAGATTTAAAGACTGGCTCCTGAAGACAAAAAGATGACATGTATGCTGATCAAAAATATAGCTCTTCCCTCGTCAAGCAAACCAGACCTGCGACAAGTACGAGGAAAAAATCCAGCTGTACTGCGATGATGGTGACCCATTCTGTGAGAAGGGCGACACGCTTGATGTGCATTTAGGTTATACCAAAAAGTATAACGAAAAGGCTAGAGCATTTGTGAAAACAAAACTTGCATAAGCAATCCTTCAAATGCCGGGGAGCAAACAAGAATTATGCCCAGAAATAATGGAGGGAAAGATAAAGGCTTGGCATTTAGTGAAGACTCAAGTAATAGGGGATTGGACAAGAGTGATCTCCATGGCCATATGGTATATGGATAACGCAGTGAATAGGGATATTGTGGAAGTAAAGGAAAGGAGACGCGGGGTAGCGAGCAGCACATGTAAATAGCGAGGCACCGTCAGAGGGGAGAGGAAATAATAGAATCCAAGGTTCTTTTGGCTCGTGCTTGAAGCCGGCCGTAATTTGATATCCAGAATTAAAAGTTGGCTCCCTAATTGTATCCCACAGTAATTGTATGATCGCCACCTTCAACAGAAATAGTGGCGTATCCATCTCCTGTACTCGCAATACTTGCACTTGTAACCTCAACCTTATTCAAATACACCTTTGTACTCGAAGAAGGAACAGGAAGAGATATAGTACCACGAGTGTTTGCCGGAGCAGATGCTGCCAACCAGAAAATACCAATCGAATCATCACGATTCCATCGTACTGTAATCGGACCACTGGGTGTTGGAACTACGCCCTTTGCCCATTTCACATCTCCCGGAATGGGTTTAATACTCCAGGTATTAAAACCAGGTCCAGTTGGTAGGACACCGAGTATGTTGTTCGTCATCAATGGCACGATACCAGTCGCCCAACCATGAGCCTGACTACTGAATCCATCTTCATAGAGAGAGCCATTTGTACCGATCCCTTCCCAAACTGTAACTTGTGGATCATGAGTAGCCATCCAGCCATATAATCTTCGGATTTCCTCCAAAGCTGTGTCTGGTGATTTAACCATAAAACGAGCCTGGATCTCAAAGTAGGAAATGAAAGCATAAACTCGTTGAGAGAAGCCATCTTGCAAGAAATCATTATCGTAGAAGGAGTTGCCGTATGGTCGAGCGTTATTCTTCGCGAGATAATCGAGTGCTAATTTTGCCTGTTCAGGGGTTGCTGCTCCACTGAGAATACTGATGCTGTTTCCATCTTGAGCGTGTGTCGGACATGGAGAGGAACCACAAGACCCGTCGTAAAATGCACCAACGGAGGTGTCGAACAATCGCTCACTAATTGCATATGCTACCACCTTTGATCGATCAATCCATCGTTTTGCGTCGTCAGATTTACCGAGGGAAGTTGCAATTGTAGCGGCATTGCTTAAAGCCATAACATAAAGCGCGTTGTAGTACGTTATTGGACCAGTTCGAGGAAGGAACGCATAATCGCCATATCCATCTGATCCTCCAATACCCTTTTGAATCAAATTTGTATTTTGATTCGTGACGCTTGGGTAGTACTTGTCAAGTACCAGGACCATGTTTTTGTAATATGAAGTCATGTATGCGACATCTCCGGTATACATGTAGAGATCGTAGCTGCAAACAACCCACCATAATGGATAATCCATCAGGGGAAGGTCGTATAACCGGATGGATGCTGGTGGAATCCATCCATCAGCTCGTTGGTGGTCTGCAAGATCTGCCAGTACATTTCGTGCAGCTATCGCAGTATCGTGAGTGAGATATGTAGTCTTTCCAGAAACAGCAACGTCTCCAACATAAGGATCTCGATCTCTCTTTGCGCCATCGTGAAGAACCAATTTTCCAATCAAGGTTGAGCTATTCGCTTGTCTTGGTTCGGTATCGAATCGCCTAAACACATCTGTGGTAATCTCGTTGGTATAGGCAGAATCGCTGCGGGAATCAGCATTTACACTTCAAGAAAATATCAAAGCCTCTAACAGACTTGGGAGGAAATATGATTCTGTCTGCAAGAAAAAAAGTCCAAACTCGGCTAAAACACACTGAAAGAGGAAAGGAAGTGGATAAACACGTACTACCACCATTGATTCAGATTTTCATCCGAAGTCTCAATCCATCCAATAAAGGTATCTGGCGTTCCCAGAAATCCGGAGTATTCCAAACTCAGACCCGTAATTGTGACGGATCCAAGCGAGGTGGTCACAGGAACGTCCGCAGGCAACGCATCCAAATAAATCTTCATATATCTGAATCCATGGAGCCCATCTGTGCATACCTTTCGATCGAATTCGCAACCATGAATATTCTTCCAAGTGTATGGTTTGGATTTTACGGCAATCTACGGTCACGTGAGTATGTCTTTTTTCACATGAGTCCATCAAATTCACCACTTACCTGATCAGATCCAGGAGTTATCTTGTCTTCTGGTTCTTCTCCCTATGAAAATCTTAGTTCCAAGTTTATTGAATAGGAGTTGTGATGGCAGTATACATTATCTGATCGAGAGAAATCGCTGACGTTAGTAAGACATTGTAATGTTTCCGAAAATGCAAGTCTGATTCCTGGATAGCCAGGAGTGAAATTGGCAGCTCCTCCAAAGTCGATGGAAAGAAAACCCGGGTGGTTTAGTCCGAAATCGACAACAATCTCAGGCGGAGCTTCAATAATGGGTCTACCGGCTGCTGTTGCGTTACCACCTGCAGTTGCCTTCCTGGTCAGGATTGTTCCTTCTCCGGTAAGAAGACCATTGGGATTCGTTACATTGCCCTTATAAGAGACGATCTTGACTGGCTTGATGTCTTTACTCTTGGGGGCTCGCACATACTTTTGCCAATTGTCCTCCGGTAAGTCGGACAGTTGCCTTGGGATATTAGGGAGGGGTGGTGCAGCGGTAGTGGGGTTGATTCGATAGAAAAGTACTATCAAGCACTGCAGCAGTAGAAATCCTTGGAGGAACATGATTGCAATCTCACGAGGTGAAAAGTTGATGCGTGGTTTGGCAGACGCACTTTCCCCGAGATTGAAGACATCATTGCCTTTCTTATATTCTCCCCTCACCAACGGCCCTGGCAGTCCAGACTCACCCTTTCCATGGTGAATCCAGAAGCGGCAGCTCGCCGACATATTGTGCTCAGATGCCATTGTTCTGTTCGGCGAATTATTGGGTCGAGATATGCCGCTGCATATATGTCGAAGGGCTCGCTTCGCCGGCTACTGTCCAGCAGGTCGTTGGTGAATTTGCAGGTGGTGTCGTCTCTGCAAAGTCTGGGGAAAGATGGTGCAGGTCCACCAGCCAAGGCAGATCCGGCGCTTGCCTCCCGAGAAAAAAAGGGGCATCGTGAGCCTGGCTAATGTCCCCTGTAAATAAATCCATCGTTTTTAAGAGCGTGTGACTTTGTCAATGGCGATTTGGGATCTTGGGCGCGGGATTTCTTCTGTCAAGAATAATGGCATGGCACTTTAAATGCAGTGTCTGCAACTAACTTGAGATTTTGGTGTTATATCGACAACAACCGACTTGCCTCCTGATGTATGCAGCGCAGGTGACTCGCTGGAACGCTTCGGAGGTTCAAAACCACCCGACCCCGTCATTTGTTCATGCATGGGAGCATAGTTTTATGCAGCTGCCCATCTCTCGGTCTTGTACACTTTGAGACAACATATAATCTCTCTGGATCCTTCCTGGACCAAATACTCCCACCTTCCCAATTTCCATCCTTGCACAACACGCTCTCCACGCGCGTTGACGTTGTGCAATATTAAAGTGTTCGTCGAAAGACGGAACCGAGGTGTTGATCGGTTGTCAAGTGCCTATATGGCCAGATTGTGAATTGGTGTCTGCTATCACAAGATGAGGGACATGTCAAGCTGTACTACCTTGGCCGACTTGGTGCTCATGTTGTTTGTAGATAAGCGATCCACGGCCATTTCTTTGGAGATATCTTGTAGCACATCTACCGAGCCTGAATACGTAGGTGATCGCGGGATGCCATGTTTTTATTTAATCTTTCCTCGCTCATCTACGAGACCATTAATTCTTTTCCCGGAAAGATTTGTTGAGTTTCAGCATGACCGTCATAACTAAGAATTCCCTTCTCATACATCAGACAAGATTTCTAGCGGTTGTGGGACTTCCATTCATGGATGCACGGCATCCCCCTCATTTTGTGGAACCGCCTTGGCAAAATCATACATGCAGTCATAACAAAATGTTTCCGTACCTCTTGCTTTGACTGAGTTTTCGATATAGATACATAACAAATACTATGGATTACTTTTTTCTTCAGATATAATTATAGTTTAAACTTTGTATAGATAGCTGGTAGTTGAAAAAAGTGTTAATAGACACAGCTCTTGTTCTACTTCACTAGCTTAATTTAGGTGACTACTCGAGTAACCTAGATCTTTACAACAAATATTCTAACTTATCTATCCTGAATACTCAGTTATTCATTCAAGAACAAAGTCATCCTTTATAAAGTATCTAGAAGACATTCGTTGAATATCCACTCCAACCTTTTTTGCACTGTATATTACGAATGGGTACTTTAATACATCTCATGAGACTCACTACCCCTCCCACTTTCGACAAGTTCCAGGCTTCCCAGGCACTCTGCTTTTAGATTTAGACTGATTTTCGGTCACAATCACAAATCCAACTTTGATGTCTGAATTCTACCACTCCATTCCTAGATTATATACAGTGTTGTGAATGTTAAGCTTCGTCGTCGTAATGCCTAAGCACAGCTACAGTCATGGCAGGCAAAGCAAAACGAAGCATTAAGGTTAATTTTCCTAGGATTATCGTATAAACTCAGTATTAGAACCTCTCAACCTCATTTTGCCTACCATGCATATGCATCACATACATCTTCATTTCCATAGTTCCAAAATGACCTCAGTCTGCGCCAGAACCCGAGATGCCGCACCTCGCAACGCACAACTCCTCCAAACACTAGACGAAACCAACCACGCACCCTCAGCTCTCGAATCCAACCAATCTTACGTTGCCCGTCTTCGATTACAAATCCACCAGAAAAAACAGGAACTAGAACAGGCTTCGAAGATCGTCGAGAGCGAGTTGGCCGATTATGAGCAGTACGAACACTCCCAAATCAGGCGACTAGCCTACAAAGTTGACCAAAAAGAACAAATCTTCGACGAGAAAACAGAGAAAGAGAAGAGAGAATGGGAAGAAGCTCTAAAATACCACGACGAAATAAAATACAATCTTGGGAAGATGCTTGACACGTTAGACAATGCGGTGAAGCTTAACCTGACTTTCAAACAAGAAGCGGCTGCCAACGCTGTGGCGAAAAAGGATCTGGATGAATTGTATAAATCGATATTCTCAGGACAAACTCCAGAGCTTCCGGGAGAAGACAAGAAAGAGCAGCTTGTAACCGAGGCAGAGACCAGTTTCAACGCGGTGCAGTCACGAATGAGTACCGAAAATGAAGCTTTGAAAGCTCTTAAGGATGCTGAGAGGTTTCTCGCCCTAGCTTTGAATAATCTCTCTTCTGCAAAACACCCTGTCGTTTCTGATTTCTGGAATTACGGTTCTTTTGCAGACATGTCGAAGGACTCTAAACTCGGCAATGCACGCAGGAATATATCAGAAGTCAAGAATCTTATCGCGATGGCACAGGAGATCCAGCCTTTTATTCGGAGCATTGAACAGCTTGATGCGCCAGAGTTGCGTTTTATGGGGGAGTTGGTGTTTAGTCACTCGGAAAATGGTGTAAAACTCGGATCCAGGATGCGCTGAAGCTGTTGAAGCAAGCAACAGAGATTTTGGAAATCGAGCTGGATGGGGAGAATTCAAGGGTTAAGGCGATAGAGAAAGAATTAAGTCGGGCGAAGAAGATATTACAGGAGAGGAGAAAGGAGTTGCAGGATTTTAGACAGAAGACTTTTGAGAAGTTTACGCGTGTGCATGAACTAGGATGACGTGTTTCTTTGTAATGCTCGAGGAGATTTGTATAATAGACCTTCGCTTATATTATTCTAATAGAGTTATTTTTCAGTCGCTAAAACGATTTTGGGCAGTACTATCGAACGTATCTCTTGTCTTCACTACTTATCTCACATTACTCTAGCACATTTGACGCGGTTTATATAGACTACAAAGAGAATGAGTTTATCAAGCCACCAGTGCTTGAAATTCCATACATACAAAAACTAATTTTTGGAGCCCATGTGAACGTTGTAAAGGGAATTTATTATTAGCTTCCAAAACATACAATCATTCCCACCCTTCTCTCTTTTCAACACAATAGACATTCCATAAGCATCTCAAATGACGCATGTTATATAGACACCAGCTCAAAACCAGAAGAACACTGGAAGGATAATCTTTATTTAAAGTGAAGAAACAGTAAGCAAGAGCGCTATCACATCTCGGGAAGCTACAATAAATTCCATATAACACAGAACCCAGAGTTCTACCATCCATTAGTAACTCCTAAGTAAGTGAAGACTAAAGAATGGACTAGGAGTTCTAAGGCAAGACGTCTATCTCGGGACATTCTACCCTATCCTTTTCCTTTTACGTTTCGGTTTTAGGATCGTATTATCTTTCCCACTTCTCTCTAATATTAGTGCACCCAAAAGTCATACTTTCGCCTCTATAATTTCGGCTTGTTACATGTTTGTCTATCGCTGCCATCGTCGCTATCGTTGCGTGTCAGTAAGTCAAAGGGACCTGGGTAGATTGGATTGCTAGCCTACTTTTTTCTCACGATACAGATCGTGGTAGGCATCCAAGTTGGGAACTATAAAGGTCAAGGGTATAAAAGAGGTAAAGGGATGATGGTGTAAGGGACAATAATATTATATGTAGGTAGTACTCTAGGTTAGGCTCGGCAAGCATATTACTCTTATAAAACTATATACTAGGCACCCGAACAGGCAAAGGTACTTGTAAATCGACGTATCTAGTACTTGGGCTCTAAGTAATGCCTAACTTTTAATGATTGAAACTTATAACTCTATACCTAGTTTCAGTATAAGCTAGTAGGAAGAGTTATAATATCCTCACGTTTCTCTTTACTCTCCAATATAAGTCATCTACTCGGTATAGGTAATATAGAAGAAAATTTAGTGGCAGCCAATAAGTTGTGAACTGGAAATACATAATCCTTCGAAAGAGTAAATACATTGTAGACCCCATTCACTCACAAGTTCTGAATTCACTATCACGAACTAAATACTTGTAACACCCACTGACTCAAAATCACTCTACCCGAGTCCTTGAGCTCTAATCCCAATTTATGTAATGTTGTGATTGTTACATTTCGCCGATGAAATGAATAAGCAGGGTTAACAGAAACAATCACGATGGGCGAAGTTACTCACAGAATGATAGGCCAGGTTACACAAGTCGTTAGTATTTAAGAAGGCTTTGAACGTAATTGTACACATAGATTTCTTTTGCAAATTTCAAAACTCTTTTTGTCTGCTAGGCATTACAAATACTTCTGAATTTCAATATCTTCAATATGGCTCCGTCCACCCGTGAGAGGATCATCAAAGAGGCTTCTCCCCTGGTCAGGCGAATAGCGGAAACCGAATACGCAGCACAAGCCCTTGAAAAACAAAAACTTAAGATAGCAGATCTGGATAAAGAAATCGAAGCCAAACGAACGGATGTCCGAAGAGCTTCCCAGACTATCGAAGACAAGCTTACGGACTTCGAAAAATTACAAGATTCGCATGTGAGACGCCTCGGATACAAACTAGCGGGCAAGGAAGAAAGGTTCGAAGAGAAAACAAGTCAAGAAGAGACAGCATGGCAGGATGCTATCCGGGCTAAGTATGCGAGGGAAGAAAAACTTGAGGAACTGTTCAGCAAACGGCGCGACGCGGGTGATAAAGAATGGACACTAAGCAGCAACAAGCACATCAACAACGAAACAAAAAAGGCACTGGAAAGCTTAACCAAAGGCATATTCAGCGGACCACCACCTCCAGAATTTCCAGAAGAGGGCGAGCAAAGACGACTAATAGCCGAAGTGTGTGAAGAAGCCAAAGCTGTCGATGAGCGGGTGGGGGCTTGATAGGACAGCCTTACCTTACTTAGAATAGGCCGACCACGCGATCGAGGAAATTTTGAAAGGCTATGTTACTGCACGTAGGATTGACCTAGCTACCGCCGAGGGAAAGCTTAGGCATATACAAAGCATCGTGTGGCATGCTTCGCAGTCATTCATGGAAGCACAACAAAACCAACCTCTGATCGAAAGTATTGGACTGTCAGTATTGCCCAAGTTGGATGCCAAACCTCCAAACGAGAAATTCTTGGAATTGCTAAAGACGGCGAGGACTAGGTCGGCCGAGGAGTTAGAGAAGGTTAGATTGAGGTTTGAGGCGTTCGAGCCAGAAAGGCAAAATGCTTGGAAAACATGTTATGAGAGGAGAGGGGAGTTGCAGAACCTGAGAATGAAGATTATTATGGATGTTGCGGGTATCGACAAAACAGCCTGATGTTCCCCCTCCTATTGCTCCAGAATTTTCTTCCGAGATACTCTTTTCCTTTTTGCCTTTTTTATTCTTTTTCAAAGTTACGCTGGACGTGCGGGTATTGATGGAACAGCCTGAGTGCTTCTTCTCCTGTTGCTTGAGGGAATTCTTCTATGATACCGTTTTCTTTTCTCTTTTCTTGTCCTTTTGAACAAGCTACCCTGGACGTCGTTTGTATTTACTATTTAGATGATAGACCGCTCGTGGGGATGGTGGACTGCTCATAGAATTTCCAATCTTTCATGAATCTACCTGTTTGACGAATTCTATAAATCGTACCTGAGTCCTGGCCTTTAGTGATTGTAAGAAGTGAGTACTACACGTCGTAAAATTAATGAAATAAAACATTATTTGATGGACTTTCCCTTTGCGGCGACGACGAATATTTCATGTTTCCAGATTTTACAAGTTAGTTAGTAGGTAGTAGCTTTCGCTTCTTATTACATTTACTCTTCTAAAAAGGTACCAAGTAACATCCAATAATTTCAATCTAACGATAGCATCCTTTTCGCCATCTCTTTTGTACTAAGACCAACCTAATATAACATTACCTAACAAGACTTTACCTAATATAGCCCAAGAACCCACTATACAAACAAACACTAGAAGAAAAACGAACTAATGGACTAATAATATTTACACACGCGTATTATCTCTCCTACGAGTACTCCCTTTTTCTTTCCTCTCGCTCTCTTACTCTCTCACTAACTCCTACTCTCTCCCTTTCTTATTCTATTACAACCCCACCTCACCCCACCTCCTTCTCTCTTACCACATCCCCTATAAAGCCTCATAACTTAATGTGTTTAAAACTTTCATTTATCTTCATTTCACCCCTCATACTCAAACCCAGATCAGAGCATCATACCATCATACCATCCTCAAAATCTCTCATACTAAAAAACATGATATCATTCATAATCATAATCGTAATCATACATTCCTTCACCCTTTCCCCCTTCCCCTTCCCTACCTCTCCGTCTCACACACCCCCTTCCCCACTTTCTCTCAGTACAGATCCCAGCTCTATGTACTCCTTCCGCAACCTTTCTCTCTTTCCAGTATAGATTCCAGCTCTATTTCAAGTTTTAGAACACATCATCTCGTCATGATTCATCTTCATCCCCTTCTTCGTAATCTCATTACATAATCTTCGTTCTTTCATTATGCGGGTTTTTCAGTCCTGATCTACAGGTCGGAATTCAGGGAGTTGGTTGAGGTGTGGTTGTTGGATAGGTATTGTGTCGTCGTCGTCGTCATCGTCGTTATTTCGAGTTACATAATTCCGTAGTTGAAGAAGTTTAGGCCTGGGTAGCGAGCATGTATTTCTACCATTCCACAAATGATTAGCGAACGCCTTTTAACTTTCCCCCCCCTCTCCCTCTCATCCCATCCATCAAAATCATCCTTGAAAAAAAAAAGAACTCACCAAAAACCCCCAAGCAATCCAACAAAGACCTTCCAAATCATCTTTTCCCTTTCCACCTACACCCTCCATCCCANAAAGAACTCACCAAAAACCCCCAAGCAATCCAACAAAGACCTTCCAAATCATCTTTTCCCTTTCCACCTACACCCTCCATCCCACCACCACCTACCCCCTCCTTCCCACCTCCCAACCCACCATCCGACCCCACACCTTTGAAAAAACCCCCCTCCACAAAAACAACAACCCACCAAGTGAAATACTCCCCCTCCCGTCCCTTGCGGGGTTCATCAGCTTCCAGCGCAACCTCATCTTTGAAAGCCCAAGGTGTCTGTTGCTGAAGGATTTGTACCGCATTGCCGATGACCTTTTCTGCTGTTTCTTTGCTGAGATCTAGTTGCAGGTTTAATTTGGAAGCCTTGGGGATAGGTTTGTTCTCATCCTCATTCCGAGTTTCTGAACTTGGACTTGGTTCTGGTTCTGATTTCCCATCACGTCCAGCACCACCACGAGCTTCAGAATTAGGCGAAGAAGCAGGCAAAGAAGAAGAATCACTCCCCCGCCCCGTTGCAAGCACAAACCCCCTCCCACTCCTCTCGACCTTCGCAACCCGACTTCCCGTCCCGATCCCACCACACTCGCCCAGTCTCCGACGTAGTTTCCGGAAATACGCGGTGATGAGGGGGTCATTTAGAAGGGTATCCAGCTGCGCGTCCGGGGAGGGGAAGTTGAGGATGGTGAGGAGTTCTTGTTTTGTGGGGGCGGAGGGTTTTTGAAGGAGGGTGCGGAGTGTGGTGGTGTTTGATGGTGAGGGTGAGGAGGACGGTGGTTTGGGTGGCATTGTGGACTTTTGAGGGGGTTAATTTGAGTTTGTGTTCTGATGGGGAGGGGTGATGGGGATGGAGAAGGATAGGGGAGGGGAGGGGAACATACCACTCGTCGTCGAAATACGGAGATACTCGGANTTCTGATGGGGAGGGGTGATGGGGATGGAGAAGGATAGGGGAGGGGAGGGGAACATACCACTCGTCGTCGAAATACGGAGATACTCGGACTAGGTAGAGGTGGTAAAGGAATAGAAAGCGCTTTCAGACTCTTCACCGAAGTCTCGGACGGTCGTCTAGGTGGGAGGACAGGCGATCCAGGGGGAGAAGGCCGGGTGGAGAAGCAGTTGAGGAGGGAGGACCAGCAGCTGGTGCTGGGCTGGGTTTTTGAATGTTTCATGTTTGGGTTTTGTATGCTATTTGGGGACGAGTAATTTTGTTTGTGCTCGGGTGATAAATAGGAGATTGTTTGATTGCGTGATTGAGGGAGGCAAGCAAAGGGGATTGGGGTTTGGATTTGGATTTGTAAGATGAGCCTTTGATTGATTGCTTCAGGTCGGGAGGAGGCAGTGTTGTGGTTTTTGACAAATGACAAATACTGGGAAGTGTCGAGATGAGATGGGACGACAATATTGGATGGGCAAATTGTGTCGAGCTGGAAATTAAGATGTTGTTTGGTGGTTGAGGAGAGGGGTATTCACTATGTTTTGCGGCTTTTAATAGAAACGCTGAGATGAGGACTTGCTCAATCGAATATTGTGACGTTTAGTATTTGTTGACTGGTGGAGTGGGATAATAACAAGAGGAGGGGCTTTGGAAAGCGTAACAAAAGGATGAGAGGGGAGAGTGAGTTTGGTATTTGTTGGTGATCCAAAGGGATAATAACAAGATTCGAGCTTCGTAAAGGATAAGAGAAGGATTACAGAGTCGACTTCAAGTCATTATCCTCTAGCAAACGAAGAACAACAGCAAGCCAAAGTCCTCCCAAACCCTCAAGGGAGGGACGATGAGGATATAAACAAAACATACTCTGAAAACCCAACCACAAATCCCACACATGGGCACACATCCATATCCACTCCGACCCAAGGAAACAACAAAAAACACACATACACACACGATCCATAAGCAATAAAAGAACCCCCCTCAAACCCGGTTGAGAATGCGATACCACTAGAATCTCAATACTTATTTGGGTTGTAGAACCAATCGCCTGGCAATCGGTGTGCAGAAGTGGAGACGCAGACACGCGAGCTGTACGTGGCAGCATGCACGCGTGCTTCAGAGATCCACAACTGGCTGGGCCTCTTATCTTTCTTTCCAAGAAGGTGGGTTTGGATCATGGGGATTGGACATCGGGCGGATTTCTGGATCATGGGGATTGGATGTACAGGCCCGACGAATTGGGGCGTGTTCGGGAATGTGAAGGTGGAAGGAAGTAGAAGTTTGGAAGGAAATAAGTGTGGGTTTAAAGGCACTTGCCGAAAATCGAATGTCTCCACCATGAAATAATTCACACAAATCAGCACGATCAAAAGAATAACCACATATCCAATAAATTAATTGAAATTCGCAAGACTACAACCGTAATTAGGGAGTCAAAAAAACATAAATCAAAGCAAAATCTTTCTACAACATTCTATCCTCTACGACGAGTAGTAGGAGACTTCCCCTTTGGTGTAGCCGTAGTAGTACCCGCCGAAGGAGCAACGGGAAGTGGTTGCTTCTTGCTCAACAAACTCTTCTTTGCTGAAACGTTCCAGTAGTATAACATTTGCATAGCCAGAATAACATTGAGCCCGAAACCTGCGATGAATCCGTAAAGGATTTGGTTGTCATCCACCTCTTGAAGTGTTGTGAAAATTCGGGAGAGGGAGCCGGCGAGGTAGCTGAAGACCTGTTTGCAAGAAAATAATCAGACAGAACTCCGAAAGAGGGATGAAAGGAGAGGGGGGCTGACTGTAACTGCGCTTAGAACACCGGTTGAGCCTTGCTGCCAGTTTGCGAGAATCTGGGGAAGCTTGCTAGCCACTCCAATGGTGGCAGCAGCTCCATTGATGGTATAGAGAGTTGGCATATCGAGAATATCGTTACTGAATAGGGCATATGCACTCGCAGCAAGACCAGCCACGAACAGAGCAGCAGCGCTCGGTTTTCCGGTATAGTTCAAAACCAACACCGCAATCACCACATTCTATCCCAAAATCAGTATTTCTCCAGCCATACCCCTTTCTATTGTACCAACCTGCGCCAAAATCAAAGCATTCTCTCCATATGTACTAAAGGGGTTCTCCTGTCGTTTATTGTATGCTAACCCAACTAGCAAAGCGCCTGTCTCAAGGAGATACGACAAGAAACTAACACCCGCAGCGGAACCCGAGGAAATCAACTTGAGGATCTGCGGAACTTTGACGATGGAAGAGGCAGCAATTATTCCTAGTCCGAGACCCTTCGAGATGCCGAGTTTAATGCATTCTGTAGATGTGACGTCGATATCGAGGAGGAGAGTCTTGTAGCACTTTTCGCCCAGGAGAGTGATGCCGAGTTCTTGGACTGGAGCTGGGAGGTTTTGGGTGATGGGTTGAATTACTTCGCGGATAGAATCCATGATGGCGGATGGATGGGGAGCTGAAGGGGGGTGTTTTCAGCGAGTTGGTGAGATTTCTGGGTGGGTTGAAGTGAACAGGTTGCGGTGCCTTGGAGAGGAATTGTGAAGGAGACAAGGCTACCACAGAAGGAGAAGGTTTGGAATTCGGCGATAACTTCTTATATCCGTTTGGCATCCACACTAGGGAGTATATTATTCCGATCCGTATACACACTAGGGAGTATATTATTCCGATCCGACGGCACTAAGGAAAGTTTGTCGGCAACGTCAACCGTAGACCGCGTCTGAATGAATGATCAACCATCAACAGTTTGATTGAGTTGATCTGGGTGGCAGCCCCCGCAACGCACTTTGTGAAAGGGTTGGTCCCTTTCGCTCAGTACGTAGCTGTAACTGTGATGAAGAAGCCTTCACTCATTGAATTGTCTGTTCTGCTGTAGTGCAGTGCGCGCAGTCAGTTGAATTGGTCTGCATCTGGCAAGTCGGTTGACGTGGTGTGGCACGCAACACCGATTCAAAGACAAAGGCCTGTTCTTGGGTCTGATTCTGCGGAGATCTAGTCAGAGTGAGATATCAGAGGGGTGCCATGGTGT
Organism: Hymenoscyphus albidus; assembly: GCA_911693285.1. Classification (NCBI taxonomy): domain Eukaryota; kingdom Fungi; phylum Ascomycota; class Leotiomycetes; order Helotiales; family Helotiaceae; genus Hymenoscyphus; species Hymenoscyphus albidus. Next base: position 5,056 of record CAJVRM010000062.1, on the reverse strand, counting down.
TATTTCATACCTTTTTCCTATACTATCAGCATGTCGGCGAATGTGCACGTCAGTGAATTGGCACATCTGCCGCTGCAGTATGGCCACCTCTGATGCGGTAGTTGGGATGGCTGCTTTCATTGTGTTGGTGCGTTATCAGAACTCTCTCTTTGTATATCTTCCTCAGAATGTTTTGGAATTGGTGTACAGAAAACTAAAAAGCAAGGTGGCAATGTCTCTTGCAAAATTGGGAGACGCTGCAAAGAATGGGGAGTGGAGAGGTTCAGGAGCTTGATTGGAGGTAAACATTGGATGATTCCTGTTGCCTCGGTCACTTGAACTTCGCCTTCATCTAGCCTGCTTCAACCACGCGGATACTCGACCGCGTCAGCACGCCTTTGCTATCGAGGAGGGTTGATGTCTACCTTTGGGCGATGATACGAGGAGATAGGCATAGTCATGTATCATCACATTGCATAGACATAGTCATCACAGGAAATCAAGTCATGATAGTGGTGTTGTAATGTCAATTGCATTTCATCAACCAAGCAGAGGCTCGACCCAGACGCCAGTGGGCGCCGTAAATATATTCAATTCTATTTCGATCATCCCCCAACAACAAAACGCGAAGACGGAGACCCACAAACTATTCAAAATTATGGTTTGTCTGGGTATTTCACGTCAAACTCCTGAATTTTCTCTTGAGCGTTTCCCAGATGCTCCTCAGGCTCCCATGTGTTTTGCTTGTTGTCATATCCAACCCAATGAACGAGGTAGAAACGCTTCTTGCGCACAAGCTTTGAGTCAACAATGCTATCAACATCGTACTCAATCTTTGCGGGCTTGCGGGCGGCGGTCTTGGTCTTGGTCTCCTTCTGACAACGCATGATATATAAGCATAGCATCAAAAGGAACTATTGAAGCCGAAGATGTGCTTACCACTTTCTTCACCCCACGCTTCGCCGTCTTCTCCTTCACAGCCTTCTTCTTCTTCGCAATCTTCTTCCCGGCCTTCTTCTTCGCGGCGACTGGGGCAGGGGCAGCAGGCTTCGGCTTTGGGCTCTATCGCGGTGATATATTAGTATCGCGATGTTGTTAGTCAAAGGTCAAGGTCAAGACAACTTACTAGTTCGGCAACTCGCTTGGAGCGCGGGGTAGCAGTAGACAAGTTCATGTTGATGTTTGTTTGTATGTGAGACTTGGAGACGAGGCAGAGTACCAGAGACGAACAGAACAGACACCGATTGTGGTGGTGTTGATGAGAAGGAAAAGAAGAAAAAGCGTGTTGTTGCCCTCGAAGACAGCCCTTTATAGACGTGTTTACGGGTGACTCGCGCTTTACCTAATGGGGTAATGGTGGGAATAGGGAATTTGCTCAAACTGCAAATCACGTTTTTCTCGCTCGCTTGAAGAGCTCTGAAAGGGCTTTTCTTGTCACGTTTTTCTTCTTGGATTGTATTCCGTGGTTTCCTTTATTGTAATTCGCGTTCTAAAAGCTGGGAAGTGTGGTTTTGTGATTTTGTTGCTCTTCGCAGTTTCCCAGGTGACAATGTATCGTAGAGTGTTTTTCCCTTCTTTCTTTAAACTTTTTATAAATTTTAGAGATATAGAAGGAAGAATCGTTGAAAAATCCCTTTTCTTCAGTACTCTTGGAGAATATAGAAATTACAAAGTCCTTGCAATCTTCTCTTAGAAATTCTGATTTCCCAAATTTAAGAAATTTCGCATATGGTCTTCAATAAAATCACATTTCCTTAACTATCTTATACACCAGTATTCTCAAAGAATACGATTTTTAGGATGACAACTTGTGGTTTTCTGTGTGTTTTTGGAAGATACGTGTTTGCAAAGCGATTAACTTAAAGGCGTGGGTAATGGGATTTCTTTGAGGCTTTTAAGGGGATTATAGAGGAGGTTAGAATAAGTGTTTTTTAGGTATTTTCGCGGATTTCTTAAATTGGAATTCTATTGTTCAGATCTTTTCTTATAATACGATTAAGGGGTAGTGCTCTTTTGGTGCCCCTTTCCAGGTCAAAGAGGTATCTTCGCGTAAGATATAAATCCCTAACCTTCATCCCTTAACCCTCTAGCATATTACCGATATCCTGAATGTAGTAGGGAGTGTATATAGAAGCTAGGAACAAGTATTCTTCATAGCCTTCTACGGATTTTCTGGTTTGGAAGTTTGTTGTTTTGTAGTTTTGGGGGGATGGGATTTGGAGGAGGGGGTAGTGCTCTTTTTTGTGGTGGTAGGGGTGGTGTTTATCCCAAGGTTTAGCGAGTCAGCGACTACGTTCTTGGCTTTTTTAGCGATATAAAAGTATATCCCCTCCTGCACCTTTCTGTCTGGCTAACGCGAGGAGCAAAGATGTTCACACTCGCTATTGTCGGTGTTCTGGGCGGATGGAGGTCACTATCTCCTTCTCCTGTCCCCGCCTCCCCTTGGCATGAGAACGTGGAGGTGAAGCGGGCGAGGGGGGAGATAGGCAGGCATATACTCTTCGCCGGCAGTGGTTAGGTGTTTGGTTTGGAAGAAGGGGGATCTTCCTGTAGTTGGGGGTATATATATATCTTTGAAAGGGGGTTGTTGGTACTTGGGATAGAAGTGAAGTCTTGACTAAAACCGAGATCTCACGGGGATCCGAATTCTTAGAGAAAGACCCCTTTGAACGAACTACAAGCGAACCCTATCAAGCGATACGATGGCTTTGCCGTGCGCCCAGATACTGTCTGGTTGGCTCAACGTTGTCCAAAACCGAATGTGGTGCCGTAAACTTTCAGAAATTGGAAAGAAGGCGGGGTGTATATATACGCCCCAAGTTTCCTTCGATTCCGGTACTCTGTAAGTCTGGAGTAATGAGTTAGAAAGCAGGAGGATCGAGTATGTTTGGGATCTTGGATTGTGTGTGAGAATGATGTTTTTGCGGGGTGTGGGATGCTGGAATGTTGGAAGTAAATATGAGAATTGTTTTCTTGGAATTCTAGGGAGTGTTCAGTTCTACGTCTGCTTCAAATTTTGTTAGACTGAAAATTTGGGATAACGAGATTTAAGGAGAGACTTTATTTCCTACTGTTGATTTCTGATGGGTTTCTTAGATGAGGTTCTTTGGAATGTAGGGAATATTGAATTCGGAAAGTTCCATGAAAGTTCACACTATACGAAATTTCTTGGTTTACATTATTCCCCTCTAGATCGTCTAATTCTGTTATTCCAGAGTATATGGATTGATGGAACAAGGAAAGAAATCATTCCTTGACCAAGTGGTCTTGGATACGAGATTGGCATATTGTGACAGTTTTTGATTTAGTGAATAAGGGTTCGCTTAGCGAAGTTGCGGGTGTACCCTTCCGTAGATAGACAAATACCTGAGGAGTGCGAAGAGCGTCTCTCTTCCCTCCTTGCGAACAATCTAATCCTTGATCCCCACCATAACATATTGTTCGCCAGCTTTTTTACTCGTACAGCGTGCACATCGTCGCTGTACCTATTGCCCTTGAAATACCTTTGCCATCGCCCATCGCCCATCGCCCATCGCCCATCGCCCTTGCCACTCGAGCTCATCATGCCTGTATTCACAGTTGAAGAACTCCAAGCTGCCGTTGATAATGGTACGCTTGGAACTTTCATCACTGATAACAACGACACCTTTCAGCAAGGCTTACGTGACCTGCTCTCGCTCTATAATCAAACCACCATCGACAAGAACACTGCAGAACAAGCACAGCACATCGCTGAGCAAGCTCAACAAGCCACTGAAGCAGATGCTCTACAAGACGCCAACGAGTACAATCGACAAGTCACTGAGTTCAACAACCGTATTGCGACTCTCAACACTGAGATCCAACGTCTTCAACACCTCCAAGCTACTCCTACTCCTACTAGTAACCCTCAAATCAACGAGTTACGAAACCAAATCGAACAACTTCGAATTCACCAGAATGCCCCTGCTCCACCTATCCGATCCGTCCCCCACGCAGACCCGGCCAAGTTTGGCGGCACCCGTAGATCCGCTATCGAGCTACGATCATATATTATCGACCTCAAAGTCAAGCTTCGCACTAATGCTGACTGGTTCCCAACTGAGCTAGAACAAATGACTTATGTCCTATCAACCCTAGAGGGAGAGGCACGTAAGCACATCGACCCTCACCTCAACGACGCCGGCGAGTTTACTACTTTGAACTCTGTAGAAAGTATGCTAGACATCCTCCGTAACACATTTGGCAACAAGTTTAGTCGCGAGGAGGCTTTTGCCAAGCTCCAAAAGGAGAAGCAGGGCCACCGACCAGCTTCTGAATTCCTAGAGTCCTACCTGTCACTAGCTACTACTGCTAACTCTACTGGATTCGACTTTACCCAGAGACTCGTCCTTGCTATCCACCCCTCCATTCGGGACCGTATCCTTTCAGGCCCTCGCTACACCTCGGCCATTGAACTTAACGCCTTAGCTGACCTGATTCGAGAGAAAGACAAAATCAACCGAGCTGTCCACGGCACTCAGTACCTTAAGAGTAACTCTGGCCTCTTCAATGCTACTCCGTACACTCTAGCGTCTACTTCCTCACCCTCTGACCCTGATGTAATGGACCTGGATGCTATAAAGGTTGGAGGAAAGTATGTCTGGACTTGGAAGGACGTTGAGGACAAGACCTGGGCCAAGACCCCTGAGTTGAAGGCCGCCCGCAAGAAATTCCAAATTGAGCACAATCTCTGCCACTACTGTGACGAAAAGACACATAGTCTTCAGGGTTGCGACAAGTTGAAGGAAGCTCGCCGCCGGAAGGAGGAGCGTGAGAAGGGAAAGAGTAAGGATGAGGGAAAAGCCTAGTCTCTGTCAACAGTCGCTGCCAGAGACGTGGAAGTCGGAGGAAGGCTTTGATGTTGTCGCCACTAGAGGAAAGGCAGAGAGAAAGTGTGATGGAGGTTCCTTAAAAATTAGTTAGTACTAATAATACAAAACCTTCTACCACCTACCTTATGCTTGACTCTGGCGCTTCAGCTGAAGCTTTCATCGATTCTGACTATGCGCAACGGAACAACTTTACTCTTGAACCTCTAACAAAGCCCCGCCGCCTT